>JASPKZ010001609.1:0-600000 GCA_030220185.1 Diploptera punctata | reverse complement strand
CTTATTAATAATAGAAATATATGTTTTTGTGTCTGAATTTCAAACTGAAAACTCTAGCTGTATGCGTTGGCATTCTACCATTGATCTAATTAGGCACATCTCCTGTAGCAAGCACAGATTCCACCCGTTTCTTTAATTTCCGAATCCCAGTAAGCTCCGTAATGTAAGAACTTGGCCTGGAAATACCCCCACTGCCAGATTAAGGGTCGAATGTTTGAACGCATTAGACAGTAAAAGGCGTTCTCTGCTGAGAAAGTTTTATCCAAATACATTTTGCTTAGTCAGAAATCTATTCATGCGATAATAATTGTAAGCTACCTGACGAGGTACCTTAAGATCATAGCTCAAGATAGAAACTTATCGTGAAAATCCCGAAGGGAACCGATGGTAACCGATGTAGTTTGAAACCTTTGCAGCTTTATCCAAGATGTCGGACCTTGAAGACGTCGATCATGTTTTCGGTATACGCGGAGAAGAGGCATTTGATAGAGTCTACCAAAGAATTCAACTGGAAGAACAGGAGAATCGGCGTAATATTGCGCGATGCAGACGTCGTTGTATACGGTATTATTTGCGGGACGCAAGCGTAAATGCGTTCCTCTATAGCAGACGAAAATAACGGAAGTGGTTTTACCGCTGAGAATTCTGGGTAATTCGTTGCCAATATTACGAAAACGTCGACTTTCATGCATGACCGGTAAGTCGGCCGTTAATTCGATCTCAGCAATTGCTCACGGTGAGTCAGCTCACCAGTGATTGGAAGTAATTTGAGTAGAGACTAATGTATTTGCATGCGACCCTAAATCGCTTGTGAGAATCCACATCCAGGCTAGCAATCTTTCAGAATTTTGTAAAAATAATTAATTCAATTCTGGACCGAGAAATTTTCCTCAAATACTATTTTTTCAGGCTTGACGTTCTTTTACATGCCATAATCTGTGACATGTAACCCAAGGCATCACTTGTCCCAGAAAGAATCCATGATCAGAATTCTCGTTCATCCATAACTAGCGGAAATTAAACAATGATGACAATATAAGAGTTTAAATACTTTTTTTGGGGGGTAACACGAGTGCTCTTTGGCAGGAATTACTTAACAAAACTAATTTAGTTACTCTTATTTCCGTGCATTTATCACCGAGGGACAAGTGGTTAGCGCATCGTCTCAAAGAAAGTCTAGTAGACAATCAGAAGTATTTCATGGTATAAAAAGACCGATTGGGTTTTTCTCATAGACTCTAATTTTAGTCTGTGATCAAAAATATAGCCTACGCTCTTAAAATTCATCGACTCCGGCCGGAAATGAACCGGAACCTCAGAACCAAATGCATGTATGATAACCACTAGCCACACCATTATTAACGGGACCATATGATGGAACCTAATCCTGCTCCACTAGCTATATTCTGAGTTCTGTACCTTATGTCACACCTCATTTGACATGGTGCTCTTCTGACGTCATGTATTGCCTATACGGTTGCAAAACAACACCGGCAAACCGACACATTTTTATGGATGTAGCACGGAAACGGTACGTTTCCGGACATGAGTTCCTATTCAAAATAGTGTGTACCCAGTCCCTTCTACTAGCCATAGAAATTTGTAATATGAATTTCCGAACATCCTGTATGTATTCATTGCGATAATAATAAAATCACTGAAATCAAAACAATGTCTAATATTTCTCCGTGAACTTGTGTCGATATCATGTATACTGTGATATAGCGGGGAAATTTACATTTGAAAATTGTCAGAATACACCGAAGATATTTAAATCGGTTGTTATTGCTGATAAATAATTCAGAGAATATTTTTTTTTTCAAATGCCCCAGGTTTGTCTTTCGACATTCCTGGTTTCTCTCCTGGCATGGCGTACTTGTAACCCAGTTCTGAGGTTGGGCGCCTGGAAGGCGGGGTTACGTTGCCCCGATGTTATGATGGGTGATGATGATGATAATGGTGCGCCAGGAGAGTCCCTAATCCTAAATTTGACCTAAGATGAATATGAATGATGATGATTGCGATGGCCATATGATTTCGGGGACCGTTTGGGCCTTAAAGTTTTCCTGACATTTGTCTTACAGGTGAGGAAAAACCCCGATAAAAACCTCACCCAGAAAAATTATCCCGACCGGGGATCGAACCCGGGCCGCTGCGTGACAAGGCAGCACGCTACTTCGAGACCACAGCGGTAGACAATTCAGAGAATGTTATGGAATCATTTTTGTATCTTCTGTGTATGTTAACATATGAAGATTGTGAAGAAGGAAAGACGTTACATGGTAAACAGCTGATTCCCCATACTATTTTATAATGTTACTTAACCGTCTTAAAATACAATAAGTTAAAATATAACCTCTTAGGTAAGATCCGTCGTCCTCAACTTATAAAATATAAAACATACGTTAACTAACAGGAGTATAAACCATCATACTAGATATTGTAGCGAAGAAGGACTTGCTGAAGATGGATCGGATGTTCTGAAAGGCCTACAGGCATAAAGAATACATATTTTATAAGTTGAGGACGACGGATCTTACCTAAGAAAGTATATTTTAACTTATTTTATTTTATGACTCTCCACCTCAATGGTTTTAACAATTAATTTTATTAGTATTGACTTAACCGTTTTACTAACAATGTATGTGCCTAGACTTTATCTTGTGGAACAAAAAGTTGCAATTTCATACTTCTCAGGAACAAAATGCAGAATAATCAACCAAGTTTTAAAGCTAAATAAGGGCAAAAAACACAACAGACTGAAGGCCTATAGAACTTACAATGACTAATTCTCTGTTATAGCAGCGAAGCCTAAACTATACTTATTCAAGATGAAAGATGCATAACATCTGCTGAAATTAATTTGTTTTTCGACGAACGGCTGGTTACAACCTTCGAGATCACAAGTTACTGAAATCTTAGAAAAGTTGAAAATACCACCACTAGCTGAATATCTGTAAAATTATAGACGGAAGTAGCTTCAGAATGTAGATACTTACACAGATTCTACTTTATATTCTCAGGAGACGAAAATCTGTGGGTTGACCGCTCATAAGATATCAGGAGACCTGAAAAGATGATGATATCAACAGAGGTTTTAGTACTAGAGTGAAAAAAAATTTCCCTGATCGGGGTTTTGAACCCAGATCTTCAGCTTTTACGGACTAGGCATTCAGGCAATCCAGGAGAAGACACATATATTTCTCTGTTCGAAATACGCGTAAACCTGTAGTGATATTCTGTTCACATTATAGACGGGTTGTTTCTACTAGGAAGACATAATGATGGATTTATTCCGTGTCATATCAGCCAAGTACGATCTTAATATTCAAATTAATGTGTTCAGGAAAGCCATTCACTTCTAAAAGTTAATATAACTGGAGATCGTGGGTTCAAATCCCGCTTCAGATAGACATTTTTCTCTCTAGTTATATTAATCGTTGCATGCGAATGACTTGCCTAAGAACATTCATTTCAATTTTCTTTACTCAATGTTCCAGGATGTCATTACGTCATTTCTGGTGTTCTTTCCAGTCTTTGGTATAATTGTAACCCACTTCTGAGGTCGGGGTGCCTGGGAGGCGGCGTTACATCTGCTCCGATGATAATGATGATGATAGTAGTGGTGCGCCAGGAGAGTCCTTAATCCTAAACTTAATCTAAGGCCAATATCCATCCATCCATCGATCCATCCATAGTAATTCTTCCCGAGGGCAGGTCTTTCACTGCTATCATAGCATTTTCAATGTTATGCTTTGCAGCTTAGGGAATTATAGGTCTGGTAGATTCTCGTTGCTTTCCACACCGATGAAGGATGATGATGATGATAATGATGGCCGGATGCTTTTCGGGGACCGTTGGGCCCTAAACGTCCAGGCATTTGTCTTACAGGTGAGGAAAAACCCCGGAAAAACCTCACCCAGGAGCCTGTCCCGACCGGGAATCGAACCCGGGCCCGCTACGTGACAAGGCAGCACGCTACCTCAAGACCACAGCACTGGACAAGGCCAATATAAATTATGATAATTGTGATGGCCATATGATGTTCGGGGACCGTTTGGGCCTTAAAGTTTCCTGGCATTTGTCTTACGAGAGAGGAAAAATCCCCCCAATAAACCTCATCCAGGAAATTTGTCCCGACCGGGTACCGAACCTAAACTCGCTGCGTGACTAGGCAGCACGCTACCTCGAGACCACAGCGGTGTACTATTAATTTTAATATTACGATGAGAAGTTTTACTTATAACTAGAGCCCGGATTTTTATATACTAAAAGGTAAGATTACAATATAGTATAATGAGAAGTTAGACTTATGACTCTCTTTTGTTTTGGCCCCACACAAAAACAGTTGAATAATATAATGAGAAGTAAGACTCCTGACTACCTTTTATCGTGGTTCCACACCAAACAGTTTAATAGTATAATGAGAAGTAAGACTCCTGACTGTATTTTATCTTGGTTTCGCACACAAACAGTTAAATAGTACAATGAGAGGTAAGACTCCTGACTGTCTTTTATCATGGTTTCACACACACAAACAGTTGAATAATATATACTATTAGTGTTGCAATCTTATGTTTTATTATATAAAAATCCGAACTCTACTTATAACTTACTACATTATACCATATTTTTTATGATTATATATTTTATATTCATTTTTTATATTTATTTATTTAGCCCGGTGGAGTTAAGGCCATGTGGCGTTCTCCTCCACTCACCGGGACAAACATATATTACATCATAATATAACAATCATAATTAACTCTAATATTAAATACTAAATGAAGATTTGACCAATAAGATCATATCAATTATGTTATGATCTATAATACAATCAATTAATAATAACTAAGTTTAAGACTAAAACTAGTAATAAAATCTATTCTAGCAAGATAAATTAAATTGTTGGTAGACCGTCCCTGTCTAATGTAGGGGCCTATATGAATAACAAAAAGAAAATGAGATATAGAAAACCAGTTTTACGGCTATACAATATTTAATCAAATGAAAATATTTGTTAATTTTAATATTATTTTCATAGTTAATCAAATTGATTAATTGTTAAAATAATCCTATCAGTGAGGAGTATAAGTTAGTTTCTTAATAATAATTCTTTAGTTTGTTTTTGAAGGATGTTATAGTTTGACAGTTTCTGACATAGGGCGGAAGGGAATTCCATGTTTTCGCAAGTGAGACTGTAAAAGATAATGAATAATATACAGTGTGATGAGGAGAGATATAAAGGACTATGTGCTGATGGGGTTCAAGTGTCAAGATTATGTGTGTCGGATAGTCTGATGAAGCGGCGTGATAATTAGGCGATGATGTGTGAAGTATTTTATAGAGAAGGGATAGGGAATGGACAGTCCTACGATATCTTAGACGAAGCCACGATAATTTTTCCAGGAATGGTGTAACATGGTCAAATTTGCAAATACCACAAATAAAACGTGCGCAAGAATTATGAACACGTTGAAGTATTTGAGTGAAAAGAATATTTAAGTCTGTAAAAAGAGTATCACAATAATCAAAATAGGGCATTGCAAGTGTTTCTACTAACATTTTCTTGAGAGCGAATGGCAGACAATTTTTTACGCGATTTAATGAATGTATTATTGAGAAGACTGTTTTGCATGTATGGTTTATTTGTGTATTCCAATTTAAGTTGTCAATAAATACTCCTAGAATTTTCACTGTATCACTATAAGGGATTTAAACTTCATTAAGGGTCGGTTTCACCAACAGAGATAACTGTATTACACCAGTTTAAGTTATGTCTTATATATGGGGAAAACTGGCGTAATACAGTTACCTCTGTTGGTGAAACTGATCCTATGTGACACATGCGGTACTGTGTTTAAGTTAATTGTAGATAATAGTCTCTTGTGACGGTAATGATTGATTGTGACTTTCTAGGATTTAATTGCAGTCCATATTTAACTGTCAAAGCCATTAATGAGTCAAGATCCTCGTTAATTTTGGCAACAGCGTCATTTAGAGAATATTTGTCTGTGTGGATATACACTCAAGGATATCGTTCAAATTGCATGTGTAACGCTGATCATTATACTGAACATAATAACATGAGAGTTAATTCATTATTGAATGGATGCGCTGTATTTAATTTCCTTTAATTAGAATCAAACGTTACAAAATGGAGATAAGGTAAACTGCAGAAGCATTTTGATCTAGTGTTTATATTGTTGTATTGTGACACTGTAAACCCCACGTTTGTTAACGCTGCGTTACGTTTAATCGTATCAACAAGCTTATGAGCTTAATTGTGTTTCGTGTGTTGTCGATACTTGTTTTATGTTTATTGTTGGCAACTCTGATGTGATAGTATAGAGATTTAATCTCAGACACCAATAGTACATCTCCAACGTTACAAAACAAATACCTAATAGTCAAGTAAATTTCTACGAATATAATAAAATAAAGTTAAAATGTACCTTCTTAAGTCAGAGCCCTCGTCCTCAACTTATGAAATATGTATGCTTTTTTTTGCCTGAAGGCCTTTCAGAATCTTTATTCCATCTTCAGCAGGTCTACCTTCGCTACATTACTTGATGTTCTCGATGCTGGTCCTAATGAAGTGCTGTCCGTGTAATGAGTTACGGACAGCACTACATTAGGACCAGCACCGAGAACATCAAGTAATGTAGCGAAGATAACCTGCTGAAGATGGAATAAAGATTCTGAAAGGCCTTCAGACAAAAAAACATACATCTTTTATAAGTTGAGGACGGTGCCTCTGACCCAAGAAGGTACATTTTAACTCTTTTATTTTATGACTGTCCACCTTAACGGTTTTAAACAATGAATGTTATTAGTATTGATACGAATATAATTTGTCAGCATATCTAGAGGATTTACTGTTGGAAACTGATAATAAAAACAAGATATGTGTTATCTTAATTTACGTTTTTGAAGAAAAATGTTTATTTCGTATTGTCTCTTTTCAGTAAGTAACGAGATTTAAAAAAATAAAACCTTTAAGAGAAAAAAATCGTTACTAACGAAACTAAAACTCTGAAATAAAACGTACTTATGAAATTTGTCCTATTCGGTGATCGAATCCGGACAACTTCGTTCCAGAAAAAGCCATAGCCCATACCATCATATCAGAAAATATATTTGAAAAACTAAGAAACTTTGCAAGTAGATAGTTTTTACCTGTACGTACAACAGAAAAGTATCTTCTAACTGCAAGATGATATTAAGAATCTCTTGGACGTGAAATTCTCTTCGTAACCGGTAGTCTGTGTAAGAACAATAACTGGCAACCGCGTCAATTTCACAATGGATGGTGTCTGCCATGCGTCGGATACGATTACATGCACCGCGGCTTCGCATTAACATGGAAATCGAATTCGTATCGCCTCTTCGCATAGTGGTCACACTGCCGAGATCTGATTGCCATCGTCAACACCTGAATCACAGCTCGCATACACAAATTCATCCTCGATTCACAACTTCATCAGTCCTCTTATTGTTAAGCATTCTCAGACTCATAAATGGTTAATAAGCAAGCTTAGTGAACGCAGACAAAATCACTGCAATACGAATTACAGAAATTTATATTATTTATATTTTGTGCTTTAAACATATTAAAATATACACCTTGTTATGACATAGCGAGGAGATACTAAAAGACAACACGCATATTCCTTTGAGTAAAACTAAGAAATTGGAAATGGAAGAAAACGCTAATAAAAATTAGATATATAGTCTGCGAAATAAATATATCATATAGGCCCTAACAGAAAACAAGAGTTAATGATAAATTAGAGAAATTTTGAACGAGTATCTGAATTAAAATACGTAAGACCAATAATTACAAACAGGAATAAGGTCCTATATATATATATATATATATATATATATATATCATCATCATAGTACATTCACGAATTTATGCCATTTGTTGACCTGTTTCGGCCTCAAGAGAAACACCATCCATAATTCTTTTGAGTGGACGTCCTGGTCTTTTCTTCTGCAGGTTGATATCTTAACATTGTTTGGGTATTCTGTGATCTTCCATTCGATGAACATGTTGCATCCATCTTGACGTATAATCAGAAATTTTGTTTTCTAAAGATTCCATGTGTAATTCTTCTAAGATGTCTTCATTTTTTTTTTGTGATCTAGTAGTGTGTATCCTGCAGTCCTCCGAAGATATCTCATTTCAGCAGATCTAAGTCTCTGTATATCCTTCTGTTTCAACGACCATACTTCGCTACCATACAAAAGAGTTGGAAGAGCCAGTGTTTTATACACTTTCAGTCTTGAATGCTTTGGGACTAACTGTGGCTTGAAGATAGAATTTATTAACCCTAAAATTTTTAAAAATTTAGATATTTTTGCATTTACATCCTTTTCTTCTTCATATGAGATATTGCATCCTAGATATGTAAAATTATTCACCTGCTCCAAAATTTTATTGT
Source organism: Diploptera punctata (assembly GCA_030220185.1). NCBI lineage: Eukaryota > Metazoa > Arthropoda > Insecta > Blattodea > Blaberidae > Diploptera > Diploptera punctata. The sequence continues at coordinate 591,550 of JASPKZ010001609.1, read as the reverse complement.
CCAGTACAATTTTACTTCTGACAGGATCTACACCTTGAAATGCCATAATTTTTTTCTTTTCTGTAGATATCTTTAATCCATATTCTTCTGTAATTTTGTTAAGTTCATACAGACCTTTCTGTAGATTACCTTCGGAATTTGCTATTATTATTTGGTCATCTGCAAACAATAGGGTGTTTAATTTCTATTTTCTGATATTCTTATTCCAAATTTATATGTTTTGTTCCAGCAACATATTACTTCATTGATATAAATTGCAAAAAGTGTTGGGGATAGGGGGCAGCCTTGTCTCACACCACGATTTATAATTCCTATATATATATATATATATATTAAACATTGGCACAATGCTGTTTCGCATTATAGGCACTCTTGTCATCGCAACTTCTCTAAAAAAGATTTAAACTGAAAATATATAAAACTGTTATTCTTCCAGTGATATTGAATGGATGAGGAACATGGACCGAAGGAAGGCGAACAGATAAGTTGTGACGTAGCCAGTACTGTGTTCTCTAGTAATTGATGATTAATAGGCCTAAGTAATTAATCGAATTATTAAATTGGCAAGAACTAAAGCGATCATAGCCGTGTTTTGTCTCCAAGTAACGTTTAGAATGTCATGAGTTCGAATAATGAACCATAATCAGTATAAAAACAATTATAAATGGTAATAAAAACTTTATCATAAGTAATGCCACGAGTGATTTCCAAATTACCGATAAATCCACGACTCACGAAGTTGTTTACTCATTATTAAGTTGTTTACTCACAAATCATTATTTAAGTATGGTTATAAAATATTTATATACTTAATGTAAGTGGCGATATTTGAAAATAAATGAGAAATGTTCGGGTATGTTTAATTTGTTCATCGCTGCAACTTGATCATACTATTTATTGCCAAATAGGATCGCAATATTGTAAGAATGTATCCTAGTGGAAAAAATGAAACATGCAAAAAATGTTATTATTTGCTATATTCAACATATTTGTTACAGAGTCAGTCACTGCAACATTATGCTCTGGCCTGTTGAGGATATTAAAAAGGAGGAGCTTTCTTTATTTCGGTAATCAAAATTCGATAACCATCGAGGTGAAACACGACTGTGATTGGTTGCAAAACAAAATTCATTAAAGGTGATTGGTCATTGACACCCATTTGAGGGATGAGTTGGTGAGTCATTAAAATATTATAAAAAGTGTAGGTAAAATAAAATAATGCATATCATCCCACAATGAGAAAACAATATTCACATATTACTCGCCCAAGTTAAATCTGCACGCAGGAAATATGCTGGAAATGTGTTGTCGATTTTTTCACTTATTTTGTTGTCATGTCCTGTCTCCTACGTTGTCTTATTTGACTGGGAGAGGAGCGCTGGCAAATACTGTGCTTTTTAAATGATTCATCACCTACAGTAGTCAATACTAAAAAAGATAATTGTTAAAACCGTTGAGGTGGAGAGTCATAAAATAAAATAAGTTAAAATATACCTTCTTAGGTAAGATCCGTCGTCCTCAACTTATAAAATATGTATTCTTTATGTCTGCAGGCCTTTCAGAACATCCTTTCCATCTTCAGCAGGTCCTTCTTCGCTACATTATCTGATATGATGGTTGATGCTGCTGGTCCTAATGTGGTGTTGTCACCATGGACCATGAGAAAGAACTCCAATATAAAACTCTCAAAGAGCCGGCCTAGCAAGATATTCGAGATATATTTTTTGATCAAACTTAGAGTACTAGAAATGAAGAGAACTGTATACATTTTTATTCTAGCCCAAGGGGTTACGAACTCTCAGAGCGCCGATCCGCTCACACAAACATTGCCAAACTAACTACAGATAAGAAAAGAAACAAACCAGTTCAGTGCCGTGTCTTTCAAAATACATATCCTGTAGTAGAATTGTACTGGTGACGTAAAATATATTATCGTTTGTGTTTGTAAGTAAGGGATCCAAAACTGCACACAAAGAGAGACGACTTACACTGAGTATCTACATGCCAGAGTCTGCTGTTGCCTGTAAAATTTAAAAATGTAGATGTACGGACATTTCTACATAACCAATTGTACTGTAAGACGGGTTTATATTAGTACCTGCTGTTAGCTTTGGTCAGAATAATCGCATTTTAAATGTGATGCATATATTTACATATTCTATAATCGAAGATTTTATTATCAAAGATGAGTTAATACTGATATGGTAAAAGTAATATAGTGTTATCGTGGGTCATTTTATAGGCAAAAATGTTGTAAATAAACTGGTCACTTTGCAGTTATTTATCTTGCCAACTCAACTATAAATCATTTACTCTGACATACGGTCAACACCATTTATCAACGTCTTAACGACTCCAGAGGAAGGAAATAGTTTACCACCGCATAAAACTATCATAAAACATGTATCAGAGATTTTATAAAGTTTACACTTCACTTCCTCTCTCGAAGTTAGTCAGTTCCACATCACGTTTTCTAATCTCATATCCACAAATAAAACATCCACCTTTTTTCATGCTAAATACCTCTTCCTATTTAGATAGACAGTGGTTTCTACGGCTGTAGCCAAGATGACGTCGTCAACTTGAAAGATCAAGAATAAGATGGGACGATATATTTAAATGATAAAAATAATTCGAAAAGCCTATGACTTGTGGAAGAAGAAGAACAAAAAATAATTTTCCTATTTGTATGATAACTCCGTGCTGCAACATCCCTAGTTTAATAATTTTTGGTGGCCGTTTTTTTATACTTAAAAATATGTTGATACCTGTTTTACTTTATTACCTTTGATTTTTATTAAAATTGTATAGGCCTATATTTAATTGATTTTGGATATCAAAATTTCTCTGTATATCTAACTGGATAAATCCAGCTACTGATCTTAAAAACTTCATCTCAGCTCTAACTACTTTCAGTCTGTTCTATTCATTGTCCAGTTTTCACTACCATATGTTGCTATTGGTACTGCCATTATCAAGCCTAGCGGTTTGTACCAAAACAAACGCTACAGATTAGATACTACGCATGGTAGTGAGAAAGGTGGGGAATAGTATTGCGGTCCTGCGCAGTATGGTTCAATTAATATTCAACTGTGTAATACGTTCAGGAGTCACATTCATTTCAGTTCTGATACACGTGTTACAGGTATTGTCGGACTTATAAAGTAAGCATTGTTTTGTTTATGTTTCTTTCTCTGTGTTTGCTAGCATTAAAAATACTGCACCGTGTATTAGTTACTATATTGCAAAATTGCAATTGTCCGCTATATTATACAAGTTTTGCAGCAATTTTAATTATACCTGGTACCGTCTTGACGTTTGTTTCTATTGGTCCTGACCCTCGTCCATACAATTGTTGTTTACCTAATTTCAAAAGTCAGGTCGTCCTCTACTAGAAAGGTTTGGTGTACGATCCAGTAGTTCTGGTCACTTTGTAGAATTTAATGTGTTTATTTTAGCGCCTTGTTCTTTAATGTTTTCTATATTTGTTCCAATCCTTAATTTATTAATTTTATATCCAGGGAAAATTTAATTGTTTTCAATAATTACAATACGCAAAAAAATATTTATTTAATTATTTATGTATATTAATAACAAATACTAAAAATTTAATAAAACAAGCTGATAAAGCAGCACAAATATCACGAAAGAAAGCAAAATCCGCATGTACAAAACAATAGTTCGACCAGTTATCGTACATGCAGCAGATACTAGGGCTGATACAACAAAAACTAAAGCAATAATGAGCACATGTGAAATTAAGATTTTAATAACTATTCAGGGGAAAATATTATTTGATAAGATACACGACACAGAAATTAGGGACAGACGTCATATTCAAGACAAAACCAAATTTATTATAGATAGACGAAAATATTGGAAGGGTCACATAGAATGAATGGAAGACGACCGACTTGCAAAAAGAGGTAAAGAAGATATAGGCCTACCAATGGACGGGAGAAGAACAAGAGGAAGACCGGCCAAGAGATGGATAGACAATTGATGCACATCCAATACGTCTTCCTCCGAGGAGTGATTTTATTAATAAACAGGATGTAAATCCTACAAATTATGAATAAGACGAAGAACAAGAAGAAAACAATATTATTACTACTATTATTATTACTTATTTACGTATTATTCCTAACCAGCGGGCATCTTTGTACATTACAGACTTAAATAATGACTTCACCTCAACTAATCCCTTCCTTCAAACTCCGAATATGAGAAGAAGGTATTTGATTTTATTGATATTTATAGACGCTTTATATGATGTCCTAGTGCGATACAGTTGTGAATATGTGAAATATCAGTACTGAATTTATCTTCTTCTTTATGTTGATTGTAGCCAACATCTAAGATTATATCACGTCAACTTTGCTCAATGAACGTAAGAAATTATGAATATGATTAAATGAATCCTGTAATTACATTCAACCCAGCAATTTCCTTTAAGACTGAGGAAAGTCTAAAGAAATCCCAGTAAGTTGGTCGATTAAGGGTTTTGAATCGGGACCTCATGAATACCAATCTCAAACGATACCACTTCTGTCAAACTCGCTCGGTACAATCATCATACCATCATCACCACCACGATCATCATCATCATCAACATCGTCATATCATATCATCATCATCACTACCATCACCATCATCATCATCACCATCGCCATCGTCATTATTATTATTAGTAGAAGCGATAGTCCAAATATATACCTCCATTTTTATTTAACCCAATATTCTAAAATATTTCATATATACGAAACTAATTCTTCAAGTAGCAACAAGTATATAGCCTATATTCTATGGTACTATGTAAGCACCATCATGGAATATTCAGCTTTAAATTTAAGAAAACAGGAGCCAGATATATTGGCCCTATAGATATGATAAAAGTATAATTTTAATTTATATGGGCTCATTTAATATTTTATATAGACTTATTTAAATATTTTAATATAGTTTATATTTAATACACAAGTGATCTTCTTGGTGATAAAATATTAAAATATATATACAGTCAATATGCCCATTTCACCAATTAATGTTTTAAAATGGTCAACAAGTTTCTACAGCCAAAATTGATTTTATTATCAATTTTGTCTTCAGTCAATATCTGGTCTTGAGAATGACAGCTTGGCTGTAGAAACTTGTTGACCATTTTAAAACATTAATTGGTGAAATGGGCATATTGACTGTATATATATTTTTATTTTAATATAGGCTTATTTAAATATTTTAATTTCAATAAAAAACACATCACAATATAAATACAGGTATATTAAATATAATTCACACAAACTAATTTACACAAAGTACAAATCAATCTTCTGCTCTAATACATGTGACCTCGAGAGTAGGCTATATTTACATAATCTGCCAATTGCCGTGAGAAAGGGCTGACAACTCGCCTGTCATATCGTGCTAGCTGTTTAAAAAAAGTGGGACCCTTAACTCTATTACCGCAAGAGTCTCCCATGACCTGTAGTGGAATCACTTTACATTTTGCATACATTATCCAAATACTCGATACCTAAAATCAACGTTACACCCAGACCACGAGTTGCTAGTAATCCGCTGCAAAAACAAGCAGCTGGACAACTTAGACGATGTAGCACATGTTATATTCGCGAGGCTATAGCACTTAGTGGCCTACTCTCAACACAAAATCAGCATGTTTTCAAACCCTATCCTGTAGGACGATTTCCTCTATTATCTTCTTCTTCTTCTTTTCAAGTATTAGGCCAAGGCCTGTTACGATCCTATAGAAAATTTTCCCTCCAGTGTTTCATAGGACGGCCCAGAGATCTTCGTCATCTTGTTATACAATTATGAACAGCTTTGGGGATCCGATTTGAACCCATTCTTTCAAGATAGTGTTCCCAATTTAGTTGGTACCGTTTAATATATTCCAAAATTGGCGTAGTCTTCAATTCTTTTCTGATATCGGTGTTCCTTTTCCGATCCCATCTGGTGTAACCTGCTGTTCTGCGCATAAATCTCATTTCACAAGCCGTTATTCTACTTTGATGTTGTCTTTTTGGTGTCCATGCTTCACTACCATAGGTCAACATTGGTCTAGCCAAAGTGTTATATAAACATAATCTGGTGTTTTTTGTTCAAGGGATGGTTTCATAACTTGATTAAAAATTCCCAAACTTTTATTATAACTAGTAATTTTTTCATGGATGTCTTTTTCATCCCAGATAGAGAGATAATATTCAAGATATTTAAATTGATTAGATCTCTCTAAAATTTCTATTCTGGAGACAGATTTTACTATGTATGGTGTCCTTCCCATGAAATGCCATTATTTTAGTTTTGTTAATTGATATTTCCATATTAAATTTCACAGCTATTTTTTTGTAAATTATAAATTGATCGTTGCAAATCATTTTTGGAATGTGCCAGAAACGCTAAATCATATGCAAAAAAGAATAGCATCGGGTTTGAGGTTCCTATTGATGCCTTCCTTTAGCCAGCAACCAATCAAAGGGACTATTATTATGCTTTCTTCTATTATTATTATTATTATTATTATTATTATTATTATTATTATTATTATCAACATCAGCATCCATATCCAAAAATTGTAAAGAGCTCTCAATAAACAAAGCTGTACGCATAAAAATAAAAAAGAAGTTACTCTGACTTCGACTTTTCGGCTTATATCACAATATTTTGTGTTCTGAAGTTGGATGATTCAGAAAATGGGTCAAAGCAAGCGTTCACGTCCTCTTCATGACCCTAGGCTGGTAGATAGTGTTTGTAGAGACTTTCATTTATGTTAATAAATAACTTATTTTATTCGAATAATTATATTTGTCTCATTTATAATTTATGATCATTTCAATAAAAAATCCAATTTCACATTTATTTATTAAAGACACACAATATTAAATTTCTGGCTTTTCGAGTGTTCTGCGGGCCTATCATGGCTACTTTGATTATCCGATCGGGACAAAATTGTGAGTGTTGACGTCATAACCAGCGATAACCACACTAACAACCAGCGACAACAACACAAATAACCAGCGGTAACCATACAACTAATGAGCAATAACCACACTACTAACCAGCCATACACCCACTGTCACAGCAGCTCTTACCGATAACGGTGCTTCTCTGCCGGTAACAAAGATTTTTGTCCGAATTTAATCGCGTAAAACACAAACAAATGTGCATATTTAATCACTTAAAATAAAAAAAAGGGTTCCATGAGATTCATCTAGGTTAGAGTAATTGAATTAGGTTAGGTTAGCTTTTAGGTTCATTACATTTTAAATTTGTTTAAATAAGTAAAAAAAAAAAAAAACTCATCACAGTTATTCTATGGGAATTCAAAATGGCTCACTTATGTTCAGTCGGAGAGCACTAGTTTCGCCAATATTCGTATGTCTGCAGTTTGCTTATTACAAGCAAATATTAAAATGTTTATAACAATATAAAATGCTTCAAAACACTTATACTACATTAAATATGGAAATGTCAGGCTCCTTTCCCGGACACATCACAATGGCTGACGCTTGCTAGTCTTAAAGCAAGGAGACTAACTTGGAGAAGGAGAACACGCAAGAAGATGGCGTACCCTTCAAGAATATAATTTCAATCATTGAGAAAATTAGTTAAAAGGTATGCTAAGAGAAACTTAGCATTGACTAATCCCAATAGAGGTTTTGAATCGCTATGAGAAACTATGCAAATTTGACAGCACTAAGTAAACATGTCAAGCAGTACTTGCGCAAGCAAAGAGAGAAGAATACGCACAAAATAAAATAAAAATAAAAAGATGCGCACGTACAGACAGTAGAAGATCATCCGCGCATAGTAGGCTAAATAGTATTGTTTTCTGTGAATTATTCATACATTTCCTTCAATGTGAAAAGTGTTATTAACTACCGGTACCTCCTGTAACTGAATGTCGATATGTACAATTATGTAAGTTTGTGTTTGTAAACAGTCCACCGCCATTATCTCGGGTTAGCATCGCTGCCTTGTAAGCAGAGGGACCAAGTTCGATCTACAGTCGGGACAAATTTCCTTTGTATTTTTTTTCGGGGGGGGGAGGGTTTACTCACCTACAAGACAATGCCAGGAAACGTTAAGGTCTAAATGGTCCCCAAACATCATCAGGACATTATAATCATCATTATCGTATTCCCCATGTTTAGTATGAATCTGTGAGTGAATAGTGTGTTTCGTCTTAAACGTTTTGATGTCTCGGGAAAGATCCTGGATTCAGTTGATCGCTCATTCGAGAAGCCCTCTATAATCGTTTGTGGTCAAGAATGCATGCATGTGCCTGATTTAAGTTTAAAATCCCTCTCCCGGCAGGTCGTGCCACTGTATGATACGAGTGGCATGGGATACGTAAAAGTAACTATAATGTGAGGGGTTTGACTACGATGGATAAGAAGATGAAAAAGTATTTGTAAATTAGAATGCTGTGATTTATGTGTAACTCCAATGGAGCTGAGAACTATAGGTTTTAAATGAAATAATTTTATTGCCTTGGCAACTACAGGTAAAACTATTTAAAATAGGCCTAATGGTATATTACGATGCGAGGTTGGGAAGTGGTTTTTACAGAAATGAGGAAAATGTTTAAAAACCGAGCGAGAGCGAGGTTTTTAATTTCAGAGATTCTGTAAAACACTTCACAAACATGCATTGTACATTATTCCTTGCGCGATGGTGTTCTCAAAATAATAAATAATAGTAAAATAATATATTTGTTGAAAATACTTGCGTTCATTATAAACAATTGACTAACGTTAAAAATATGTTCAATGTTTATTAGTTGAAACTACAGGAGACTGTGACACCATTAAGTGATAAAATGGAGGCATGTAAGTGTTTATTGTTTTATATTGTTTCAAATAAAGTTCAGTTCATTTAAAATGCAGTGATTTGTTTCGTATAATGTATATTAACACTATATTTTTGTGTATATATATATATATATATATATATATATATACACACATTGTACGTAGTATACATCGAGGGCAGTGGTTTTACTTCCCACATGTGGTTTGCAATATGTAATATTACAGTATAGTTATTTAGGGATGGCAACCCCGAAATGTAGGAAGTTGAACTTTCAATCATAGTCGCCATTTCTGTAAGTACGACAAACGTACTATCGCGGAAAGAAATAATTACAAATTTGATTCGTTTTCATGATTTTATACATTAACATGATGGGAAAATCACGTACATTTCTAACAGAGTATACTTCACGTTGAAGTGCCACAACCTGGATTAAATTTTAAGTAGTCTAATAAAATGGAACATCAGCGAGGTTGAAAGAAACCCATAAACCCTTCCTTCTTCACACAGCCTATCAAAAACCGTTGTTCAATGGAATTTAGCAATATCCATAAAATTTAAAAACGTGATTAGAACAGACCTAGAATATTTTAAGGCCCATAAAAGGGACGTTCACCCCGTGACCTCTAAAAGGGCATCACCGCGTATTTGATCGAATGGTTGCAGAACCCATGCAAACGTTTATCTTTGTTTAAGAAGCAATTTTCTGTAGAGATGTAATTAAGTTACTATCGTTTCCAATTTTCACTTAAATTAAATGCTTTGCTCGAATGTTAACTGTACTGAAGTACAACTTCAAAACTGTTACCCGAATCGTCTCTTGTAACACGAGTACCTGACAAATCATGTTAAAACGAACCATAGGCCTACATTACAAACTGATTCCATTGTTTGCGATTAATACCATTATGTCTGGTGTCTTCAAATTTATGAAATTTCAGTGGAAACATTTCAATGTTAGAGTGAGTTACTTTTGTTATCTTTTACGTCAATTGCTATGAATGGAAACCAATGTTAGTAGAAATAATAATAATAATAATAATAATAATAATAATAATAATAATAATAAATATTCATTCATAGTGTTCTGCAAACTCAGCATTCTCCACTCTTTCCTTAACTCAGCTTTCCTTTTTGTATTTGCATACAAACCATTTATTTTAATATTGTCAACTCTTTCCTTAACTCAGCTTTCCTTTTTGTATTTGCATACAAACCATTTATTTTAATATTGTCAACTCTTTCCTTAGCTCAGCTTTCCTTTTTGTATTTGCATACAAACCATTTATTTTAATATTGTCAACTCTTTCCTTAACTCAGCTTTCCTTTTTGTATTTGCATACAAACCATTTATTTTAATATTGTCAACTCTTTCCTTAACTCAGCTTTCCTTTTTGTATTTGCATACAAACCATTTATTTTAATATTGTCAACTCTTTCCTTAACTCAGCTTTCCTTTTTGTATTTGCACACAAACCATTTATTTTAATATTGTCAACTCTTTCCTTAACTCAGCTTTCCTTTTTGTATTTGCATACAAACCATTTATTTTAATATTGTCTATCATCTGACGTATTTTTCTGCTTCTAACTTTCTTTCCGTTGACCATTCCTTCTAGAGCATCCTTCAGCAGGCAGTTTCTTCTTAGCCAGTGGCCAATCCAATTTCTTTTCCTCTTCTTTATGAGTTCCAGCATCGTTCTTCTTTCATCCACCCTGTCTAGCACATCTTTATTTCTTACTTTGTCTGTCCATTTTATATGTTCCATTCTTCTCCATATCCACATCTCGAAAGCTTCCAGCCGCTTTCCCTCATTCCGTCGTAATGTCCAAGTCTCTGCACCATACAATGTTACACTCCACACAAAGCATTTCACTAGCCTCTTCCTTAATTATTTTGCCAAAGGTCTGCAGAAAATGCTTCTCTTCTTGTTGAAAGCTTCTTTTGCCATTGTTATCCTCTGCTTTAATTCTTGACCGCAGTTCATGTTACTACTGATAGTAGGCTAGAACCCAACTATTTGAAGCTCTCCACTTGCTCAATGGCCTCATCTTTAATCCTCATCTTTTATCTTCCTTGGTTTTTTCCTACAATCATGGCCTTCGTCTTATTTATATGTATCTTCATCCCATAATCCTCGCACTTATCATTTAGCTCCATCTGCATGTTCCTCAGTGCCATTGCATCTTCTGCTAGCAAAGCCGTATCATCAGCAAATCTTATGCACTGTATTCTTCTTCCTCCCATGTTTACGCCTGCCGTATTGCTGAAGCAGTTCTTCATTAGGTCTTCCAGGTAGATGTTGAAAATAGTAGGTGATAGAGGACATCCTTGCCTTACCCCCCTTCCAATTTCTCTTCCCTCTGATATTTCTTTTCCTATCTTCACTTTTATTCGCTGTTTCATATAAAGACTATTTATGAGCCTCCTCTCCTTCCAGTTAACGCTAATTTTCTTCAAGATCTTCAGGAGTTTATTCCAATTTATCTCTGTCAAAGGCCTTTTCCAGGTCAACAAATACTGCATAAACGTCTTTATCTTTTTCTATACATCTTTCTCCTATAGTTCGTATCAATCCAATTGCATCTCTTGTACCCTTTCCCTTCCTGAAGCCAAACTGTTCTTCATCCAAATCGCTTTCCATCGTAGAACGTAAACGTCGATTCAGTATTCGCAGGAGAATCTTTTCAGAGTGTGATATCAAGCTGATAGTCCTGAACTCCTTACATTTCTTTGCATTGTTTTTCTTCGGTATTGGTATTAACACTGTCTCAGTCAATTCTTCGGGCCATTCACCTTCTTTATATATCTTGTTGCATAAACGCAGAATTTCCTTATTTCCTTCTTTCCTTCACCCAAGCATTTAACCAATTCAATGGGGATTCCATCTACCCCTGTTGTTTTCCCATTTTTCATTTCCTTAATTGCTAGTTCAACTTCTTCCTTCAGGATTGAAAATCCTTTTTCATCTTCTGATACGTCTTAATTTTCTATATCCAAGTTAACCGGACGATTTCTTGTCTCATATGGCTCTTCTACATATGTTTTCCATGTATTCATAATTCCCTGTTTGTCTGTTATTTATTCATTATTTTCGTCCTCAATCAGCCACATAGTTTTCCTGCTCTTCTTTCCATAGTCCAAGCCTTTAACTTCCTGGTACATTAAATCATATTTTCCTTTTCTCTCCAGATTCTCTAGTTCTTCACATTTCTGCTTCATCCATTCTTTCCTTGATTGTCGGTTTCTCTTCTAAGTTCGTTGTTTAGTTTCCTGTAGTTTCTTTTGGCTTCTTCTGTATTGCTATTTTTCCATTTTCTGCTTTGCTTCCATCTTCTCTAAACGGGGTTGGTAACCCAAGGTTTTCTTAATATTCTTGCTCTCTTTGTATCCCTATTGTTTCCTCCTCTGCAGCTATCTGTATAGAGGGTTTGCAAATGCCTTTCAGTGTTCCTTGGCATTGCCATAGGAGATTTCCATGGTAGAGGCTTTCTTCCCCTGAAAATTTTTTGGAATTTTCTTCTCCTTTCCTCTGTTAGTTTTGAGTTTCTCCAAGTCAAACTTCTTTGTTACCGTCGTCCTTCCTCTTATCGTCTTCAGGCAAATGTCTAGCTTCGCCTGTTAGTAAGACATGGTCTCAATTGATATCTGCTCCTGGTAGGGGTCTTCGCATTTTTTTAAGGGCAATTTTGGAATATTTTCTGTATCAGTATGCAGTCGATCTTGTATCGTTTGTTGTCCATAGAGCTAATCCATATGCATCTGCTTCTTCTTTTTTATGCTGTTGAACCATTGTAATTTCCAATTATCATTGAATTCCTTTTACATAAACTCACTCACCATGATTCATCTCTCTCATTTCCTTTTTCCTAATCGCATATCTTCCAACTGTAACTTCCATCCTGTCCCTTCCTCCAACTACAATCATTCCAGTCACCCGCTTAGGATAGAAACACATGCCCCGTTCTCTCTCTCTCTCTCTCTCTCTCTCTCTCTCTCTCTCTCTCTCTCTCTCTCTCAACAATCTTGTCATATCTTTCCTCCACGCTTCTTCATCTACTAACCCACTATGGGGCATGTAAATTTGGACTATCGCCAAATCCACTTTTCCCCTTGTAACCTCACCATTATCATCCGATTATCCACATTAACGCACTGATATAACTTTTTCTTTCACACGTGGTCCTAATACTACACCGACACCATGATTTCCTTTAGAATCACCACTGGAATAAAACATTCTAAATTTATCAATCACTAATTCACCACTTTGTTCCCACCTCACTTCTGATATTGCCATCACATCCACTTTGTTTCTTCTCATTTCTTCCTTCAAATTTCCAGTTTCCCGGCTTGCAGAAGAGCTCTCACATTCCAGGTCTTCTGTTGTTTTGACTGCATGATGTTTCCTTCCGCAGTGTCCCCCTCCCGGACATCTGAATGTGGGGATAATATTTACGCCCGGAGTCTTTTACCGTGGAAAGACTCATCACGTCATGTTTGCAGCTTTACTAGAGATATATAGGTGTGATAGCTTCCTGTTTCTTTCCACACCCCACTCTCTCTTTTGCATCTTAAAATCTTAAAAATCTTAAAAAGGTCCCGAGGTGAGAGAGTAGATTTGGCTAAATTATACCCTCCGAACTTCACCGAAATTAACCCCAGAAATAAATATCAGTTCCATCAGGGTTTTGACCAGATCAAGGATCTGGAAATCCCAATTAGCCTCAGCTCGCCAATAATAATAATAATAATAATAATAATAATAATAATAATAATAATAATAATAATAATAATAATAATAATAATATAATTATAATAATAATAATAATAATTATTATTATTATTATTATTAGTGTATCTTCAACTTGTTTACAACTCAGTCGGATCGAGGGATGAGATTAGATGAAGCCTGTATATTCATAGAGGTCTGTGAATGACAATGGGTGTCTGCCGACCACGTCGACGCACCGTCACAGGAGCGGCTAAACGAAATGGATGAGAAGAGTATGGATAAATGGTTGAATGAAATATGTGGCATGGGAAAACGGGAGAAATCACGAGAAAAACTTGCCCAAATTCAGTTTTATCACCGTGAAATCCAAATGGAGTGACCGAGACTGGATCTCGAGAGCAGGGGTGAGAAGCGAGCATCAAATCGCTTGTGCCACGGAGCCGCCGCGCCCCAATTCTAGTAAATTGTCAAATTTTAAATATATTTACATTGTAAAGATATATTTTTTCTCACAATACTGAGGCATCAGTAGTCCGGGATATCTATTCCAGTAAAACTCTGTTCTATTCATAATTTATTGAGGGCATGTTCAATACTGTTAATATCGCATCTTTAAGATTATTTTTCCATTTCCACTTTTTTTTTTTCCTCTATTTATCGTAGTTTTTGTATAAAAGCCACAACTTCACACACACACATACACACATAGTCCTATATTCGGCTGCAAAATTACTACGTTCATCGAGTGTATGAACAAAATCAATTTTTTTCAAAAAAAATTGTGAATGACTGAATACATTTTTGCGGAGTTGCCTATTAAAATTCGGCCGCCAGTATGTTTAATTAAAATATAATTGATTTATTTATTAGAAATAATTTGATTCACTTGTTATTAAAATAAATTACTCGTATAATCCAGTTCGCAGAAATCGATGTATAGAGCTTGAAAAGTTTTGGTTGCCATTGCAAACTTGGCTGCAATCCTCCTCGCGGCTAGAGCAGGCTGTGACACCAATTAGTATAAAATGGTGGTAAGCACCAATTTATTGTTCCCTCGCAGCGGGAAGTAAGACCACTGTACTTTATGTATAACTTACTACGTAGAATGTATATACAAACATATATCCAAAAGGTAGTGTTAATATACATTATACGAAACAAAACCCAGCATTTTAAATTAACTGAACTTTATTTGAAACAATATAAAACAACAAATACGTACTTAGCGCCATTTTATTACTGATTGGTGTCACAGCCTGCTGTAGCCACGAGGAGGTTTACGGTCAAGTGTGCAATGGCAACCAAAACTTTTCAAGCTCTAGCCTATATATCGATTTCTGCGAACTGGATTATAATTTATTTTAATAACAAGTGAATCAAATTATTTCGAATAAATAAATAAATAATATTTTAATCATGCATACTGGCGGCCGAATTTCAATAGGCAACTCGGCAAACATGTATTCAGTAATTCACAATTTTATAAAAAAAAATTGAATTTGTTTCATACTGCTCTATAAACGTAGTAAATCTCGCATCATGATCTGGGACTAACACAAATATACAAGATTAAGAAAGTTTTCCTGGGTTTTCCGCGTCATAAATTCATGAAACTCAGCCCACTGATTCCGATATTTCGATATGATACCACATGCCGAACGTCGGAATCAGTGACCAGAGAGCCGACGTTGGATCCATGATGGAAACGACCCCAAGGAAACTTTCTTAATCATACTATGACATCTGCGAAAATCTACAATCTAACGCATATATTATGTCAAATGGCTTTTACTGTCCAGCAGTAATTCATCTGTTATTTTCTGCTTAATTGTTGCAACCAGATATCTGCAATACAATTCACTAATGGTCTTGCCTCTGCAGAAGGAGGGAAGTCAGTACAACACATGCTATTGCAATATAAGTAATACGTATCTATATGAAGAAACGAATTTACCAATCACAAAACCTGGTTGAGTGGTAGACAAGGCCTTAAGGCCTTAACTCTGCCAGGTAAATAAAGCTATTATTATTATTATTATTATTATTATTATTATTATTATTATTATTATTATTATTATTATTATTATTATTATTATAAAACCAGGAATCAAATAATACATAATAAATTACTTGTCTTCTCGGTGTAAGCGCGGCTAGCACGCACGGCTGTCCCGACTGGGATCCCAGATTCAGATCCTGGTGGTTGCTGAGGGGTAATGGTATTTTTTGCGGTTTCCCCAGAATTATTTTATTTCCCGAATTTCATCTCATCAAAAATATCCACTCCTGTTCTCTCCCCCGTCACGTCATTTCATATCCAGTCATTAATTTCATATCACGTTTTACCTCATCTCATGAGAGGTAAAAAATATTCTGTTTTAGCAAACCTAATGCGTTTAAAATACGTGGTTGTGTGATCTTACAGGAGCGTATGTTTCAACTTGGGGCAGAATAGGGCCATAGGGAGGGTTGAGACACCTCCTCGAGACTTTATGCCGGCCCAAATATATGGTGGTATAAGTCGTGTGTGAATGATTTATATGTGTCGAACCAGGAACATCTGAACAGACTACATATCATCTGAGATTAGATTCCATCTAATTAATTCCATAAATTACACATGGGAAATATCCAACCATAGCAATTCTGCCCGAAGGCAGGTCCTTTCACTGCAATCATAGCATTTTCATGCTATGCTTGCAGCGATTACTAGGGAATTGTGTAGGTGTGGTAGCTTCCCGTTGCTTTCCACACCGGTGAAGGATGATGATGATGATGATAATAATAATGATAAGGATGATGATGATGACCATATGATTTCGGGGACCGTTTGGGCCTTAAAGTTTTCCTGACATTTGTCTTACAGGTGAGGAAAACCCCGATAAAACCTCATCCAGAAAAACTGCCCCGACCGGGGATCGAACCGGACCCGCTGCGTGACAAGGCAGCACGCTACCTCGAGACCACAGCGGTGGACATGGGAAATATAATAAACCTAAAAACAGTTTGCCATGTTAGTTAGGCCTACTTAAAACCACCAACAAATCTATATTAATATAATTTAAATAAAAATTAAAGCCATATTAGAAATGTGGTATTCGAAACTTCAAATGCTTATGACAAAGCAAATGTTACGTTAAGTACTTACAATAAATTCTTTTGTCTTGGAGCAAGATAATGGTAAGCATCAACAAGATTTTTATTATCAAATAACGGTGCTTTCTGATAAAGTATATTTATCTGCCCCTCCCTTCACCATTCAATCTGATTTTGTTACTGCTGTCACTACAGAAGCGGAATAAAGTATAATCCATATATCCTCATAAAGGAATATGGGTGCTCCCTAGAGGAAGTCTATTCACATAGTTAAATTAGCTACACTTATTTACCTACAGATGTCAACGAATGATATGTGGTCAACACATCACCTCAAAGTGAAATCTAGTAGGTAATTAAATTATTACTTAGATGGGGAAGGCCAGTTCAATTTTACTCAAAGACATTTTTGCTTTATGTTATTTAGGAGTCCAAAAATCTTCGGGATTAGGATCAACACCTTAAAGTCCCTTCCGGACGACTTCTTACTTGGATTTACCTATCCTAAAAATCCAACGAACGTCGGATCTAAAGTCAAGGAACGTGACCCCTAAATCAACGAGGCCGATATAAATAGAATAAGAGAAGAGAAAATATAATACCACCACAAAACATCATTAACTGCAAATGGTAATAATGTTACTTACCATCGTGATGTTCCTTCTTCTTCTATAATTCAGCTTAACCTCTCACCTTATAGAAGTATTTTTTTCCATGTCACGCGCCTTCCAGGCCTTACAGTGGCAAGACCTGCAAGAGAGATTTTAAACTGTGGTTCAAACACATACTTTTTTTTTACTACACAAGGACATGAAGGGCCTCCCCGAATGAGTAATCAACTCAATATCAGGGCCTTCTCCGAGACAACACAGCATTAACTCGAAACATACCATTCACATACACATACATTCACACTAAACATGGAGAATATTATTATTATTATTATTATTATTATTATTATTATTATTATTACTTACTCACTGGCACTATCGAACCAATAGGTTCATGGCCGCGCGGACATAAGCTCTCCATACATCCCTATCCTGAGCTAATGCTTTCCAATCATTCCCTGTATAATCTACTTCCCTCAAATCATAGTTAATGTTATTCTCCCACCTCATTCTTGGTCTACCAACTGGGCGTTTTTCCCTCTGGCTTTCCTACAAGAAGCTTCCATGCAAGTCTTTCATTCCCCATACGTGCAACATGTCCTGCCCATCGCAGTCTACGAGACTTGACTGTTCTTAATTATATCTGGCTTCCTATAGTTCATTGTTATGTAGTCTTCTCCATTCACCTGTCTGTTCGTCTCTCTTTGGTCCAAAAATTTTCCTAAGTACTTTATTCTCAGGGGGCACGCCGTAGAGTAGTGGTTAAGGCACTGCGCTACAAGTCGGAAGGTCGAGGGTTCAAGTCCCGGTGGGGGCAGGATTTTTAAACTGACCAAAACCTTCTGGCGGCACTATGGCCCTGGGGTCGACTCAGCCTCTAACGGAAATGAGTACCAGACGCTTGTTCTGGGGGTAAAGGCGGCCGTCACTCAGGGCTGACAACCCGGCTGACATCAAGTGCCGATTGTCTAGAAAAAGTGGGAGCCTTAACCTCCTACTACCCCAAAGGCCTCCCGAGGCCTGTCGTGGGACTACTTTACTTACTTTATTCTCAAATACCTGTAATCTCCTTTCCTCCCTTAAAGTAAGAGTCCATGTTTCGCACCCATATAATATAACTGGTAGAATAATAGTTTTATATATTTTCAGTTTAACGTTTTTTGAAAGGAGTTCGGACATCAAGAGTCTCTGCAATGCATAATAGCACGCATTTCCAGAATTGAGCCTATGTTTAATTTCTTTGTGCATCTCATTCCTATTTGTGATTATTGTTCCTAGGTATTTGAATTCAGCCACTTCCTCAAAATTTCCCTCATTTGTCATTAGCTGTCCATTTCCATTATATAATGTATTTCTACGTGTGACCATATATTTTTATTATTATTGTTATTATTAATTATTATTATTATTATTATTATTATTATTATTATTATTATTATTATTATTATTATTATTATTATTATTATTATTATTATTATTATGGTCAGATGATGTTTGGAGACCGTTTGGGCATAAAAGTTCATATAGTCCCAAGGCACATAGTAAATTATCAGTAGCACGTGGCAGGTTATAGCAAACAGGATGTAAATAAAATAAAACCAAGAAATTTATCAGGTTACGGTATTGAAGAAAGCACAGTACAATGTACAGTGTCTAACATATTAATTTTGTCTTCATATTGTTTCATTACTCACCGTAGTGTTGTTTCTACTACATTTTAAGATTATTGCATTATCTAATTCAGATGATATTGAGTTGATTTAATGTTTTATTTGTTTATCAGAACTCAACTTGTCAGGGTTCGATCGAATATATCCGTACATAGGAGAACTTCGGGTAATGTGGACCCCTATTTTGAATGTATTTTTTTTCTTTTAATTTAAGGGATTTGAATTTTGTTATAATTACAATGATTATCGTTAGTATTATAGCTATGAAATAGCATGTGTTATTATATTCAAATATGAAAACATCTTCATAATTTATAAACTTTTTTACATTACAAGAAAGGTCAACTTCAACCTACATGTTGGGTAAAAGTGAACCCCAGAGTCCAACCTAGATTTTAGACTATTTTTAAGTTTATTAACTCTATTAATTTATACAGACAGGCACAAATTAATTTTAAAGTAGCCTATTTATAGCTGATACTAATTAAAAAAGCATTGCATATTTATTTAATGTTTTGAAAAATTATTGTTGATTATAAAATTCACACGTCATTCATTTGCAGACAGTGACGGTCTTTGGGTTTAGTAAAATTACAAGGATATTAAATAAAATTAAAGAAGTGAATGGTTTTTACAGATTGCATCCTATTGCTAAATATACGTATTCGTGTGAAGTGGACACAGGTCTACTATAACCGCCTCGTGGAGGGTCCACATTCACCGAATTCCTTTGCTATGTTTAATTATCTTATACGGCATCCATGTCACATAATATCAAAGCAAACCCGTCAGTATATTAAAACAGTATCTACATAATATAATGTATTGAGGAGATTTTAAACATTTTTAATATCCAATAGTAAAAAATTAAGAATTAATTCTTACTTTCAAAAACTTTTAAAATGATCGTTTTCATAAATGTCACATATAAACCCTTTTTCGTACAAAGAATAATGAAACTGGCCTTAAACACGTTAAAGTTGAACCCAGTCATTCACTCAGCCTCTTATTTCAGAAAAATAAGTACTTTCATTAAGGGTGAATAATTTATGAACATGTAATTATTATTAGAAGTAGGGCATATTTATATTCAAATGAATTGGAATTAAAACAGGTATTCATTGGTAACAAAATTAAAATTATATAACCTACCATAAAATAATTTCATAAGCAAGAAATAAAACACTAGTATCAAGCAATTAGCGCCGGTCATAGACCTGGACCTCTGCTATTGTGGTGATCGAAACTAGTAAACATCATACAATGGAACCTAGTAAGCCCTTATACAATGGGAAAAAAGTCTGCAGTTTCCTTTGTTAATAAAAGGACTTGCAAGACTGCACTATTATTAAATTGTTTATAACAATGATAAGCCCAAAAACTTCATACAAAAGGTTGAGCAATTGCAAACAAACAACTGGATTTTCCTAGGTAAACTGTGGAAAGAGTTATCCCCAAGCCAATTTTAACTAGGACATGTCGCTAGCAGCAGGTGCCTTCTTTGGCGGCATAAGGTAGATGCCGACAGAACGATAGCCGCACTATTAAAGATTGCCCTCATTTGGTCAACCTTGGAAATTTTATATTAGGACGCAACTAATTTAAAGGGAATGGACGAGGCCACAAACGCCTAAGTTTAACACCCCCGACAACGCCCTCAAGATATAAAGTACCAATCAAAATTATTGTATCATATGAACTGTTTGTGAGACGCTAAGACTTTGGTGGAAGGGACATATACCGGCCCACTCAGATATATATATATTTTTACTTAGCGAAAATTAAGTTAGTTCTGTGTAACTCATCGGGGCGGGAATTATCCGCAAGCCCACAGATAAAAGTCAGTTCGGCGTAACTCATCGGGGCGGGAGTTCTCCGCAGCCCACATATAAAAGATAATTCTAAGTTCTGTGTAATCATCGGGGCGGGAATTATCCGCAGCCCAAAGATAAAAGTTAGTTCTGCGTAACTCAGACTAGGCAGTCAGTAGTCGGTACGAGCATAGTTGCGACTGGCGAATGTGCCAGTAGAGACGGCACATCGTTCTGTATAAGTTTCAGCGCTTTGTTGAGTGTTATAAATATGTTAGTTCTGACCCACCAAGAGCCTTCGTGTCAAATCGTCATGTAACACGACAAGTGTAAATCTGAGTGACAATAAAAGTGCATCGATCAATTTCAAGACAGCACACCAAGTATACTACATGTATATCCCCAATGAATATCCTTTCTCGCGAATTCCCGAGATATAAGTCCCTTGTTCTACCGAACCCGAACACAACTAGTCCGATGAGGTCTTTCCACTTTTCAGCGGTTGCCCTTTTACCAGCCGGCTGCTGGACCTTCACATCCACATGTGTCAATCACAGAGGTAGATGATCAACAGCCAGTGTAGGGGTGACATGTGGTTAGCATGTCGAGTCCCCCAGCCGTTACCCAACTAGTCGGCAGCACAATTGTCCATGAACCCATATCCTTGGACATAATTAAAACATACCCCGACTACAAGTCTGCATCAAAGTCGATGAGGAGAAAAAGGTTAAAATATTTTATATTCGAGTGCAGCACCATTTAAAGAAGATATTAACAGGGTCCACTCAAACCGAAGGGTCCACGTTATACGAAAGCCCTCTATATAAAAAACAGTGTGAGGCTGTTATGTCTGTTGTTTATGAACTCAAAAACTAATTAACTGATTTGAATGGGGTCTTACCATCATTTAGAGCTTATCTGGTATAATAATTAACGTCTATAGCATATTACCGTAGGTACTATAGGCCGGAGCTAAAAACAAAGTGCATCAGTGCATTAAACACAAGTAGCTCTTTGGGCGCTTAAATGACTTACGCTGCCTAAATCATAACAAATACACCAAATCATTGTATACATAATTTAAAATCTAAAAAAAAGTCTAAAAAAAGTTCGCGACAGCATGTCTTACCTTTTCCGAATAACTCGCAATAACCATTTTTGTCTTTCAGCTCATTGATGCCAAGACGATCGAGATAAGTAGATTCCTGGGGAACGCCGGAAAATAAGCACGGGGAATCTAAAAATAATTACGATATAAATTTATAATAATTTTTCTTTTTGATTAATCAAATAAACATGAAAATAAATGTTATACAACTAGGCGTCACTGCAAAATGCGGGTATTTGTTATTGTTACATAAATCACACACTGCACTGTGTAATGAGACACTGGGCGTAAAATAAAGAGATCCCAGTTCAATCCTTAGGAGACCATTCGGCTAGTTAAGGCTCCTACCTCTCAATTCAATCGGTACGACGTGTCAACCGGATTGGTAGTGCACTCACAGAGTATTACACCCAGAGGACAGTGACACCTAAAAATTTGCGAGGGACTACAATGAACGAAGGAGGGATAGCGCTTTTAGTTCACGGTAACATAATATACAACTAATGAAACAATTGCAAGGCACACTGCGTGGTTACAAAAAAACTCGAAATATGGAAATTAGTCATATGTAAATTGAATTTCCCATACATAGTCTTTATTTTAAATGTTGAACTCCAGGCTGCAAGACGTTATATGGGAAAGAAAAAATGCTTCCCTAGAGAACCTAAGGGTTAACTATTTGTATTATATCTAATTCTTAATTTTACGACCAGACGGTGCTGAACTTCATATTAGTACCACAGAAATATATTAGATGTCAGCGGAATAGTTCTATATTAGCGCCACTTGTGGCATGTATGCGAAACATGCTTACTTCCCTATCTGTATCTTAGTCCAGCTGTTCCCAACCTTTTTCGACTCGCGAACCACTTCCACAACGATTTGAATTGGTTGAACCGCTGACTTTATATATACACATAAATAGATAAACATAAAAGTTAATTCCAAGCAAATTATTATAATAATAATAATAATAATAATAATAAGAACAATAATAATAATGCTACAATAATAATGCTATTATTATTATTATTATTATTATTATTATTATTATTATTATTATTATTAGTATTATTATATTATTATTATTATTATTATTATTATTATTATTACGAAATGATACAGAAATGAAGGAAACAGTAATAGGCCTAAACCTGAACCCCGCCATTAAAGAAAAGTTTTGGCGAACCTCTTGAAATATTTGTGAACCCACTGGGGGTTCGCGAACCACAGATTGGGAAACAATATCTAGTCTATTGTGCAGTTACGACCGCATTTGCCTCAGGTAAGGTCTGATATTTATTTCCATTAGGTAATGAGTCGACTCAAGAGTCATGTGTCGTTAGAAGATTTAGACTTAGTTTAAAAATTCTGGCCACCTCGGATCGGAACCTGCAACCTTGCATCTTGTAGCATATTGACTTAACCACCTACGCCTCGGCATGTCCCGGAGACCACAGTTCCCTTACACATAAAACAATTATCAACATCTCTGAGCAACCTATAAAATATTGTGGACAAAAATTTCTGTTCCACCCAGGATATAAAAATTCCTCTCAGTAAATAGCATTATAGCATAGTTTTAATAACTATTACATGATTCGTGATTGAACCCAGTTCGTCCCACTGCGAGACATGGTTGCATCACTAGTGGGAAATTTATTAACCACACTAATTACATCATGTATGTCATCACAGCCCATTTTGGGCCCTGGCCTTCCTCAGAATGTCCTTCCAGACTTCTCTATTTGCTGCTAAAGTCTTCCAATTTATAATTTTATTAATGCTAATATCCTGCAAAACATCATCCTCCCATCTTAATGTTGGTCTTCCAACTGTTCTGATTTGAAATGATTGTGCCAATATAGATATTTTTAGCGGATTTATTATTGTCCATATGCATCAAATGCCCAGCCCAGGTCAATCTATTAATGTTTATATACTTCACTAAATCGGGTTCCTTATATATTTCATACAATTCATAATTCCTCCTTCTTCTCCAAATATTACCTTCTTTCACAGCATCAAAAATAGTTAATATATTTACCAAGTTACTCACTCAGCCTCCTTTGTATAGAGTAACTGAATAATTGATAAATCCCAATGCCAGTCAATAAAAATCATAAACAATCGAAAGACCATTGAAAGAAGCAGTTGTCAGACTTAGGTCATGAGTATACTTAAATTAATCAGGAAAGCGACTAGAATACGATTATGAAAGGATAAATGGCAAATAAAATGATCCGACGAAATTAGCATTAATGCGAACTAAATGACTAGTCATTAACAAGGTAGAGAGAACTCAGGTAATGCCACCCTTTCTTTTGTGAAGGCGGAAGTGACCGACTCATACACAAAGAGTTAGAATGTTGACAAAAGTCTTTATTCTCAGGATTTGACTGGCAATCTTTTGTGAATCAGCATTTAACAGCTCTATGTTGACAGTCGGAACACAATAACTGAATTTACGAGCGGGGATTTCATCTTGGGACAAACAACGCTAGCAAAAAGTATGGGAAGGGAGAAAACTCAAGCGTTAGGGCTTACTAGAAGTAAAGATCAATGACCTAGGAAAAACTCAGTGGCCTAAATTACAAACTTGTGACCCGACTGTACGTGAAGCCAGCACGGATAGGGCCCAACCTCTGACGGCAAAAATCACCAATAACAAATTTGTAACACCTTCTCAGATTATAATATAAGGGTACATTAACCAATCATATTATTTGTTACGTGTGCCTAAGCACTGATCTCAGGTTACGAGGTCGATATTATGGGAGAACCTAATTTACGTAATGGGCGAGGGAGACGAACCTCAGACACTTCTACTCGTACTACTTCTATATACATTCCTTCTACGTGTGCTCGTGCTCCGTTCCTTGTCCAACCTGCGTCAAACACTGGCAGCATGGTCACCAGTGGTAATTTAACTTTTAGAACTTAGGATTTTCACCGAAGTAGGCCCCTACCTCAAGTATCGGGACTTAAATATTTTTTTTATTAATCGCAAGGATAATTTATACTATCCGCGAGTAAAATAAGACGCAGCAATTCTCTCGACTGTTAGTAACCACGTTAAGACATTAATCGATCATACGGAATCGACTGACTATTTAATTTAAACTTCGTAAATTAATATATAAATCAGTGAGATAGTATGTCATTGCATAATTATTAACGCGATAAACCCACGATAAACGCCATCGCCGATTCTGAGATCAGTGCGAAGGAATATAATTAAAACATGTACAGTGTTATCCATTGCGAGTGTTTTCAAGACATAATAAATTACATTCAACTCAATGTATTCGGCACAATTAATTCTACCCGACGAAGTCCTCGTGGAACCTCTGAATAAGAACCTCACGCCTACCGATATTTAAACCTGAGCGAACCAAGTACCCAAATTCTCCAGTGAACCGGGGAAGTCCTTTTTAAATCCAGCGCCGACCAAATCCTTTATTATCCAAATAAACCTGCGATTGACCTATAACCCTATTGCATATTGTCATCCAACATTGGGGTATGCAATAAGCCATGTCTCATATATTTATATCAAAAGTAGCCAGAGAATTGCTATCTGACTTTAAAATAGTCCAAGTTTCATATGCATATGTAATTATTGGTCTTAAGAATGTTATAAATCAGTAACTTAGATTCCTTTGTTATTAAGTGTGATCTTAGGTATTTTCTAAATAGCTACAAAGAAACATCAGACACACTAATATCGTTATGCTTTTTTTCATTACAGATGCTAGCCAGAGACATAATTTATGATTAGTACACGCCTCGCCTCGAAAAGACATCTAGTAAGATTTTTTAAATATCAGTATAAGTATACCTGATATACCAGTGTAACTCAATTAAAATGAATTTTTGTTTAAAAAAAACTTCGATAATTAGTTAAAACCATGAGACTTTTGTGAACGTGTTTCATCATCGGCATGTCACTTGGTGCTGATGTTCGCTTATATAATTGTAAGCAGGTTCAGTTCTCTATCAGGTCAATTTGTACAGCAATATCAGTACCAAATGACATGTCGAAGATGGAATATGCTGAAAGGCCTACATGTTCTTAACTAATTAGCGAAGTTTTTTTTTAAAAATTAGAAATCGATTTTAACTGAGGAAGACTGATATATCAGGTACTTATATTAATATTTTAAAAAAAGCCAAACCCCAATTGTGATTACAATGAATTTTAGAAGTACTGATGTCTAGTAAGAAATTAAGTAGACCAAAGAGAGATGATGACACAGGTGAATGGAGAACACTACATGACAGTGAACTACAAGGTCTTTATATAATAAGAATAGTTAAGTCTCGTAGACGATGGGCAGGACATGTGGTACGAATGGGGAATGAAAGACGTGAATGGAAACTTCTTGTAGGAAAACTAGAGGGAAAACGCCGAGTTGGTAGACCAAGGATAAGGTGGGAGAATAACATTAACTATGATTTGTGGAAGTAGATTATACAGGGAATGATTGGAAAACATTAGCTCAGCATAGAGATGTACGGAGAGCTTATGTCCGCGCGGCCATGAACCTACGGGTTCGATAGTGCCAGTGAGTAAGTAAGTAAGTAAATTATCTCTCGGATAGATGAAACTATTGCATACACGTAGTAAAATATGATAATTTTCAACGTATACTGGAGGTTTTGACTGTTATTATATGAATAGTTTACTGGGTGTACAGCAGCGGTTCTCTGGCTATTGATGCAGTTAAAATTGAATAACGTTTTATCACTACATGAAATATTTCCATTGTTTGAGATGTATTAGGATATGAAATATTTTCCAGCTTATTATAATCGTCATGAAAATGTTATTGTATACCAATTTATGATGTAATTATTTTATGTCTTTATTCAGTTAGATTTAGGTCAGACATTTCGAAATACACATGACAGGAATAGAATTATGTTGGTTATTGACAGAAGTAATTAAATTGCAGATTAAGGAATGTGGTGAATCCAATATCAAGTATTAAGCTATAAACCACATTTGCCACTGGGCATGCGCACTATTTAAATCCAAATCAATATAATTACACTGGGCAACAAAAAAGAAACCCGTTTGTCTCAGAAAGAAAAATATGTGATTCTGATAATACTTTTTCTCCTGAATTCAAATATGATATCGGGTTTTCTCCATCACGTAAGCTTTCCAAGAGACAGGAATTTATAATTTCAAACACTTTAATATTTTCTACATTCGTAACTACAAACATTCGAACGCACCTAGAAAGTAAGAAATAACGATATTTCGCCTGTGGAGCATCCCTCTTTATGGTCCAACAATAATCGGCCAGCATATTAGGATTCCATTTGCCTCGATATCTCTTTCCCATAGCTGAAATCTCTTGTGTGTGCTCATTTGGTTTTATTTTACAATGGAGAAATGAACGAAAAAAACGTTTATTAAAAATAATTATTTAAATCCATTAATTGAAATTGAAATAAAAAAAACTGTGGGTAATGGAGAAATTCCGAATACATATTTGAAAACACGATAAAAAACTGAATTAAGTACGATCTGCTGGTACTCATGAGACAAAAATCATATTGACTAGTGTTATCAAATCATCATCATCATCATCATCATCGTCGTAATGCTGACCGGAATTTGAGCCATACGGCTTATTTCAAACTCATATCTTCTTGGGGCAAAGTTTATGATGATTGTATTCCATATGACTAACTAACTGACACTATCGAACACGGAGGTTCATGGCCTCTGGATATACACTGTCATTAAATTCTTATCCAGAGCTAATATTTTCCAATGCTCTATGATATCATGGTTGATGTTATTCTATCACTTCATTCATAGCCTATCTACTGGGCGCTTTCTTTCCGGTTTTCTACTCTACAAGAAGTTTCTTTAATTTTTGCCACATGTCCCGCCTATCGTAGTCGAGGGTACTTAACTATCCTTATTACATCCACTTTTTAAAATCATCATCATCATCATCATCATCATAGTACATTCACGAATTTAGGCCATTTGTTGACCCGTTTCGGCCTCAAGAGAAACACCATCCAGAAATCTTTTGAGTGGACGTCCTAGTCTTCTTCCTGCAGGTTGATATCTTAACATTTGTTTGGGTATCCTGTGATCTTCCATTCGATGAACATGTTGCATCCATCTTGACTTATAATCAGAAATGTTGTTTTCTAAAGGTTCCTTGTGTAAATCTTCTAAGATGTCTTCATTTTTTTTTTTGTGATCTAGTAGTGTGTATCCTGCAGTCCTGCGAAGATATTTTTCAAAATGATCATGAACTTGACTGTTATATAGTTTTCTCCGTTTACCTGTATGTTAGTCACTCTTTTATAAAAATATTCCTAAGCAATTTATTCTCATACGCTAGAAATATTGTCTCCTTTCTTAAAGTAAAAAACCATGATTCGTATCCATATAATAAAACTGAGAAAATTTCCGTTTTACATACTTTTATTCCTTTCAAATACTTTGAGAGAAGTTAATGCAATAATCCCCTGCAATGCTTAAAGAGATGCGTTACCAAAATTTATGACACATACTGAAATTAAAAATAAATAATAAAAGAAATAAAAAAAACCTGTCCTTAAGAACGCATGTGTGCAGCTACATTTTGTTTTTATCTTTTGATATCAAACCCATGTTTCACATCTGTATTTGAGGGTTTGGTTTGATGCATTAATATATTTTCTTCTCTTTTATTACGGAAATTTCTTCTAATGTCCCTTCTAATACATTCCAATTTAGAACATTTTGTTCAAGATTTCGATTTACATCAGAATCTGATATATCCTAAATATTTAAAAGATGAAACTGGTTGTATTATTTTATCTATATAAATAAAAAAAAACTCTTCACACCACATAATCACAAAACAAAATTCATATCAGATTTTAATTTACCCGAAATGTCACATAAATCAATGTTTACTTAGCACATAGTAACAATTCTGGCCCAAAGTTAGCTATATAGCTAATATTCTATTATGAAGATTACGCCAGAAGTCAGTATTCAGAATACTGGTAAATTTAGAAATAAAATTACAATATATGTATCCTATAAGCAGTGCATAAGTAGTTATTAATTTACCGAATATATTTTAAAAGGTAAACAGTAATATATCTACAAAACATGTAATTTAGGTTAACCATTATTGTAGTAATTACAAATAAAGTTCTACTTTGGGCCCATTTCGCATACAATTTTGTTTTAAAAGTATTATTAGTATTATTATTATTATTATTATTATTATTATTATTATTATTATTATTATATTTCATTATTATTATTATTATCATTATTATTAGTATTATTATTATTATTATTATTATTATTATTATTATTATTATTATTATTATTATTATTATTATTATTATCCTCGAAACTCGTGGATGCAAGAAATAATAACTGGAATGAGAGCAAGAGGACTGGAGGACATGGATTGGATGGAGAGTGACGAGTGGAGAAGAAAAATAAAACTTTAGGCATAGAAAGATGTGTAAACATTAAATTTCTGTATATAAATAAAAATTATTATTATTATTATTATTATATATTATCATCACCATCATCATCATCAACAACAACAAGGATTAGGCCCAATGGCCTGTTCCGATCTCATTATAGGTCGAATTGGTCCTTCCATCTCTTCAATGGTCTTCCCAACGTTCTTATCCTTTTGGTTTATGATTATACATTCTTCTTGGTATGCGCTGTTCATTCATTCGTAATACGTGCTGAAATATTATTATTATTTTATTATTATTATTATTAATACTATTATTATTACTATTATATTGCTATTTTCTACTATTAGTTTTCATATTCTTACATAAGTTTCCTGACTTTAATGTTCACGAATATTATATATATTTTTTTGTATTTCAAATTACGTGCATTAATTGTGCACAAGCAAGAGCTACTTACTGCTGAATAAAATCAATTTTAAATGTATGTATATACATACATTGTATGTGTAAATAAAAGTAATGATATACCATTTTGTGTCAAATGCGGGTTAATTTCTGATATTAAGAGTAGAGTTTAAGAGGGCGATTGTTGATATGGTATAATGTCTGGAGATTGCAAAACAATTAATATGGACGTCTAGATTACGTATTTTGAAGAACTTAAATGGGACTGTGAGAGATTTAAGTTTCAAGTAAAGAGGGGCGGGTGGTTT
Organism: Diploptera punctata; assembly: GCA_030220185.1. Classification (NCBI taxonomy): domain Eukaryota; kingdom Metazoa; phylum Arthropoda; class Insecta; order Blattodea; family Blaberidae; genus Diploptera; species Diploptera punctata. The sequence continues at coordinate 561,498 of JASPKZ010001609.1, read as the reverse complement.
GCTGCGCACAGCTGATAATGATAATTCTCCCATTACCAACACAGTGATTACACCAAATTAATTTACATCTCTCGCAATGACATGTATGCGCGTGATTATTGTATACTACTGATCATTATCACAGGATGGTAGTTTTACATGTTGAGACAAAACTACTTACTTAGTCGTATATTGGGCTACTTGTGCAGAGAATATAAATCTGTCTGGAATCCATTCTGATATTAAATTTAAATCATTTGAATAATAATAATAATAATATTGTATTTATTGTATTATCATTATTATTATTATTATTATTATTATTATTATTATTATTATTATTATTATTATTATTATTATTATTATTATTATTATTATTATTATTAGGCGGCAGTGAGGAAATAGTAAAAGCAAGCACACACATCATAATAAATAACACTAATAAAATGGTTTCGGAACAAATATCACTAAAAATAAATAAATGGCAACACTTAGAAATATTTTATTAAAATATGGTAATGGACACTTAACAACGGATCAAGCAAAGTTTGAAGAAGTAACAGAATTAAATAATTTCAAACACGAATGAGGTGCAAAATAAAAGCATAATTATATATATATATATATATATAAACATAGGCTCAACTCTGAAATTGCATGTTATTGAGTATTACAAGAACTTGTCATCCCAATTTCTCTCAGAAATGTTGAATTGAAAGAAATATATTGGGCTGTGATGTTGGCTACAATGTGGAAAGAGATATTGACTCCAAAATAAATAAATTTCAGACGGTGTGTGGAACAATACAGAGAACATTCAAAAATAAAATTAGAAAAGAAACCAAGATAAAAATGTATAATGTTATGGCGGTTCCACAATATTGTATGGATGTGAAACTTGGATTCCAGTGAAAAGACAGAAGGATAGAATACAGACGGCAGAGATGCGGTTCCTAAGACAAGTAAAAGGATGTACAAGACTTGATAGAATAAGAAATGAGGATATAAGAGAAGAATTGAAAGTACAGCCTTTATTGGATAAAGTCACGAATTACAGACAGAAATGGATTGATCACATGGATGGAATGAGTAAGGAGAGATATCCATTGTTAGCCAGAAATTATCAAGCAAGAGGAAGGCGTGATGTTGGAAGACCTAGAAGACGTTGGGCTGATGCAATATGAAGTCGGAACGGGCAATTGCCTAATCCCTGGAGTGATGATGATGATGATGATATAAAATTGCTATTATGCCAGTTATATGTGGAAGCGTATATGGAATAGTTGATGCCTTTCTTACAAAAGTCAAGTACACGGTTATAAAAAAACTGCATACCGTATTTCAGATATATCAACTATTAATATCATCACTTAGGACATTAATTAACCACATGCTTATCAATATTAAGCTATCTTGATTCTTTATGTACTAGCTTATAAAACATTGTTTTCTCAAAATGAAGAACCGTTACTTACACCACTATGCCATATACTCCTTGATGTATAGTTGCAAACATAGTTTCTTACATTAGGAAAGCAGAAAAGATTACGAGTATTTGAGAACAGAGTTATTAACAAAATTGTTGGGCCAAATAGAGACGAACAGACAGCTGAACTAAGATATCTGGACAAGGGTGAGGTACATGATCTTTATTGGAACCACGTTTAAAAAGTACAGTTAAGTATCATGGATTGCGATGGAAGGACAACTGGGACGAATGCGGAATGAAATAGGGACATGTAAACTTACTGTAGGAAAACCAGAGAAAAAGAGCTCAGTACGAAGACCTAGAAAGAGGTGGGATAGCAAATATTAACCATTATTTGAGAGAAGTGAATTATAATGGGAATGATTATAAACTAATAGATCAGGATGAGAATGAAGGGAGGGCATGTTCGCGTGGTAATGAATCTTGTGGTTCGATAGAGATAGTAAGTTAATTTGTCTTCTTTACTTTATAGTTTAGATATTAGGCTTGTTCCGTCCTCACAACTCTATTCATCTATTGAAGGGTCTTCCTTCAATTCCTCAGCATATTGGTTTATAATCTCAATTATTTTTTAATTATATTAGCGTTCACTATTTCAAAAAGTGTGTTCTATTTGGTACGATATTCTTCTATGTTTAATTTATGGAATATATATTCAATTCCGATTATCTCTCTTGACTTCTTGTATGACCTAACTTAGAGCAATATTTGTTTATCTTAAACATTCTATCTCTGCATATTGTATCCGACTCTTCATTTTTTAGAACCGTAAATTTAATTTCCACTTAACAGAAAGGTATATCCATTGTTTTATAAGAGTTCATTTGTTAAAAAGAAAGTAGCAAATTATAGCAGAGCATATGAGTATTTACATTCCTCAAAATCCAAATTAAATAAATTTTCTAGACAGTTGAATCCATTCAAAGAATTACTGCATTGGACTTACTACATAGGCCTATAACTAAAGACATAATATTAATAGAGAAATATTATCCGGAGGGTTGTTTATGTTTGCATACATTCTTAACTTCTATCATGTCCACCGCTGCGGTCTCGAGGTAGCGTGCTACCTTGTCACGCAGCGGGCCCGGGTTCGATCCCTGGTCGGGGCAGTTTTTTCTGGGTAAGCTTTTATCGGGGTTTTTCCTCACCTCTAATACAAATGTCAGGAAAACTTTAAGGCTCAAACGGTCCCCGAAATCACATTGACATCATCATCCTAATCATTATCATCCTTCACCGGCGTGGAAAGCAACGGGAAGCTACCACACCTACACAATTCCCTACTAAGCTGCAAGTATAGCATGAAAATGCTGTGATTGCAGTGAAGGGCCTGCCTTCGGGCAGAATTACTATGGATGGAACATCTACCATCATAACTTATAGTTCATATTATTGAACAGACAGAATTGCGTTCCAATTTCCAATGAGGAAGAAAATTTGGCCTATACTACATATTTCTGAATGGATACGAGTTTTCAAAAGCGAACACAGACATTGTAAAGTCTTACATTTGTGCTCTCTTTAATTTTAAAGATTTAAAATATTTCAGACGTTAATGTATTCAATGTCTGCAAGTTTACGGCCAGAAGGAATAAAATTGCTCTGCTTTAAAAATAATCGCGCTAATGGCCAGAAGAAAAGCAAACTAACCTGACACCCCTCAAAACAGTCAGTGCTTTTAACCTGATTTCTAACAGATCGCCTCCATGTTCCTCTTGTGCATCCCACTGACCGAAGTCCATAAGATATCCATTCTAATGCCTATATATCAAAGCCTTCCCTTGGTTTGCTCAAAGAATATCCTTATACATCTACTTATGCCTTATAATTTGTATTTCAATTGGTTCTTGATCTGCTACTATTAATAAATGCCTATTGCAATAAGTGACCAATAATATTTATAATTCTGTACAGACATACATTAACAAAAGTAGCCTATTTTACATTGACAGCTACGCTAGGGACCAAATTTCTGTTCCTTAAAGAAGAACAAATATAATATTACTTTAGAAAATTTTTAATTTAGTGTTTCTTGAAATATCCTATATCTATTTCTCCAGATAGGTTAAATATGTGCAATAATGGCATTCTGTCTTTGTTTTATTTATTTATTTATTTATTTATTTTTGGTTTCTCACAGACACATGAATTATACACGCCAGATCGGGAAAGAAATGAGTGGAAAATCTCACTGGAGAAAAATCCACATGTTCAAACTGGGAATCGAACCCAGAGCCTCTTGTTTTATAACCAGGAAATCTGATAACATGGCAATAAGACTATCAAAAGGACTCATATCTGGTAACTATGTAATTATATAATTCCAGAACCATGTTCTAATGCACTTCCCCCCACTCTCTGTCTGTCTGTCTCTCTCTCTCTCTCTCTCTCTCTCTCTCTCTCTCTCTCTCTCTCTCTCTCTCTCTCTCTATATATATATAATATATATATATATATATATATGATATGAAAAGAAAAATGAATGCTTGAGTCGGGATTTCAACCCGAGTCTCTAAACTCTGTACGTTTAGCGCTCTAACGACCTGAGCTACTCAAGTATTCCACCATTCATTTTTCTTATATAGACTATGTAGTATTCTCAATTCACACAAGAGTTAGCGGAAAATCGATCCGTTCCGACTGACATATTGTGGCCAACATAACAGTTAAGTAAACGATTTTCTGCTACCTCTTGTGTGAATTGAGAATACTACATATATAAGAAAAATGTATGTTTGTGTTGGAATACTTGGGTAGCTCAGGTCGTTAGAGCGTTAAACATACAGAGTTTAGAGACTCGGGTTCAAATCCCGACTCAAGCATTAATTTTTCTTTTCATATCATATTTGCCTTCATTACCAAATGTCAAAAATATAAACATATAAAAACATATAACTTATATCTATATATATATATATATATATATATATATATAAGATATCCATTTTATAAATTGTAACATCAAATTTTGATACACCCTGTTAAAATATTTGCTTTAGTTTGTACTCCAACATAATGTACATGGAAATAGGAATTACAGGAAGTCGTTCCTTTCATGTGTTGGTTATAATTACATGTTAGATATACAGCTTTAATCCTAATATTAATAAGAGACTAAGAAACCCATATTGTGTTCAGTTTATGTGCTACGTTTTATGTTCTTAATATGATTCATATCCCTTGTAAGCGCCAAATATATTAATATAGTTCAAGCAACTGTGTTCCAATTTAATCAGCATTTTTGCTTTAGATTTACTCACTATGGAATTTATAGTTTGGTTAAATTTAGAGCACAGTAAATTTCAAATTTTATCCAACCATAAAAATGTCAGCATCAGATTATAATAGAAGTCAGAACTGAAATTTCATATAAGGTGATTTATAAACCGACTTTTGTTTCTCATCGTCATTATTATTATTATTATTAGTAGTAGTAGTGGTAGTAGTAGTAGTATCATTATCATTATCATCATGTTGTTATTACAATATTATTAGTCTATTCTTGTTGTAGTTACTGTTGCCGCTATTATTTTTTTACTGTTATATTGTTGCTACTATTTTATTGTTATTGTTGATACTATGTTTTATTGATGGTATTCTAATTGCAGTTGTTATATTTGATAGTGTAATTACTTTCTATTATTCAATGTTCCAGGTTGTCTTTTCGACATTTCTGTTGTTCTCTCCTGGCATTGGCATAATTGTAACTTACTTCTGAAGTTGGGACGCCTAGAAGGCGGAGTTACGCTGCCCCGCTCATATTATGATGCATGATGATGATGATGATGATGATGATGATGATGATGATGATAGTGGTGCGCCAGGAGAGTCCTTAATCCTAAAGTTAACCTAAATCCCAGACCATGGGCAACCACAGGAATAATTCCCTTTAAGGATAAATTCCTATGGTTTGACCCGGATTCGAACTCGGGACATCATGAATAGTAGTCAGAAACACTGACCACTAGCCCATGAGGCTGGTCGTTATTGTTATTATTATTGTCGCTTATACTCTAGTTACTACAGATATTGTTGTTATTATTGTCGTTACTGTTATTGTTACTACTATATTTATTGTTATAATTTTTATTATTGTTATAACTAATAAAAATATCGCTATTGCTATTTATTATCATTATTATTATTATTATGATTATTATGATTACTATTATTATTATTATTATTATTATTATTATTATTATTATTATTATTATTATTATTATATAATAGTAGTAGTCCACCACTGTGGTCTCGAGGTAGCGTGCTGCTTTGTCACGCAGCGGGCCCGGGTTCGATCCCCGGTTGGGGCAGTTTTTCTGGATGAGGTTTTTATCGGGGTTTTTCCTCGCCTGTAAAACAAATGTCAGGAAAACTTTAAGGCCTAAACGGTCCCCGAAATCATATGGCCATCATCATCACCATCCTTATCATTATCATCATCATCCTTCACCGGTGTGGAAAGCAACGGGAAGCTACCACACCTACAAATCCCTAGTAAAGCTGCAAGCATAGCATGAAAATGCTATGATTGCAGTGAATGACCTGCCTTCGGGCAGAATTGCTATTGATGGATGGATTATCATCATCATTTTGTTATTATTGTATTATTAGACTATTCTTGTTGTTGTTACTGTTGCCGCTACTACTTTTATTACTGTTATTATTGTTGCTACTATTTTTGTTGTTATTGTTGTTACTATGTTTTATTGATGACTAGTTAATACCCGGCGTGCGCTGCTACATTATACAAATGATAATGTGTTTTTGCATTTAGTTGAATAAGTAAGAGAAAAGTAAATATAAATTTATATGGTTATTATTTTTAGATATCCCACGCTGATTACCCGGTGTTGCCCGGGAATCTACGCATTCCGATGTGCTTGGTATAAATGAGCTGAAAGAAAAAACTCGTAATTTTTTAGTTATCCATAAAAGAATACCCGCCGTGCGCTGCTATGCTTGCCCGGGAATCTACTTTTCCCGATCTTCTTGGCATCGATATTATTGCGAGTTATCCTTAAAAGATAAACATTTGCTGTCGCGGACTTTTCTGTAATTTTATTTTGAGACATTCAATTCCGTGTATAGTAAGGTTGTGTATTTGTTATGGTTTAGGCAGCGTAAGCCATTAAAGCTTAAAAAAGCGACATTTTTCACCTTTATTTTCAATACAGAAGATGATGTTTAAGTATGAAGGACTCGAGTATTAAAACTCTCTTATAACCTATAACCTTCCTGGGAAAATTCTGAACATTTTGCAAAAAGCCCTATGACAATCGGATGAATGGTTTGGCAGCATATGCTTGCTCGGGAATATATTTATCCCGATCTCCTTGGCATCAATGAAACATAAAAATGGCTATTGTGTGTTATCGCGGACTTTTTTGTAGAGTTTTTTGAGATATTTTATTCTGTGTATATTAATTTTGTGTATTTGTTATGATTCAGACAGCGTAAACCATTTAAGGGTAAAAAATTGATTTTTTCACGTTTTTTAAGGGTGTAGGAGTTGAGTATCTCAACTATCTTATAACCCATGTTCATCTCGGGAATCTCCTGAACATTTTGCAAAAAAACCCATCACAATCGGATCAACGGTATGGCCGCGCATAAAGTATGAACAAACAAACAAACATTAATCTATATATATATATATATATATATATATATATATATATATATATTAGATATTCTAATTGCAGTTATCTTTGTTGTTATTGTTATTATTATTATTTTCTTTTATTCAATGCTCCAGGTTGTCATTTCGACATTTTTGTGTTCTCTCCTGGCATTGGCATAATTGTAACCCACTTCTGAAGTTGGGGGCCTAGAAGGCAGAATTACGCTGCCCCGATGACATTATGATGCGTGATGATGATGATAGCGGTGCGCCAGGAGAGTCCTTAATCCTGAACTTAACCTAAATCCCAGATCATGGGCAACCACAGGAATAATTCCCTTTAAGGAAAAATACCTATGGTTTGACCCGGAATCGAACCCGGGACCTCATGAATAGTAGTCAGAAACAGTGACCACTAGCCCATGAGGCTGGTCGTTATTGTTATTATTATTATTATTGTCGCTGTTACTGTAGTTATTGTTACTACTATATTTATGGTTATAATTTTTATTTCTGTCGTTGAAATCATTGTTATTATTAATAAAAATAACGCTAATATCGCTATTGCTATTTATTATTATTATTATTATATATTGTTATTATTATTATCATCATCATCCACCGCTGTGGTCTCAGGGTAACATCGTACGCAGCGGGTACGTTTCGATCCCCGTTTCGAAAAATGAGAGCATTTTCGTCTTTCGTTTTATTTTATTTTTTTCTCATTTTTAAGACAAATGTCGAGAATGTTATGGCCCACATAGTTCTCGAGCACTGTTTTGCTACCATAATGATCCTATCATATTCATCTGGCGTGTGCCTTTATCTAAATGTTGATGCTGTCTCGAAGATGGTGGCGCATTGACCTAATACCTCTTCCCCAGAGATTCTTCATGTCCTTTTGCGGTCAAAAAATAATGTAAGTGATGCAAAGTTTTAAAGCATCCTCTCCCGACATGTCGTGTCACACTAAGGCTTAGAGTGGCATTGGACACAGAAGAGTATCTAAAAGGGAGAGGTTAAACTAAGAAAACATTCTCAGAATTGTTATGCTCTAAACAGGAGGAGCAAAGGACATTCATATTTCCATCAGACCCTATTTCCTGCCAACTTCTTTACTTCACTCCATGTTTTCACTTCTTCAACAATTTCTTTAATAACTGTACTCTTCCATATGCCTACGGTCTTCCTTTTCATCTATTACCCTGGGGATTCCAAAGAAAATTAATTGTTTCCATTGCTTTATCTTCTTTTCTTAGTGCGTGTCCTATCCAATTCTACTTTGATTTTTTTTATTTGTATTGTAATTTATTTTTCGTGTTTTATTTTCCACAATTCTTCATTTAAAATTGTATCTGGCCATCTTATTACAATACTATTGTACTCAAACATCTATTGACATAATTATGTTTGTAATTTGCTTTGATTAGTCCTACTTGATTTCCATGTTTCACAACCATACCATAAAAATATTTCATATTACTATTGAAATTTAAAAAATTTAGTACGTCATGATATGACGTCAGATCTTCATATTAGATTAATATTTTGAAGAGTACCACCTCCCTTCTCAATTATACTACCTAGTTATTTGAATTCCTGAAACACTATCAATAATTTTATTCTCTACTCTAATTTTGTTTTCTCACTGTTTAGACTCATTTCTTCACTGTTCTCTATATTACTTTTCACGTAAGTCTTCATTATGAATTCTAATAGAGTAGGCTATTCACTTTACTTTGTATATTATCAAAATTAAATATAGTCCAGTCATATTAGGGATTTCGCCTCGGAATGAGAGATAATAAGCTGAAAACTCATATATACCTTCATTTTGACATTCTAAAAGTAGTCTCAAAAGTCTCATAAAATATCGTGTCCGCGTCTTAAGATATTCAAGGTCAAAGGTAAAACAAATCGGGTTTTTGGGAATATCTCGTTTCCTATAGTTTAATGCTATTTATATTTATTACAAATATTGTAGGGAATAACATTCTGTACAACGTTTGTTTAATAACTTTTTTTGTACATCAAACCGTTTTTTAGATAGAGGGCGGTGAACTCGCAGCGTTTAGCTTTCTACAGCATAATATAAGGTTAACCGTTAGTCACGTTATATAATACGCCGTATTGGGTCTATAAACCTTAACAAATATATAGTTATAAACAATTTGCATTTTTATTAATTATTACATTACAACGGTTGACCTTACATTATGCTGTAGATAGTTACACGCTGCGCGTTCACCGCCCTCTATCTCAAAAACGGTTTGATGTATAAAAAACGTTGTAAACAAAAGTTGTAGAGAATAAAATTCTCTACAATATTTATAATATATATATAAATAGTATTAAAGCCATAGGAAACGAGATATTTCCAAAACACCGATTTTTTTTTACCTTTGACCTTAAATATCTTAAGACGCGGACAAGAGATTTTATGAGACTTTTGACACAACTTTTAGAATGCCAAAATGAAGGTCTATACGAGTTTCTAGCTTATTATCTCTCATTCAGAGGTTGACTCTTATTTTTTACCTATATGATTGGACTAGTAGAGCAAGCAAACATTATGCGTAAAGTCTAAGTCTTCGAAATCTTATGCCTTCTTATGCCGGCTTATCTTACACCACTTACCGACCTTTCTATAATGTCACTCATAATAATCAAAAATATAATTGTTATTAATCTGTATCTTATCTACGGTATCCCAATTCTTCTATTGTTCTACATATATATACGCTCGATTTGGCAAATCGAAACCATTTTAAAAATCGATAAACAAAATATTTTATTATTTCAAAATTATAAATCCAATTTCACCTAAGGTAGTAGAGTTGTAGTCTCTGTTAAAGTTGTGATACATTATACAATATTATCTAAAACTAAAGTTCTTTATGAATCTTATTAATAAAGAATTAAAAAGTTTGTCGTTATTTTCTGTCAAAAGCACTTCTAACGGACGGTTCACTTAAACAAGAGGTTTTATTTAAATGCAGGTGATTTCGAACGTTTAATTCCAGAACGAAGAAAAATCAAAGATCATATGTTCAACACTTTGGCTGTTAATACCAGAATTACAACTTGCATTCTAAACAAAATATATAAAGTATTCCTCCATTCATTGGTCTGCTCTCATATTATAGTAGGCTATTTAGTTAATCAACACATTACCTATTTGTAAGAAATCCTGCTTGTTCTTTCTTAACAATTTATTTTCTTCTTGCACAATTCCGTTATATATGATGCTTGTTAGAATTTTACTGGGGATTGATGATAACTTTATTCCTTTTCCAATTATTATACTACTATCTGCAACTCAATTTAATGAGGTGAAAAGCCTAAATCCTCCACCTATCGATGGTGTAATGAAACATTTACTACATGGCAAATATCGAAAATACATTACTAAGCCGTTCTATATTATGTTAGGTTGTACAACGTACGTAAAATATTAAACTTGTCCAACATTTAATTAAAACAATCTGCGTCATTTTGACGTCATGCTGACATCATCCATAACAGTATCGGCATTATGAAGGAAGATGTCAATATATATAATTTTTTACCTGGTAAGTTAGTCTTCCTCAACTAAGTTATTAAACTTCTTCAAGTTATTCTAATATGGAGGCCTTTCGAAAACTATGTTTCATTTTCTGCGTTTTAACTGTTAAAACGCAGAAGATGAAACATTGTTTTCGAAAGGCCTCCATATTGGAATAACTTGAAGTTTAATAATTCAGTTGAGGACGACTGACTTACCAGGTAAAAATTTATATAATTAACATCTTATTACATAACCTCAAAACGGTGATTTAATATGAATTTCAGAAGTGTTGATTATGGAGGAAGACATTACATCCGTTCAGCGACTGATTGTGTTACAGATGTACATCCCTGACATAGACGAACATTGATTCATCCATTGAACTAAATTTTATTGAAAAAATGCCAAAAATATAAGTAGAATATTCTTGTCTCCATAAAGTGGTTTGAGTATAACAATATACATTTTATTACTGCAATGAAGTAGTAACATTTCAAATGACATAAGTATATATGCTGCAAACATAAAACATCAGCAAACTTATTTGTTAGTATTTTACACAAATCGTTACATTTATCATTTCGTTGATTTTGAACAATGAAAAAATAGCTATACAGAAGGCTATACAGGATATTTTGAAATAATCAGACACATTTTAGTGCTATCCGACACATGGAAATTCCGTATTTTATTTACATAGAGAGAGAGAGAGAGAGAGAGAGAGACGAAGGAGAGAGGAGAGAGAGAGAGAGAGAGAGAGAGAGAGAGAGCGCTGTGTATCGCAATACTGACTTTTTTTATCAAAAAGTGAGTGGACTGGTGAAGTATAAATTACAAGTTACTTATTTTCAATTTACTATATAATTTTTTAATAACATTATAATGCGATGATATACAATATGCCAAATACAGTGTGATTCGGAATATGCAAATTGCAAAGACAAAAGCACGACGAAAGTCTGACAGCTTGGTCAGTGCTACCGTAGGACTGAGTAGAGTTTGATACACCATAATCAATGGTATAATTCATTGATGACATATACCCGTTCGTCACGCTCCGAGAAAATGGGTGCTTCCCTAGTGGGAAATTTCTTAACCAGAAGAATTTTAGTTACGCTTATTTCCCTACATATGTCAGCAAGCCATATGATGTTAGTACACCAACTCGATCACATATCTGGTAGGAAACAAAGATTTTGTTCGAATAGATGAATGCTGGTAAAATTTTTCTCAGGGGCATTTTATTCAAAATTGAGGCTCTTCCACGAACCCGAAAATCTTCAGACTCTGGGCTCAGTCCCCTCCAGAGGACTGATTTGTTCCTTTGATTTCTTATCATAAAAATCCATTGACTCTGGCCAAGTTTTAAACCCGCGACCCTCGACACTAGAGGCTGAGAACATAACCACAAGACCATCCGCGGTCGACAAATTACAATATACCAATAATTAAAAATTTACAAATTACAAATCAAGGAATATAATATATATACAGAGTGTTACAAAAAAACACCGACAACGGAGGTGAGATTGTATATTGAGATATGCTGTTCATTTCTTAATAAGGTATCCATGTCCGGAAATGATGAGTTATCACACTATGACTAATTAATTATATCTCAAGATCAGTGTTAGTTCGAAGGATTTGAAGATTGGGTGTTGCAAAATTAAAACCAACAACGGAATGAGGTGATATATTGAGATATGCTGATATTTTTGTAATCGGTACCCATGTCAGGAAATGATGCGTTTTCACACTATGACTAATCAATTATATCTCAAGATCTGTGTTAGTTCGAAGGATTTGAAGACTCATTACTTGTCAACACCTCACATGTATGGAATCTATGATACATGACTTCGCAAAGGAATGTGGTTGCAACACGACGAAGCTCCACCTCACTTCGATGCCAATGTGAGGAGACATTTGGATACCACGTATCCAGGCCGAGGGGAGACCAGTCCCATTGCCTCTGAGATCAACTGATCTTAACCCTCTCGACTACTTTTTGTGGGGCGACATGAAACAGTCTGTTTATCAGATTCCAGTAGAGACACATATGGATCTTATAGCCCGAATCCACGCTATTACAGAAACAATTCAAACATGGTCAGGCGTATTTGAACGTGTGCGCCTGTCACTACGCCACCGATACACGCTCTACATATGGAGGTGGATATTTTGAAAACTTGATGTGACTGTAGCAGTATTGTCAAGTATTGAGTCTTGAAATCCAACTAATAAATCTCTTGAACAGTTAGCTATTCATAGTGTGAAAACGCATCATTTCCGGACACGGGTACCTTATTAAAAATGGTCAGAATATCTCAATATTCCACCTCACCTCCGTTTGTCGGTGTTTTTTTTTTTTTTTTTTTGCAAAACCCAGTCTTCAAATCCATCGAACTAACACTGATCTTGAGACATAATTAATTAGTTACTGTGTGAAAACGCATCATTTCCGGACATGGTTACCTTATTAAAAATTATCAGCATATCTCACTATACCACCTCATCTACGCTATCGGTATTTTTGCAACACCCTACATATTCTAGCACATTGTTGGAAAGATTTTTAATTCTGCGGGCGGCGGCGAGAGGTGAGTCTAGCCTTGTATGGTAGGAGGAGATTATTGAGCCAACTACTCACGAATCGATGAGCCAGTGGATAAATTTCCACATCAATCTTCGACCCGACAAGTGTCTCAGCTGGAATTCCAGAATATTCCTACCCTCACATTTATAAGAAGATGCAATGATCTGGTTAATCAGTTTTGCAGTTTTATCCGAATAAATGGACTAGTAAAGTGAACTCAAGAGTGAAGACAAAGAATATGTTCTAAATGAAACCGTCAGCGAGTAAAAAAAGAAGAGGAGAACAAATAAATTGTTAAGGAACTGACTTTATTAGCACAAATTATTATTTGTGTGTATAAAATCAAACAGTGTGAAATAAATAAAGCTTATTTGGAAATTTTGGGTAAACATCTGTGAAGCTATTTCCATGAAATTCCATCTGAACACTATGCGAGCGCCTTCAGCGGCATAGTCACGCCGGAAGAGGCTTGTGTGCTTAAATGGCTCCGAGAGCTATGCTGGCGGCAGCAAGCTTTATCCATGTTGAACAGTCGAAGGCGTTAAGCCAGATGAAATAAGTAGCTTGGCCGAAGAGTGATGATCTATCAGCGTAAACATGCAACCATCAAAAACGTGGACATGTGTTCACAGGGGTAATTTTTTTCCCCATTTATTCTCAAGACGGGAACCATATAAGGAATGATTGGAAAACATTAGTTCAGGATAGGGATGTAAGGACAGCTTACGTTCGCGTAGCCATGAACTTTCGGATTTGATAGTGACGGTGGTCTTGTATGTGTATATCACGAGCCTCGTGACAAAAAAGTAAAACGTCCTCTTGATGATATATCTGAAATTAATCTGAGTTAATTGCCCATTTTTTTCATTGATTTGGAATTATTATTACGTCAACTTCGGAGAACTGACTGTTGTATGACATTTTTTCGATAAGAAAGATTGCTGTGTCTGTAGGCCTACCATGTTGAGGAGGACAGTAAATTAATGGTTTTCAACAGGTAATCCTTATGCGAAAGTTAATGTTTTGGGCACTGTAGGGAGTCGAAATTTGAATATAATTAAAATAATATTTGAATATTATGCTAAGTACATGTATATTTTATATCACATTTATGTCTTATCTAACAACCTCACTGACACTAAAGAACCTGAAGTTCCATGACAGCGCGAAAATAAAGTCCCCATACATCCCTATCCTAAGCGAATGTCTTCAAATCATCCCTTGTACACTTTACCCTCAAATCATGGTTAATGTTATTCTCCAACCTCATTCTTGGCCAATCTACTGGGGTCTTCCCCTCTGGTTTTCCTACAAGGAGCTTCCATGCATATCTTTCATTCCCCATTCGTGTCAAAATCCCTGCCCATATTATTTGTATTTTATTTAGAGCCCCACCACAACCTTCGGGTTACCTCGTGCATAATTACCTTATCCCCGGGTCTGCTCTATGTCCCTATCTACATCTAATCTTTATTGAAATACATAACCCTGCCCATAATGTGTACGAGACTTAACTCTTCTTATTATATCTGGTTTCCTATAAAGACCATGCAGCTCATTGTTAGGTAGTCTTATCCATTCGCCTTCGTTCATCTCTCTTTGGACCAAATATTTCCCTAACTAGTTTATTCTCAAATACTCGTAATCTTTTTCTGCCCATTAAACTATGAATCCACGTTTCGCATCCATATAACTGGAAGAATAACCGTCTTATATTGTATATTTACAGTTTTTATTTTTTGTATTTGAGAGAATTTGGTATAAAAAGAGTCCCTGTAATGAATAATAGAATACCCTTCTAGAGTTGAGTGAAAGCTCAATTTCTTTCCTTACGTCATTCCTATTTATAATTATTGTTCGGACATATTTGAATTGAGTCACTTCTGCAAAATATCGCTCATTTATCAGTAACTCTACATTTCGTTTATACATAATGTATTTCTACAAGCGACCGTATAATTTTTATTTATATTTACTTCCTGTTCCAATTCCTTAGTATTATTTAATATAATGTGTGTGTTAGCTTTAAGTATTTCCTCTTTAATGCCTAACAGTACTACATCATCATATTATACCAACAGCTTATTAATACCATTGAGTTGTATGCTCTCTGTATCATCTAAAGATCTGATCGCATTTTGTACTGCAAAACAGAATAACAAAGGAAACAGTGCATATCCTTGCTTTAACCCAATTGTGAATTTCAAAAGTATCCGAAAATTATTTGTCTACTCAGCCACACTACTCTTTACGCCATTTGGACGCATCGAATAAGTCTAACTTTTTTTGGGAATTTCCAATTCTAGAAGTATAGTATACAACTTCTCCCACTTAATCCCACTTATTGAAGATTACTTATAGTTGATGTACATGAACTATCTACATTGATGCCGTCATATTCCCATTTACTTTCTAAAATATCCCTTATGCTAAGTATCTATTTTGAATTCCAGAAGAATACTGTACACCTTCTCCCTCTTTATTAAATTGTATACCTTTTTGAAGTTCATTTATAATTGATGCATATCAACCACCTACATCAGTGCCGTTATATTCCCATTCATTCCAATTCCGTAATAAAACATGCTGTTTAATGTAATAAAAGGAAAAATAAACGTTGTAAAGTATTTATAGCACTCTATAGAGCTGTTACAGTTATCTGAAAATTATAACGTTTATATTACATCAGTCATATAATACTTTTTCATTTGATTATTTAAATATAAAACATATATGAGTTACATTTTATGGTAATATTTCAAATTAACTTTCAACAGATTTCAGTAAAGCTGAATATGTATTTTATATATATGCTATTTTTTATTAGGTTTTAACTAATTATTTTATTACATATGCATTTGGTTTTGGCCATTTGCAATGGATATTTACTGTATGTCATTTTTAAAATTTACTATAATTATATTTCTATCCACAAGCTTTTAAAATACAGTTTAAAACAAATGATTCATTCGCACTACGGTATTGAGCCAATGCATATGTTTACTCTTAAACTTATATTTGCGTGCAGCATATGCACTTATAGTACTTTTAAGTTTATAAAATAGTATTGGTCTTATTGTTAAACAGAAAGTCCGCGTTGTCACATTGTAGGTTACAGCAAAACGCGGGAGACAGATGGAGCGAACCACAAAGTGTCTCTTTCTAATAGAACGTACAACTTTTTTTTACAGCAAAACATATTTTATATGGTTCACCGCTATGATCTCGAGGTAGCGAGCTGCCTTGTCACGCAGCCGGCCCAGGTTCTATTCCCGATCGGGGCAGCTCCTGGGTGAGGCTTTTTTCGGGGTTTTTCCTCACCTGTAAGACATATGTCAGGAAGCTTAGGGACCAACGATCCCCGAAAATCTTCCGGCCATCATCATCATCCTTCACCGGTGTGGAAAGCTACCACAGCTATAATTTCCTAGTAAAGCTGCAAATAATTGCAATGATAGAACCATCCATTACTATGGATGGATATTTTATATGACCAGTTTCATGTATTTTTTTTCAGGGCTTCTGACTTTAGTCCGTCACGTCCCAGGTTTTATTGCTGCTCAGACCCAGGATTTTTTCCTTAAATGGAATTATTACTTGGAATTTAGGTTATTTGAGAATTAAGTTCATAGGGAAATTTTTTTGGACCAGAGAGAAAATAACACAAGTGAATGGAGAAGACTACTTAACAGTGAGCTATGTTAAATTTATGGAAAACCAAATTTAGTAAAAATATTTAAGGGGATCGACTGGTGAATTTCAATTTTTTTTAGTTGACATCTGATTGTTTTGAAAGTTTTATCACATACATTATGTGCTTATAGTAGCGTTTCTGTAAAGTTTGGCGATTATAAGTAGAATAGTTTCAGAATTATGATTTTCTAAAACTATATTTTTAATATTTTCTAAAAAATACTGTTTACGATGCAGTTTTAAATACTCTCTGATGAAATTTGAGATTCAGAGTCTTTATGACTTCACTAAACATATTTACTATGCAACAAATATTCATAAAGGGGAGATACTGATTTTTTTTTCATTTTTTGAAATACAAATATTTTTTATCAGTCTCATTATTGTTTTCATCTCAATTTAAAAGAACACATGTGTCTTAGACTAGTAACTACATAGCAAATTGCAATTAGCATATATTGGGGAGTCTAACCACAAAATTGCACTTTGACTGCATAAATATTACATCGTAAGGAGCATTTTAAGTTTTGGAAAAATGTAAAAAAAATGTAAACAGAAAAAAAACGCATATTAAAATTTAAGTAGTAATGCTGGCCATATGTGGAAGGGTATTTTAGCTCTTATGTCACGGAGTCAATTTTGATCCTACTATAAAAAGTTTTACATGAAAATGATCTTAAAAAATCACAGTTATTAAAAAACAAATATACAAAAAAATCATTTTTTGCCAATTTTTTTTTAAAACATTTCACCAGTCTGTCCCCTTATGTCGCGTAGACTGCGATATGCAGGGCATCATTATCATTTATCGTCGATCTATCATCGAGGTAACGTAATCCGCCTTCCAGGCGCCTCAACCCCGAAAGAGGGTTACAAGTTCACCAACGCGAGGAGAGAACGATAGAATACCAGACAATCTGATAGCAGTGGAAATATAATAACATCTAAATATACAAGCGTTACTGCTATAAAGTAAAATATTCTCTTTAAATGCTATGATGGTCACAAGATGGCGGCACCATGGTTCTGGAGACGACTCAATCTAATATATAAAAATGAATGTGTTTGTTGGTTTGTTTGTTCGTATTATATGCGCGGCCATACCGTTGATCCGATTTTGATGGTTTTTTTTTTGCAATATGTTCAGGAGATTCCCAGGATGAACATAGGCTATAAGGGTGTTGTAATACTCAACCCGTTCACCCCTGAAAATCACCCTTGTAGCGAAAAACGTGAAATAAAGACCCTATTTTGACGCTTAAATGGCTTCCGCTGCCTGAACACACCAAATTATTTTACACGGAATTGAATATCTCAAAAAAAACTCTACAAAAGAGTCCGCGACAGCATATGTTTATCTTTTACGGATAACTCACAATAACCATTTTTGTCTTTCATTGATGCCAAGAAGATCGGTATAAGCTGATTCCCGGACAAGCATAGCAGTTCAAGGCTGGCGATAAAAACCATTAACATTTATTTAGGAATAGCAACGCACGCCGGGTATTAGCTAGTCTCTAATGAAAACGAGTACCAGACGCCTGTACCGGAAGTAATTGCTGACTACCCGAGTGACTTCCCCAAGGGCTTCCTAAGGAAAATAGTGGGATCACTTTACTTTTATTAATAGTTATCAATATCATTAAAACAATTACCTAAATAATCATTTTCATTACTCATGTCGATGGAAATGGATTTCTTGAGGAGAGCAGCAAGATGTTATAAGAGAAAATATGAATATTGGTTATTCAATAGTAGATTATATACAGTATAAGCAATTAAATTGGTATGGGCACGTACGACGAATGCAAGAAGAAAGATTACCCAGAAAAACATTGGAATGGTGTCCACCTGGAAGAAGGAGGAGAGGAAGACCTCCAAACTCGAGGATGCAGGAAATAAGAACTGGAATGAGAGCAAGAGGACTGGAGGACATGGATTGGATGGAGAGAAACGAGTGGAGAAGAAAAATAAAACTTTAGGCACACAAAGATGTGTAAACATTAAAATTCTGTATATAAATAAATCATTATTACTATTGTTACTAACGTTATTATTATCATTAATACTATCATTTAATATTATTTACATTAACGAACTCACCGGCACTATCGAACTCGTTAGATTTATGGCCGCACGGACATAAGCTCTCCACACATTCCTACCCCGAGCTAAAGTTTTCTAATCATCCTCTGTATAATCTGCTTCCCTCAAATCATGGATAGTGTTATTCTCCCACCCCATTCTCGGTCTACCAATTGGGCGTTTTCCCTCTGGTTTTCGTGCAAGAAGCTTCCATGTCCCTCTTTTATTACCCATTCGTATCACATGTCCTGCCCATCGCAGTCTACGAGACCTAACAGTTCTTATTATATCTGGTTTCCTATAATGATCATGTAGCTCACTGTTAAGTAGTCTTCTCCATTCGCCAGTTTGTTCATCTCTCTTTGGACAAAAAAGTTATTATCTTAATTATTATTAACTGTATTATTATCATCATGATCATCATACTTTTTCTCCAATGACATCAACTTGCCTTACGCCATTTGCTGCATTATAACCTACGTCTGAGGTTGGGCGCTTGGAAGGTGGAGTTACGTTCCTCTAATAGTAGGACGGGTGATAAATGTTAACGAACCAAAAGGGAGTCCTTAAACTTAAGCTTAACCTAAATTCCAGTAAATGGGAGACCACAGGAATACTTCTTTAAAAAATATATATATTTGTAGTCTCACTGGGAATCTAACTCGGAATGTTATGAGTGGCTGTCAAAAGCTCTGACTACAACATCATGAGGCTGATGATTATTATTATCGTTATTATTATTATCGTTATTATTATTATTATCGTTATTATTATTATCGTTATTATTATTATCGTTATTATTATTATTATCGTTATTATTATCGTTATTATTATTATCGTTATTATTGTTATCGTTATTATTATTATTATCATCGTTATTATTATTAATATTATCGTTATTACTATTATCGTTATTATTATTATCGTTATCATTATTATCGTTATTATCCTTATCATTATTATCGTTATCATTATTATCGTTATTATCGTTATCATTATTATCGTTATCATCGTTATCATTATTATCGTTATCACCATTATCATCGTTATCATCATCGTTATCGTTATCATCGTTATCATTATTATCTTTATTATCTTTATTGTCCTCGTCGCCATCGCCATCGTCATCGTCATCATCATTTCATTATCATTATCAATAGCATTATCATTATCATATCATTATCATTATCGTCATCATTATCATTATCATTATCATTATCATCATCATCATCATCATCATCATTATCATTATTATTATATTATTATTATTATTATTATTATTATTATTATTATTATTATTATTATTATTATTATTTATTATTATTATTATTACGTAGACGAATGAATTTCATGTAAAGTATAACCAAGTTCTCATGCTGTGAAACCATCGTCATAGGATTTAAGAGAGATCCGTAAACCGCGTGACGAAGTTTTGACGTCAGATAACAGGAAATAACTGCATTCTCATATATGGCCTGTAAACATAACCGTCCCTCCCGCTAATAATAACATTTTATACCCAGTTTGGACTTTCCGAGAGATGACAATATTATCGCGAACATTAAATTTACCAAGAATAACTGTTATTACCACATTACCGATCCTCCCTCTCATCACATACTGGGTTGTAAAGAAATCTCTGATTTCAGTGGCTCGTATACTTAAAATGACCCTTTTTTACATCACGGATTGCGCGTTGAATAGAGAATAAAAATGTGTATGCGGAATATTTTACTAAATGTTCTATGAAATTATGTACTGATGTTCTTTACAGCTTTATTAAGTGTACTGCGCATGTCCTTAACAGCATTTTGATGTTTGTAAAAATGAATAATCTCTCTTCAAGTAGCTTAGAGTACAGCCATTTTTGTGACTCATACAGACTCGCTGAAAATAAATGAATGCAGTGAAACAATAAGACGGGTTCCATGATTAAAACAAATGTAAACAATGGGATATCATTCTCTTCCTCGTCCATTTCTATAAATTCAGAAGTTTAGGAGCCAAAAAGGCAGTCTATGTAAACATATACATAGAAAGAGGGAGGTTATTATTATTTTATTATTATTTATTTTATCTGATGGATATTTGAATGCAATGTTTTTTTTTTTTTTCATTTCACCAGAAATTAATTATATCGATTTTAAGAATCATTAATTATCTATTACTAATTTACTGTCACTATCGAACCTGTAGTTTTATGGCCGCGCGGACACAGCTTTCTATACATCCCTATCCTAAGCAAACATTTACCAATAATTTTCTGTATAATTCATCTCCATTAAATCATTCCCATCTAGATCTTGCCTTCCCTACAAGGCACATTCCATCTGATTTTCCTGCAAGAAGTTTGCATGACTATTTGATTCTCCATTCGTGTCACATATCCAGCCTATCGCAGTCTATGAGACTTAACTAATATTATTACATACCGGTATAGTTTTCCTTAAAGATCATGTAACTCACTGCTACATAGTTGTATCCATTCAACGAGCTATTCATCTCTTTCAACCAAAAATATTGCCAAAAATTTACTCTCAAATATATATAACAAAGGCCAGTGCTGAATCCCACACAACAATCCACTTTACTGTAAATCCTTTGTTCCAAAATTTATGAAGTTGGAACAGAATATAACCGCGAATCTCTCGAACCTAACTTCCGAATTCCATTCTATTTTAGTGCAGCATTGTACGATGCAGAGACTTGGACATTACGTCGGAATGAGGAAGAGCGACTGGAAGCTTTTGAGATGTGGATATGTAGATGGAACGTATAAAATGGACAGACAAAATAAAATATAAAGATGTGCTAGGCAGAGTGGGTGAAGGGAGAACAATGCTGGAACTCATAAAGAAGAGGAAAAGAAATTGAATTGGCCACTGGCTAACAAGGAACTGCCTACTAACGGGTGGCCAAGAAGGAATGGTCAACGGGGGAAAAAAAGTTAGAGGCAGAAAAAGACATCGTATGAAAGACAATATCAAAATAAATGGTTTGTATGCGGATACAAAAAGAAAGCTGAGTTAAGGAAAGAGTGGAGAATGCTGAGTTTGCAGTGAAAGACCTCTTGGGCAGAACACTATGAATGAATTTTCTAGAAGGGCAAACTACCCTAGCACTGCGACCTCAAAATTATTTACTGCGCTTATACAATCTATGGAATGATTGTAATCAAATGTATTCTATGATGTTATGTAGTCAGTTATGGTGTTCCTGATTTCGAGACATATCAAGCATTCGCACGTAACAAATTCCGTCCCTTTATTTGGGCTCAGGGCCTCGAGGAGGGGCTACAACTCTCCCTCCTTTAATCCTGTTTTACCCTATTTTGAGACACAGACTCCGAATCATGAGGAAAAACTTGAGCATGTCCCACATTACATCAAAGAAAGTTGATCCACAAACTGAATCAGCAATGTAAATGGAGCCTCACAATATTCAACCAATATACTTAATGAGATGAGGAGTAAGGTGATATGAAATGAATAACTGAAGATGAAATGGCATGGTGGGAGAGGAAAGAGGAGTGGAGAATGTCGGCGAGATTAAATTCGCGAAACGAGAAAAACCGAGAGACAAATCCGAAAAATCCCGATATGGCCTACCACCAATACCCCTCCGGAACCGGCAGGATTTGAATCTGGGATCCCAGTCTGAGTAGCCAAACACGCTAGCTACGCCTCCAACGAGACGGCAAACTAACATTTACAGGAGTTAACCCAAATGTAAAGTATTTCTTGCCGCTACACCTTAACAAACCAATAGAACTTAACGAGTAGTGTATGACAGAAGTAGAAGTCTATTACCTTTCAGAAAACAATCGTTGTTAATAGAACATGTAAAAATTGTGCTATTTTATTTAATCAGAACATAAGAAGTGACCACGGACTCCAGTTACATGTTGATTTAGATCAGATATTAACAAGATATAAAAAATGTATTATATTAAGTTAACGTGACAGAAAATGTACCTATTTTGAATATTACCATATAGGCCTATAATGAATGAATATTTCCTTCATTTATTGCAGCAATTACCTTCTATTTGCTATAATAAAGAAATGTATTTAAATAAATATAACACAAATTTCAGAAATTTTCAATTTACGTTTTAGGAATTTTTCTTACAACCACAAAAATATTTCGTATCCATAAAGAAAGAACGCAAAGTGTTAATCCAATTTCCACAAAGAAATAATTTGTTCATTATATTTTATTAGGATTCTTTGTAAGGCAAGAGTGAATAAACATTAGTAAATGCAATAAAATTATTAGGTACATACAATGTATTTTCAATTCGATTCCAAAAAATCTACAATTACAAACGTGCTTTTAATAAAAATTAATTAATATATTGCATCAGACAAAGTCATCAGACACATTCTCTGGATACCTATCAGTAGATACATAATTCGATCAATTGTTTATCCTCATGTCGATCCTGTGGATAACCTCGGTATAATAGTGGTCAGTAGTTATACAATTCGTTCAAATGTTTATCCTCATGTCGATCCTGTGGATAACCTCGGCATAATAGTGGTCAGTAGTTATACAATTCGTTCAAATGTCTATCCTCATGTCGATCCTGTGGATAACTTCGGTATAATAGTGGTCAGTAGTTATACAATTCGTTCAAATGTATATCCTCATGTCGATCCTGTGGATAACCTCGGTATAATAGTGGTCAATAGTTATACAATTCGTTCAAATGTTTATCCTAGTGTCGATCCTCTAGATAACCTCGGTATAATAGAGGTTAGTAGTTATACAATTCGTTCAAATGCTTATCCTCATGTAGATCCTGTGGATAACCTCGGTATAATAGTGGTCAGTATTTATACAATTCGTTCAAATGTTTATCCTCATGTCGATCCTGTGGAAAACCTCGGTATAATAGTGGTCAGTAGTTATACAATTCGTTCAAATGTTTATCCTCATGTCGATCCTGTGGATAACCTCGGTATAATAGTGGTCAGTAGTTATACAATTCGTTCAAATGTTTATCCTCATGTCGATCCTGTGAATAACCTCGGTACAATAGTGGTCAGTAGTTATACAATTCGTTCAAATGTCTATCCTCATGTCGATCCTGTGGATAACCTCGGTATAATAGTGGTCAGTAGTTATACAATTCGTTCAAATGTATATCCTCATGTCGATCCTCTGGATAACCTCGGTATAATAGTGGTCAGTAGTTATACAATTCGTTCAAATGTTTATCCTGATGTCGATCCTGTGAATAACCTCGGTACAATAGTGGTCAGTAGTTACACAATTCGTTCAAATGTTTATCCTCTTGTCGATCCTGTGGATAACCTCGGTACAATAGTGGTCAATATTTATACAATTCGTTCAAATGTTTATCCTCATGTCGATCCTGTGGATAACCTCGGTATAATAGTGGTCAGTAGTTATACAATTCGTTCAAATGTTTATCCTCATGTCGATCCTGTGGATAACCTCGGTATAATAGTGGTCAGTAGTTATACAATTCGTTCAAATGTTTATCCTGATTCGATCCTGTGAATAACCTCGGTACAATAGTGGTCAGTAGTTATACAATTCGTTCAAATGTTTATCCTCTTGTCGATCCTGTGGATAACCTCGGTACAATAGTGGTCAATATTTATACAATTCGTTCAAATGTTTATCCTCATGTCGATTCTGTGGATAACCTCGGTATAATAGTGGTCAGTAGTTATACAATTCGTTCAAATGTTATCCTCATGTCGATCCTGTGGCTAACCTCGGTACAATAGTGGTCAGTAGTTATACAATTCGTTCAAATGTTTATCCTCATGTCGATCCTGTGGATAACCTCGGTATAATAGTGGCCGAGTAGTTATACAATTCGTTCAATTGTTTATCCTCGTGTCGATCATCTGGATAACCTCGGTATAATAGTGGTCAGTGGTTATATAATTCGATCGAACGTTTATCCTCATGTCGATCTTCTGGATAACCTCGGTATAATAGTGGTCGGTAGTTTTATAATTCGATCAATTTTTTTATCCACATGTCGTCATCTGGATAACCTCGGTATAATAGTGGTCAGTAGTTATATAATTCGATCAATTGTTTATCCTCATGTCGATCCTCTGGATAACGTCGGTATAATAGTGGTCAGTATTTACACAATTCGTTCAAATCTGTATCCTCATGTTCATTCTCTGGATACCCTCGGTCAAATTGTGGCCATTTATAGTCTCTTCGATGAAAAGCATACCGTGTGCTTTTCTGGATACCCTCGGTCAAATGAAGGTCAGAATCTCCGTATGCTTAAATCCTCATTGTTATATTAGTTATTATACCTGAAACGTAATATAACCAATCAAGTAGAATCACATGCTCTGTATATTCGTAATTATTTAATGATTACCTCAGGGATTAGTGTTAGTGTCTCATTCACTCCATGTGGGGTTTGTGGTGGACGAATCCAACCATGGTGACATTTCTCAGTGTTAATCCCTTTTTTCCCTCCCAAAAAATGTTATATTTATCCTAGCACAAGTGTTCCATTCGTCTAATTTTATTCAATCTCGATACTAATAAAATTCATATCAAATTCAGTTGAGGTGAATAGTCACGAGATAAAAACATAAAATATGTACCTTTTAGGCAGGTGCCGTCGTCCCACTGCGTTAAAGTATTGTATTTAAAATTATATGGAGGCCTTTCGGAAGTTAACTTCCATCATCAGCAGGATTTATATCTGCTAGTAGTTGTTGTTGGTTAAGACGTTGTAGACTCGATGTGTCTTTAGTAGCAACCGACTTGTTTTTGAGGATCTCATATAACGGGTTGTACGACTCGGGTGCGTTCTCATTAAGAAGTAGGGTCGTCTTTATTTCTTTTATAATTTCGAAGTCTTCGAATATATTGTGCTTTGCTGGAATGTTTTCTTTGTGGACTATCGTTAGAGTGTTTTCTATTGAGTTCATTCTGTGACCTACATTAAAGATGTTTCGCATAACTTGATTTACTACCCGCGTACATTAAGTCTTTCCAGGTGTTCCTTATATCTTGTATTGAATTTTCTACACGTCCTTCCTATATAAAATTTATTACAATCTTTACATGTTAGTTACTAAAACTGAACAATATGCACAATAAGATAGAATTCGCGGAGGAGATAGAACTTAATAACAAAATACATTATCTCGACCTTACCATAACGAAAAACATAGAAAAGAAGAAACTTGAAATTAGTATTTTTGCAATCTACAAATAATATACTCACAATCAACAATAAATATAGACAACTATACCAACATAAAATCAGCACATTTAATAATTTAATCAACAGAATGTTAAAATTACCCTTAAACAAAACTAATTATATCAAAGAATTGCAATATATATTTAGAACATGGCAAGAAGCAAAGGTTTCAATAAACAATCATTGTTAAGCTTGTAAAAAAATGACATAAATAAAATAACAAAACTTGAAAGAGAATTTGTTAATAATAAAACATGGGTAACTTTAAACTATACAGGAAATGAAATCACAAAACTAGCTAGAACCTTGAAAAAATAAATAAAAACATAAACATAGCCTACAAAACCGAAAACAAACTAAACAACCTAATATACAATGGTATAGAAGAACACAACAAATTTAATAATAAGGGAGTCTATAACTGGAACGTAAAATATTGTAATAAATTTGATATAAGAAGGACGTGTAGAAAATCCAATACAAGATAAAAGGAGCACCTGAAAGATTTCAAGTACGCGGGTGGTAAATCAAGTTATACGAAACACATCATTAATGCAGGTCAAAGAATGGACACAATAGAAAACACTCTAACGATAGTCCACGAAGATAATATTCCAGCAACGATCAATATATTTGAAGACCTGGAAATTATAAAATAAATAAACAACACTTTTCTTCTTAATGAGAATGCACCTCAGTCGTACAACCCGTTATGTGTGATCGTCAAAACAAGTCAGTTGCTACTAAAAATACATCGAGTCTACAACGTCTTAACCAACAACAACCAGCAGCAGATACGTATCATGCTGATTATGGAAGTTTACTTCCGAAAGGCATCCATATAATTTTTAATACAATATTTTAACGCAGTTGAGGACAATGACACGTGCCTAAAAGGTACATATTTTAAGTTTTTAACTCATGTGTATTCAACCTGCCCATTAGATAATGCGACAGAACTGTTTAGGGGGATCATATAACACAGGTCTTCAACGTTTGCTGTCTTCGTCTTAT
The DNA here is from genome assembly GCA_030220185.1 of Diploptera punctata. Lineage (NCBI taxonomy): Eukaryota > Metazoa > Arthropoda > Insecta > Blattodea > Blaberidae > Diploptera > Diploptera punctata. Next base: position 534,250 of record JASPKZ010001609.1, on the reverse strand, counting down.
TCCATCCCTCGATCTGATTTTACACCGAACCCAAACAACAGGGAATTTACTTAATGATTATATATATGTTATAATTAAATGTTTAACATTGAGCAATGTAAGCTTAATATGGTATGATAAGAAAAATAAATGCCTGGACGGGATTCGAACCCGGATCTCTGAGTCTGTACCTCAGCGTGATATCCATTACACTACCAGGCGAATCCAATTCAAACACTTATTCTTCTTATATATGTATCATATTCTCCATTATCACTAGATGTCGCGAGAACTCGGTCTTCACTGCCATCTAGTAGCTGACTATAACAAGTAAGCAAATTAAAGATTCTTATCATACCATATTAAGCTTACATTGCTCAATGTTAAACATTTAATTATAACATCTATAAAGCGTCACTGCTATAAAATAAAAATATATTCTCTTTAATTTGCTTACTTGTTATAGTCAGCTACTAGATGGCAGTGAAGACCGAGTTCTCGCGACATCTAGTAATAATGGAGAATATAATACATACATAAGAAAAATAAGTGTTTGAATTGGATTCGCCTGGTAGTGTAATGGATATCACGCTGAGGTACAGACTCAGAGATCCGGGTTCGAATCCCGTCCAGGCATTTATTTTTCTTGTCATACCATATATATATATATATATATATATAATAAAATTGGTAGAATTGAAGATGATAGATTTCTTGGAGAATGTTAGAATAGTGAGAATGAGATATTGGTGGAATATGTCTAGGGCTCTAGGATTACATCGCCTTGGAAGATAATCTTAGAGTTTAGGGCACATACTGTTTTATAAAGCAGTTTATGATGATGTTGATATTTAACTTTTGGTAATAATTACAAATATTGTAACTTTGTTAGTTTTATTGATTTTAATGTCAAGAATTTAATTAAGTAAATAATTTCAAAATATTCGTGGGTAATGTCCCATTTAACGGAACTTTGCTTAATTTAAACATGGCTTAATTAGAATGCTAAGAAAAATAGTTTTGCATTTGACTCCACAGTCATAATACAGATCTCAGCGTACCGATTTTTCATTTCAGAGCACGACTAGAAGAGAAATGGTATCTGCCCTTTTCTCTACACGAATCTGAAAAATCTTTCAAGAATATATTTGTCCGTTTTCCTTATAACTGCATAAGATGAATGAACTGTAGGTTATATTTATTTAAATTTGTATATAGGTTATTTTATTTCACAGCAGATTAATTTAAATACAAAGTATTCCTTTATTTTATAAGCAAAAGCAATTCCCATAAAATATACAAATAAACTCGTTATAAAAATATTATCTCGCAATAATTCAAATAAAGAGTTCGATCATCTTGAACCGGTAAAACTAATTCTATGCAAAGTAGAAATCAAATTACCCGACATTCTTCAATCTGGTTCTCTGGTTTATTTGGGCGTGTTTCGAATTTTTCATATTTTGTTAATAAATTTGTCTCCACTTGTGAAGTGTGATAGTTTTCCATGGTGATGGATTGAATTAAAATTTTATTTTTAGACAACTTTAACTTAAAATGCTCATCGGAGAGAGGCGTAACCCCACGTGACACCATTTTATTATAAGTTCATGTATGCCCATTAGGGTTATAACGTTTTGGAATTTTCTGAAATAAAATATTTCCTGTGCAATAAATGGATGAACTTTTACTTACAACCATTGAGAAAGGCCTTCATTTCACTGATCTTCAAGAAAAGATCCCCCCCATACACCCCAAATATATTTATATTGATTTCGGGGTGATATTTTCTTGAAGCTCGGTGAAATGTAGGCATTTTTAAATGGTTTTAAGCAAACGTTCGCCCATTCATTGCACAGGAAATATTTTATTTCACAAAAGTACAATTAGTTATAACCCTAATGCCCATCCATTCCCCAAGTAAACTATTCTCTATTTGGGCTCTATTATCGAAACCAGTCCGTGAAGGAGTGTAGCCATGAAATAGGTGTCGAGCTTTAAGTCCTTTAGGGTACGCACCGGTTAGCTAATTAGGTCCAGGTGTTACGTTTACAGACAACAGGCTACCTCTATAAATGCCTGGGTGAAATATTTGAAGATTTTGTTACTAATGCTTTGAACCAAAACCATTGTTGTGTAATATGAAATTGAGTACAATACTTAACTTACCCACTGGCACTACCGAAACAGAGTTTTCATGACCAAGCGGACGTGAGCTCTAAATATGTCATTATCCTAGGTTTTCAACCATCCCCTTTTATAATTCACCTCTTCAAAAGATGGTTAATGTCATTCTTCTAGTTAATTCTTGTGCTATTTTCCTCTGGTTTTCCTACAAGGAGTTTCCATGTCCCTCCTTCATTTCTCATTCGTGCCACCTTGTCATGCCCATCACAATCTACGAGACTTAACAGTTCCTAATATCTGATTTTCCATAAAGATCATGACGCTTACTGTTATACAGTTTTCTTCATTCGTCTGCCTGTTCGACCCTCTATCGTCCAAAAATGTTCGTAAGAACTCAATTCTTAAATGCCTGTAATCGTTTAAACTCCCTTAAAATAAGAAACCACATTTCGCATGTATATAATGCAAGTGAAAGAATAACTGCAGACTAATCGCTCTATATACTTTATATTTTTTTGTGAGAAATTGGGATGACAATTGTCACAAATAAATAATAGAAAGTTAAATACAAAACGGCAATAATGAAAAATATGAAGACAATGTTGGATGTGATTCTAAATATAAAGCCCCTGAACAAAATACTTCGGAACAGTAAGAGGGTATTTTTCTGCATTATGATCCTGTAATAAAAACTCAGAAAGAGTCTTCCAATACTACACCAGGGACCTGGAAACCTGCTCATAATATATTTTTGAGAATTTATAACGCAAAGAGCGCAGAAAAAAGTTAAAAATTAGAGGGAGGCCTGGAGAACTTCATTTAGAAAATGAATGGTTAATAAAATTGTGAAACATACAAATTAGGAAATATCTCGTCAGAAAGTTTCATATACTACCGAAGTGTAATAAACGACATTGGAATCAGAGCCCTAATAGACATTTTATACATTTCCGGTCAACAAATAGACAATACGAAATAATGTTTTCTTTTAATACATATATTTATTGTGCTGAGATGAGAGAAGTGATATTCACGTTTTTACTAAAGGTATTATTTTCGACGATAAAGATCTTGCGGATCGAAAGTATATATTTGAACCATAAGTGTTTTATGAGAGAAATCCATATTTAATTGTACTAAATATAGCACTTGTCATGAATATTGCATTTTTGGTGAACAATTATTGTCTTTAGAGTAAATCATTCCTTTTGCTTCTAAATTTCCAGGAAACCTGATCTAAAGTGTGATCTATATGTTTAAGAAGTGTTTACTCGACAATGGCTAACAAGTAGTGCTCGCTGTGGTTTTAACAATAGAATACCTTTATAGGATATTACATACATGTAAAACATCTCAATTTAAATACTCCACATACTCTCTCCTTTTAAAAATGATTAGGCTCCACTTGTATGAATTTGAAAAATTTGGACTTCAATCTCCCGACACCATTCATTCAAAGAAGGCTCGATCAGTCGCTGTCGAGATAATTTTCAAGTACCTAAGGGTAGTTCTGAACATTCAAAGCGAAGAAAATACCGATCCCGTTCTTTTTGAAATTCAAGAGCCTCCATAAACAAAGGTCTTAAGCAAGCTAGATACCAGAGCGAAAGATCGGAAAACCGAAGTGTGATTTTAAGTCTGTTACATATTAGCTAACATTACACCGAACACATCCACATTGTGGTTTGTTAGTCTGTATTTTAATAATATTTTAAAACTGTAATAATTATTTAATAATTGTATGATTTTATTATTCGCTTGTTGAGTGAAAGAGAAGGTGTTATGGCCTTAACTCTGCCAGCTTATATAAAGCATTATTATTATTATTATTATTATTATTATTATTATTATTTTTATTATTTTCATTATCATTATCATTATCATCATCATCATCATTATTATTATTATTATTATTATTATTATTATTATTATTATTATTATTATTATTATTATTATTTGTATGTTCGGTTTTTCGTAAATATATTTACAAGGATGTGTGAAATAGAAGTAACATTTCTCGAACTATATTAATTAACTTTGTTAGGAATTCGGACTGTACAATATTGTAGAAACGTTTTCATATTTAGCCAACAAAATGCTCTACGAAAATGAACATAATTACTTTTCGTTCATTGTTCAAATTGCGTACATAAGATTGTTATTAACAATTGCAATAATTGTATTTATGTATTTATTTATTTATGTTAATTCTGAAAATATTTTAATATAAAAAACCGCCCATTGATTTTTTTTACATCTTGCATAACACTTTTTAAATTGCACAAAATACAAAATTACTTGGAACTGCAATTTATTTGTTACATGCTCTCATTGACTTGTTTTATAAAATACCATATTTAGCACATTCTATTAATATCTTAGACTTTAAAAATAATTTTCCTAAACTACTTTTTCAGAAAAAAGAGCATGGCTAGGAATAGTCGTAAATCATTTAGGCCCTACATGCACACAATAACGGAGGCTTTTCACCATCATCAACTTGGAATGAAGGATAAGAATACAGCACTCCGAACAACTGATTTTTAGAAAAAGTATAAGTTAGTAGGCCTAGGTTAAACTAACTCACTGATACTATCGAACCAATGCGTTAATGGGTTCGCGGACATAAGCTCTCCATACATCTCTATACCGAACTAATGTTTTCCAATCATCTCTTGTATAATACACTTCCCTCAAATCATATTTCATGTAAATCGTCCACCTCTCTACTGGCTTACCAACTGGACGCTTTCCCTCTGGTTTCCTACAAAATATTTCCTTGCCCAACTTTCATTCCCCATTCATGTCACATGTCCTGCCTAACACAGTATATGAGTCTTAACTGTTCTTATTATAACTGCTTCCCTATAAATAGCATGTAACTTAATGCAATGTAGTCTTCTCCATTCATCTGAAAAAAATTCCATTCATCTCTCTTTGGCCCACAAATTTTCCTGAGTACTTTGTTCTCAATTACTGCTAATATTTTCTCCTCCCTTAAAGTAAAAGATCATGTTCCGGATCCATATAATATTACTGGGAGAATAAAAGTTTTATTTATTTTCAGTTTAACATTCTTTTTATAAACGTTTGAACGACAAAAGTCCCTGTCATAAACGAATGCATTTCCTGAATTCACCTTATGTTTAATTTCTTTTTGCATATCATTCCTATTTATATGCATGTTCCTAGGTAATTGTATTTAGCTACGTCTTCAAAATTTCCCTTATTTGTCATTAATTGTCATTTTACATTATAAGATATATTTCTGTATGAGACAATATACTATATTTAGTATTATTGATGTTTACTTCAATACCCAATTTCTCAGTGTTACTCAATAGAGTGTGTGTGCTGACCCTTAGAATCTCCTCGCTAACGCCTCATAATGCTACATCATGAGCAAAAATTAGCATCTTATTAATAATAACATTGAATTGTAGCCATCTTCGGCCTCAAGATTTGACGGCAAGCACTAGTACGAAAATTTAATAGTAGTGGAGATAGTCTCAATACTAATAAAATTCATTGTTTAAAACGATTGAGGTGGACAGTCATAAATTAAAATAAAGTTAAAATGTATTTCTTAAGTCAGAGCCGTCGTCCTCAACTTATAAAAAAGATATGTATATGTTTTTGTCAAAAAAGCATACATATATTTTTTAGAAGTTGAGAAGAGATAGTGCATGTCCTTGCACAGTAGGTCTAGGGAGCAACTTTTTTTCCCCCGAAATTCCTCTGAATATTTTATCTTACTCAAACATCAAATTGCAAAGGAACTTAACACCATGGAAAAACCTTTACACTTCACACCTAGAGACAAATGAATGTACAGTATATATATATATATATATATATATAATCTCGTGTCACGTTGTTTGTCCGCGATGGAATCCTAAACTACTGAACCGATTTTAATAAAATTTTGCACACTGTGCTGTTTGATCCAACTTGAGACTTAGGGCAGTTTATAACTAAATCTATAGTCGCATTATTTTTATTGCAAATTATTTGTTTATTATTTAACAAAGAGTTATAATTATCTGTGAGTTCCATACGATTCTAACAGATGGCGGTGTAAGGTAATTTGGTAAGGTAATTGGTTTATTATTTAAGAAAGAGAAATCCAGATGGCTGTGCTTTTTGTTGCAACCGCGAATTTCAATTGAATTACAAATATTAATTATTTCATAATTTAAGTGTGTTGAGTGTTTATTTTATTTTCAATATTATTAATTTCGTGTGTAAGTATTAGTTTTAAGTAATCTGGCTGAAAGACAGCAACTTAATTCATATTTTTAACGTATACCTTAGCCATAGCAACGCGTGGCCGGGACTTCTAGTATATATATATATATATATATATATATATATATATACATATATATATACATATATATACATATATATATATATACATATATATACATATATATATATACATATATATACATATATATATATCCAAATAAACCGGATATCCAGATTAAAGTTGGACGGACTTATGAGGTTCTATTGTGTAAGAAACGTTTATCATAAATAATGTAGACAAAGTTATTTATGATAACATGTATGTTTTTATAATTCATGGGAAATATGTATTGATTATAAAAGGAATGAGTATTTGTAGGGTGTTAATCTGCTGTGAAATGTAATTTTTAAACTTTATTATAATAAATATAGGCTACAGTAGTTTTACATTACACATAATGATTATTTAAAGGAAAACTCAATATTGTAAAATTGTTCACGTTTGTGTGTAGAAAATGATGGATCCCCTATATCAGATCTTGCTCTGAAGTGAAAACAAAGCAGAACTTTATCCATATGCTATATAGGATAGAGGCAAATTAATTTTTTCCCCGTTAGTTGGTATACCATTCCACCCCGACTTACCCTGGTCTATCCTCGTCTACCTGCGCCTATCCCGGAGTACCCTAGCTTATACAGGCATATCCTGAAATGGACTGGCCTACCCAGTATATTTATCTACCCTGGCCTAATGTAGCCTAACCTGAATTACACTTGCCTAATCCTCTGTGGGCTATATTGAAAAATGTATTTAAATTATTTACCCAGTAAAATCTAGACATTCTAATCACAAACTTAACCAAGTCACTATTTTTATAATAAGGTTATTCTCAAAAGTTTTGAAACCTTAAAATATTAACTATGTAATAAATATTAATCATTACGTATAACCCAGTATGTGCCTTAGCCTTCCGTAACATTGTCCACCAAGCAGATCTATCTCTGGACTCATTCCATCAATTTATTTTTCCCACCTCCTAACAACCTGCAATCTCCATTAAATTAGAGGGTAATTGGTCTTCTAACTTTTTGTCTATTACAGTCCAATTTTTAATTATCAAGCCTCTGAATAGATTCTCCTCACTTTTATCTATTTAAGATTTTAATTATGGTAACTATCAGGTAATTATATATGTGTGTACGCTTTGCTCGTATCTGGTATAAAACCAGGCCAAGGGATTAGACGAGATAAAGTTCCTGTTATTTACATATACGATACAAAGAAAATGGCGGTAACGGGCGTACCGCACAATCACAGAAGCATGTAAAATTAAATCGAACAAAATGGATGACATGAGATTGTATACGTGGTGGAATGAACTTTTTGGAAGGTGAAACCCGAAGAAACCTGCCCAGACTCCGATTCATCTACCACAAACTCCACATGAAGTTACAGAATCGTGAACTCAGATCCCAGAGGTGGAGGACCAGTTCTAACCACTTTGCATCAAGGAGCCTCCAAATAACACCCTTATTAAGCCAAATAAGACGTATGTAAATATATTTAAACATTCGGTAAATAACCACATTGTTAAATAGTATTCCTCACCAATTTGTTTATCACAATATTATTTTATTGCATGTAGTATTATAAATAATAACATTTTAACTAATACCGGGTACTTCATTTATAACCTAACGGACAGACGGCGTTTTGCTGTGCGCGGTTGGTTGTACCGCAGCAGGCTTGCTCCTACACAAACTCCGCGCGTAAAGCATGTATAAAAATATTACCTTATTGAAGATGCTGCAAATATAGTCCACCCTCGGCTAAACAGGCATTATATCGGGAAAACACATTCTGATTCACTTAATTAAATTGTCCAATACCGATTGTTATGAGTGTTGACACGATCATGTAGTCGGAACCACGCCTCGTCGGAAAAGAACAGAAGCTGTGGATCAATTAAACCGTCGTTCACTGATGAAAGAATTCATTCACAATAATGAATTCGTTATACTGGGTCACCTTGTTTTAAATAATGTGCACCTGTACACTTATAAGGTTTTAGTTTTAATTATTGAGTTACTCTATTTACAAAAGACTCAAAAATTCCCACCTGTTGTACTCTTTTTTCTATGGATTTTGTTATTATAGTTCAAATCTCGCACCTATCTTGTCTAACGTTTTCTCTTTTAAACCTGTACGTTTACGGTTTCGTTTTTGATTAACACAGTACCAGTGGTTTCGAATTTCTCCCGAATTGTATATCAGGAAGGAGACACTTCACCAGGGAACTTTTGAACATACACTGTGCGAACACGGCTTAGTGATTCAAAATAAAAATAACTTTCACATACAAAGATGTGTTGCTCTAGATTCAATCGCCACTTCATATTGCTGGATGATACAGTACTGTCGAGTGCCGCTGCTAGCAGATGCGCTCTCTCAAATGCAGCCGGTAGTGGGCAAGAGCTCGGGAAAGACGAAACGCCGTGTGCCCGTTAGGTTATAAATGAAATATCCAGTAGTAACAATACTTATTTTAGAATATTAAAATCTTAGGAAACAATGATACTGCTATTTTCCTGGATTTTAATGAAATTGTATTTTATTGCATTACCGTTCTTCCTTAATTTGTTTAGTGATACAACTATTTACACTAGTAAATACGTAAGTAGAGTGACCACTAAAAATTACTATCATAAGAAAATTAAATGTTGATATACGTCATTGTGGCTAACAAGGGAATTTTCAATCATTGCAGGCCGAAACATGCCTTGAAATTTCGTCCTGAGAAGCGTTGTAATGCACAAAGAACGTGTCCCAAAATTACCTGCTGTTTTAACTGGAATGCACTAAAATCCAATACCAAATCTCTCATTTAAATTATAGGGAAGTAATAAAACTCTTGTATTGACAGACTGGATAACCCTCACTACCCGCCATCCGAGCCGCGATCCGTCTCACTCCACTTCGCTCTTAACTCATGCAGGGACATATATCTGATCCGTACAGTGGGATGCCATTGCTGGAGATTCTGGCTTCAATTTCTGTGTGTTAAAAACGATAGGTGCCCCCAATGGATGAAATTTCAACGAAGATTTCGGCATTCAATTGTTGACAGTTCCCTTGTAACAATAACACTACAAATAGATAAATAAATGTGTATGTATTATGTATGTATGTATGTATGTATGTATGTGTGTGTGTTTGTGTGTGTGTGTGTGTTGTGTGTGTGTGTGTGTGTGTGTGTGTGTGTGTTTGCATGTCGCGCTCAATTGTCCACCGCTGTGGGTAGCGTGCTGACTTGTCAAGCAGTGGTCCCGGGTTCGATTCCCGTTCGAGACAGGCTCCTAGGTGAGGTTTTCTTTCGGGGTTTTTCCTCATATTTAAGACAAATTTCAGGAAGTTTAGAGCCGAAGCGTCCCGGAAACCCATCCGGCCATCATCATCAGCATCCTTATCATCATCAATTCACCGTTGTGGAAAGCAAAGTGAAGCTACCACACCTATAATTCGCTGGTAAAGCTGCAAAGCATAACATGAAAATGCTATGATTGCAGTGAAATATCTGCCCTCGGACAGAACACTATAGATTAGAATATTCAATTGCAAATATATCTATGTTTTATCTGTGTCTTAAGGGAATATTTGTTAATACTATTTTTTTTCGTAGGCCTATAAAAACTAATATGAAAGAATTTTAAATTATAACTACGGCACTAAAAGAAATGTATATATGAATCTTACTTTAGACTAAACAAAATAATATACAAAACATTTATTTTTCAACTTACCAAAAATAAATTATCACTAATTCATTACATAAAGTATAGACTCTAGAAATCTCTGGCATAATTATTATTAATTAACAGAGTCTTATTTCAGTAATTTCTTATTTTATTGAAAACTGATTCAACTTATTCCATTACATTTATATAATTTATCGTTTCTACGGTTACTACCACGTTTGTTTAAATCATTGATTCAATAATTAATTTTAGCAGTTGGACGTCTATACAGCTTGTACATCATTATTGTACATTATTACCATTATTGTTATTATTATTGTTATTATTATTGTTATTATTGTTATTATTGTTATTATTGTTATTATTATTATTATTATTATTATTATTATTATTATTATTATTATTATTATTATTATTATTATTATTATTATTATTATTTATTATTATTATTATTATTATTATAGAATCGCACAAACAAAACAAGCAATAAATGCTTTAAACTCTGTTTGGTGGAGCAAAAATATTACAAAAAATAGAAAATTACAAATATATCAAACCATAATTCAGAGCATTTTAACATATGGTGCTGAAGTCTGGCAAATTCCTACCAGGGAAATGAAAAGAATTTTAAGTACAGAAATGGATGTTTTAAGAAGATCAGCTGGAAAATCTAGAATGGATAGAATACGAAATAAAGAAATAAGGGAAATTATGGGTGTACAAGAGGAGCCGGACATCATAGAAAAGAAAAGATTGCAGTTGTATGGTCATGTCAAACGAATGCCAGAGCAAAGTATGCCAAAAATTGTTATGGAATGAATCCCAATGGAAAGGAGGAAGAGAGGAAGACCGAAGAAAACTTGGATAGAAGGGGTACAAGCAGCTATGAATATCAGAGGAATGGAGGAAGGTCAATGGATGGATAGAGAGGAATGGCGTTTGGTTTAAGGAAGACGGCGGAAGCTGCCATGACACCGGATGATGATGATTATTATTATTATTATTATTATTATTATTATTATTATTATTATTATTATTATTATTATTATTATTATTATTATTATTAGCAGTAGTAATATAATAAATTAATATGTAAACGCTAATTAATACCAGTATATTACTTGTGAAAGTAATGATAAAGTCAACATTAGAGCCAATATGAATTCACATTTAATTTAAATAATCTAACGTCCGCCAGCACATGATTTCCTGTGGTAGGGAATTCCAGTTGAGAGAAGTGGAGATAGTATATGATTTGGAACGATGGGATGCCCTATGTTACGGTATATTAAGCAAGAGATGATGTACTGATCATTTGTTTAAATTATGAAACGAGAGCCTAAATAATTGGGAAACAAAGTATGTAGAATGTTAAATAAGAAACAAATTAGACACTCTAATTTTCTTCTATAGTTGAGGTGGAGGTACGACATTTAATGGAAAAAATGGAGAAAGATGATTATATTTTCTGATATTAAATAAGAATCTGATACACATATTATTGGAAGGTTGCAGTTTGTCCTACAATCACCCATATTATTCAGTAGAACGTCTCAATAGTCATTAATAAGGCCTCGACTAAAAATATATCAAGATCGTTATATAGAAACTTCTTGAGACGCTTTAGGTAATACATTATAGAGAAAACATTTATAGATATTTACTTATTTTAGTATTCCAATTTAGATTAGAATCTAGATAAATTCCCAAGTTTTTGACACTGTTAGCATATGCATTTTATTTATCATCTAACATGATAACCAGCATATTGCTATCGTTTATGGAGCTTAATAATCTTAATTGTCCGATAATTATTGCTTTGGTTTTACTTATATTTAATTTTAGACCGAACTAAAATTTCAGTAAATAATTTTATTTAATAACACTGAGCAACAAAAAATAAACATTTTTTTGTCTCAGAAAGAAATATATGTCATTCTGATAGCATTTTTTCTCCTGAATTCAAATATGGTATCGGTTTTTTTTTTTTTCCATCACGCAAGGTTTCCGAGAGACAGGAATTTATAATATCAAACACTTTAATATTTTCTATATTCGTAACTACACAATATTCGAATATTCGGACTCACCTAGAAAGTAAGAAATTACGATTTTCTGCTATATTTCGCCTGTGGAGCATCTCTCTTGATGGTCCAACAATAATCGGCCAGCATATTAGGATTCCATTTGCCTTGATATCTCTTTTCCATAGCTGAAAACCATTTGAGTTAGCTCATTCGGTTTTATTTTACAATGCAAAATGGACGGAAAAAATTTATAAAAATAATTATTTAAATCCATTAATTGAAATTGAAATAAGAAAAACTGTGGTTGATGGAGAAATTCCGAATACATGTTTGAAAACACGATAAAAAAACTGCATTAAGTACAACTATTGGTACTCATCAGACAAAAATCATGTTGACCAGTGTAATTGGATACTAACGGTGGTAGTCATGTTGATATTTATACTACATTAAAATTGACGCCAAACAAATTTACAAAATCGTTCATCTGAAACAGTTCCCAACATTTGTAAATAACCTTATTGAACGGTTCCATTATAAATGTATCCACATAAAATGAACTGCTCCTCCTCAATTTGCGTCCGACTCTGTGCCGAGTACAGGGATGAGATGTCCTTACACTGAAGGTCTGTGAATAAGAAGGCTGCCGGCCGAGCCCGCCTAACGCACCATCACAGTAACAGATGAACTAAAAGAAACGAAATGAATGAGATAAGGATGGACAAATTGTGGAATGAAATTTGTGGCAGATAAAAACGCGATATACCCCGAGAAAAACCTTCCAGACACAATTTCGTCCACCATGAAACGAGAGTCTTGACTTCCCAACTCCTTTCAAAAAACGTTAAACTGAGGAAAATATATAAAACTGTTATTCTACAGTTATATTATATGGATGTGAAACATGGACTCTTACTTTAAAGGAGGTGTTATGAATACATAGAGTCGTTTATATAAATATTTAATTGTTTTATAGATTATTTTAATTATTCAACCAAAGTCTGTTGGAATAGAGTTTAGACATTATATAGGCCCTAGTTCAGAAAAGTTCCTTGGCCTAACTGTAAATCTCTACTCTTAGAGTGAAGGACTACTGTTAGGGCAGTGGTATGTGAGTACAGTTAGTCAGTGGAAAAGTTTAGTCAAGTCGAGTATATAATCCTGGGGTAGTGAGGGTCTCGGTCTGTTGGTGTGTGACAACCAGAGGTGTTGATGGGTGAGTAAGCTAACATTTTTCTTAATATGTGTCCGGGACTTTTTGAAAGGGAATCAATTACCTTAACTATCTTAATACATGCTTTTCAAGGGATAGTAGAATTCTAAACAATATAGACTGTTTTAATACTATATTTTCAAGGGATAATCAAATTCTAAACAATGTAGATTAGGGTAGATTTATTATCCCACATCTCCCGTTCTCAAACACCAAGGAAGTTAGGTATAAGGTTTCATATATAAGCTTAGAGTAGTTATTTAGGGCTAGAATACTTAGGGATTGTAATTATTATACTTTAGTAATAAAATAGTTTAAAATAAGAATCCATTGTTTATTTCAAAACGTATCGAGATTAACTGTTCTTCCTCACACTAACGCTCGGCTAGATAAACACGCTACCAGATTTCCCAAGTCCCGAAGGTCCTTTAAGCCTAAGAAAACCAGTCAGGGGTCTTAACAGGAGGAAAGGAGATTCAAGTATTTGAGAATAAATTTCTCGTGATATTAATAATGCAGTGGCATGTAAGTTAATGAAACCATTAAGATACTTTAAATGTTGGCACTTTCGATCAGATGGATTTTCGTTACACAACGAGTTGTAAAAAAAGAAGCTAGCTTTTAGCCCTACCTTTATGGAATCATTGATCAGGCAGTAAAAATACGCGAATCATTATCTTCTCAGCGACTAACAAGGAGACGGCTAGTGTGGAGTACTGAAATTGGGATGGGAATTTAACATGTACTCCATAAAGGTACGTAATAGTTAAAACTACTGTGCGCATTACTTGTTAGTCATTGTTGAGTAAAAGTATCCAAACGTTTAGGGAACACTTTATATATAAGTTAATCATGCAAACTATCTAAGGGTACAGTGATAACGTGCTCAAATTAACATATTAAGTAATGGGTTCCAGAGAATATTTAAGTAAAATTATATTTCCGATTGAGGGTCTTTCCACTATTTTCAGCGGTTGCCCTTTTACCAGCCGGCTGCTGGCCCTTCACATCCACATGTGTCAATCACAGAGGTAGATGATCAACAGCCAGTGTAGGGGTGACATGTGGTTAGCATGTCGAGTCCCCCAGCCGTTATAGCTGGTTCCTCAACCTGGAGCCGCTACTTATTGTAGCTACCCAATTGCCTCACGATGCTGGGTGGGCACCGGTCCCATACTGGCCGAAATACCATGAGAAAATTTCTTCCCCCATGGAGACTCGAACCAGCGCAAGTCCCGTAGATCTGCGCCAAGGCCTCCTACCTTAACTGCTAGGCTACGGCGCGGGACAAAATTATATTTAATTACTTAAATTATTAACACAATTACAATTTCTTATAAATATTATAATTATCATCGTATTACAATTTTAGAATAACTAATGAAGAAACGTGTTTTATTATTTTTTAACACAACAATTAAAACATTTTATTAAAAATATTATCTCCAAATATAACGCGAACTCTTTGCCGTTAGCCACTTTCAGAGCTTGAATGCTTAATTTACATATGAAGTTTGAACTAAACTTTGGGATGCTTTTCCTCGACAATGACCAACTAGTAGTACTCTCTGTGGTTTCAACAATTGAATATGTTTATGAATTACCACATACATATAAAACCATATCCCAATTTAAATACCCCACATTCTTGCCATTTCCTTAAAAAATGATTAAGCTCCACTAGTGTCTATTTTATTTAATATCTCGACACCACTCCTTCTTCAATGGTGGCTCGATCAGTCGCTGTCAAGAGAATTTTCAAGTACCATAAAAATACTTCTGAACATCCAAAACTAATAAAATACCAGTTCCATTGTTTTTTACTTTGAAAGACCTCCATAACTAAATGCCAAAGAACAAGCTCTGTATCAGAGAGAAAGATCGGAAAACCGAAGTGTGTTTTCAGTCAGTTACTTATTGGTTAATATTAGACCGAATACATCCACATTGTGGTTTCTTTAATCTGTATTTTAATGATAATTTTAAATTGTAAAAATTATTTAATTTTTTATAATTTTATTATTCGCTTCTTGAGCGTAAGAGAAGGTCTTATGACCTTAATTCTGCCAGATTAAATAAAGCATTATTATTATTATTATTATTATTATTATTATTATTAGCATTATTATTATTATTATTAGCATTATTATTAGCATTATTATTATTAGCAGTATTATTATTAACATTATTATTATTAGCATTATTATTATTATTATTATTATTATTATTATTATTATTATTATTATTATTATTATTATTATTATTATTATTATTATTATTATTATTATTATTATTATTATTATTATTATTTTATTATTATTATTATTATTATTATTATTATTATATTATTTGTTTGTGCGGTTTTTTCCTAAAGATATTTGCAATGATGTGTGAAACAGATATAACTCGAGATGTGACAGTTAGAGCAACATCAAGTTCTGTGAGAAATTAGGCAAGACCGCTGACGAAACGTTTCAAATGATGCAGTGAGTACGCATTGAGTCGCAGTGTTGTGTTTAGGTGGCACCGACGTTTTTTGCAAGGAAGATACAGTTTGGAAGATGATGTGCGTACTGGTCGGCCACAAACAATTCGAACTAAACGTAAGATCGAAGAAGTTGTGACGTTGGTGCGTGCTAACCCTCCCAATCAGTAGACGATCTGGTAGCAGTGGTAGGGGTCAGCCATGGTACTTCTTACAAAATTCTGTATGATGACCTGGACATGTCTCGTGTTGCCTTATCCAGCACAGTGTGCCAGGAATCCTGTCGCAAGTCCAACGTGATGATCACATGACGATTTGTTCTCTTTCCTCGCATGAAAGCAATCCTCCGAATAGGCATGACTGCCACAAGAGAAGCCATACGAGACATTCCTGCCAACATCCTTCAGCGGTGCTTCTAACAGCTATACCTACCACCGTTGGCAAACATGCATGATGGCCAAAGGCGACTATTTTGAGGGAGCATGTGATTCTATTTAAGTGTACGCCTAGTTATCGGCACCTTGTGAGACATTCAGATTCTTGTGGGTGCCTATCCTCAGGCATAAAGTCTCAGAACTGTACTACTCGTAGTATGTAACTCTTTGGATAAGTGTGTATGTATTTCCACTCATAATAAAAGCTTTGATATGAATATACTTTTCTTGGATAATTTATTTCAAAATATTTCTTGGAGGACAAGGGGTACAAGTGACTCTTAATGCAAAGAAAAGTTATAATATGGGCTAATGTTTGTAGTGAATCTGTTCATATTTTGTAGATAAATGGACTCTCATATAACGAACGCAAACACAAATTATGAGACTTGTCAGATATTCCTGGAATTTTATATTCTCACTGATCTTCAAACTTAATTTTCTCCAAACTAATATTTGTCACTTGTACCCCTTGTCCTCTGACCGCCTCAAAGAAGGTGGTAAATAAGGAGAAATGTATGTTATAACTAGAGCTCAGATTTATATGCGAAATGCATGTTATATTTTACGCATTAAAAATTATGCGGAAATGATTTACATGTTAAGTGGTCCCTTCACAGACAATTTGAGCGGTATTTGATAATGCATAGAAATGCATATTCCGGGGAAAATGCTTATTTTAGATTTTGAATGCATAAATGCACATTTTACTCCTAAATGTGGTATTAAATTATAATTTTCCCTTCAGATAATTACTATTAATTAATTAATTAATCATTAATTAATATTTTTAAATTAATAAAGTGTCTGCAATCTGTTGGATATAAGGAAACGTGTATATTTACACCTGTGTAAGAGGGGAAAACCCGTGGGCCTTGAGAAATAATATTACGGTATTGATAAATCGCATTTGATAAGATTAGTGAAGAATTAAATAAAAATCCTGGCTACAATAGAATTTGTCAAATTAGCAAAATGCTCTCTGGTGATCGTGGAAAAACTGTAACCGAAGATGATTTCACTGAAGAAGAACTGTGGTGTTTTTCACATGCACCTCTGACATCATATGATGAAGGAAGGACATTTTCATTGTATAAACCCTTCTTCACTGACAGACGAAGGAGCTTCACACAAGAAAACCTCATGAAAACGTTCCTTATCTACTGTAACGCCAGGAATCAAGCTAAGATACCCCACAAAGGCACCTCACTTATGTGATTTTCTTACCTCCTGTTTTTCCATATTTTTCGTGGCATATTTTCTACATTTTTCATGCATATTTAGTACTTTATTTTGCGTACAAATCCGGGCTCTAATTATAACCATTACTATATTTTTATGTCTATTTTTATTTTAATTTTGGTCTGTTTTTTCCCCATGGTTCTTTATTGATATTAATTCTGGCCATTGCAATTCTTCACTCAGTGACGACTCGAGAAATCAGATAAAGGTAGTTTCACTTAGAAACAAAACATAACCTATTAAATAAATAATAGTTTTAAAAAAACTAAAACAACACGCTTTATTAGAAAACCAAACTAAAATATGAAAAATAATTTTAATTTCCAACACGCTTGGGATAAAATTAAAGTGGTCAACAAAAAATAATCTCCAATACATCTAGAATAAAACTAGAGTTATCTACAAAAAATATAATTTTACTATCAAAAGCGTGGGGTGCTTTTCTATAATTTTTACGTCTTCTTCTTAGAGACTACACGTTTACCGACATCTGTTTATTATCAAATATATTAATTGATATAGAGCACTCCACGCTTTTGATGGTAAAATTATTTATTTTGTAGATAACTCTAGTTTTATTCTAGATGTGTTGGAGATGATTTTTTTGTAGACCGCTTTAATTTTATCCCAAGCGTGTTGGAAATTAAAATTATTTTTCATTTTTTAGTTCGGTTTTCTAATAAAGCGTATTGTTTTAGTTTTTTTAAAACTGTTATTTATGTTTTATTTTTTAGTTTTAATATTTTACAAATTAAGATAAAAATGTAAATATATTTAAATTCGATACTATTGTAGTATGAGCTAAAAGTAATACTCTACTAAAAAATCATCCGGGCCGGATTTGAACCAGCGACCTATGGATTACTGAAATTATATACCACTACAGTCCACCGCTCTACCAACTGAGCTCTTACAACGAATGAGTAAGAAGTTGATAAGTCCGCAACCTATTATACCGGTTTTTATTATTTTGATTGTCTGCTGATTCTGGCCAAGATTTTAGAAACACATTATTAAATTATTGTATTATCATTGGTCCTTTACGAGTATACAAAGTTTCAAGTCGATCCAATGATTTTAAGTGGGTGAAAATCGTGTTGAAAGATTCCGTCACATAATTACACAAAAACTTTTTTTGATTTTCTGATGATTATGTCCAGAATTTTGGAAAAAATTATGAAATTATATGTTATTGTATTCTTATTGGTTCTTTACAAGTATACAAAGTTTCAAGTCGATCCAATGATTTTAAGTGGGTGAAAATCGCTTTAAAAGATACATAGATACAGGTCAAGCTAATATGAAGCATGTAAAAAGTTTACAATTAATACTCAATTACCTATTCTGTTTTGTTTATTATGCAAAGAAATTCATCTCTTGTACTTTCTGTTGAGCTATATTCGTAGAATCCAAGAATGTAAAGTTTTAAACAGTTTAGTGATATAAATAAGTGAAATTTAGTTTTTTTAACAATACAATTCCATAATACTAGTGTCAGTTATTACATTATACATACTATCGTATCTTGTGACGAAAAAATGAAAATGTGCAATGGGGAGTAAATGGAGATGACCTTCCACCAGATCTATATGACACTTAATTTGTACCTATTTAATTCAACGCATTTGCAGAAATACCATCTCCTAACTTTGATTCATGTTGTATTATGATAATTTAATAATGCTGTCAAATATTCTATGACAATAAGACATTGTTGTTTGTTTCTGTGGTTGCAGCAGCAGCAGTATTAATTTTAACTTATAACCAAAGGAATTGTTTTCTGGATACAAGTATTCTCAATGCAGGTCTGTAGAAACTAAATAATGACTCAGTGCAAGATTTTAAACTATATTTTTTTAACTTGAAATCAGTGTATTCATATAATCTGTAAAAATATATTAATACTTTTAAATTCTAAAATATTTTTTTTATCACAGTGAATGCTTTCCAGAGTGTGTTTTCAAGTTATGATTTTTTTTGTCAGATTTAAAATTTTCACTCGAGTGTAGTCACAACATAAAGGAAATTCAAGGAAAACAATAGAGTGTATGTGTAATTTCAGCAAATTATGCTTTTCGTACCTCATCGGCCCTTCTCTTAATCGAATTTCACTTTTCT
Source organism: Diploptera punctata (assembly GCA_030220185.1). Taxonomy (NCBI): domain Eukaryota; kingdom Metazoa; phylum Arthropoda; class Insecta; order Blattodea; family Blaberidae; genus Diploptera; species Diploptera punctata. The sequence continues at coordinate 514,618 of JASPKZ010001609.1, read as the reverse complement.
TAATCCAAATGAACTAGCGAACCCGACGGTTTTGGTCGCACTAACATAAGCTCTCCATATAATTATCCCTGCCCTGAGATAAAATTGTCCTATCATTTGCTTATAATCCACATCTATTAAATATGATTGTTGTTCGCCTACGTCATTCTTGGCCTACCTACTGGGCGTTTTCCTTCAGGTATTCTTTTCCATGCCTCCCTTTCACTCTCCATTCGAATCACATATCTTGCCATCGCAGTCTACGAGACTTAACTCTTCTTATTACATCTGCTTTGGCATAAATATTATGTAACTCACTGTAATGTAGTTTTCACCATTCTTCTTTCTGTTCACCATCATCACCATCTGGCGATCACTTTATCCTTATCACTATCTCTAACTGTTGGTGAGAACCACATTTAGCTCCCTATGGCAGTGATTTTGTGTACCGGTAGTGTTTATTACGAAAAATAATATTATGAATTCTGTTTGACATCACATCCGAGAATACTTTAGTAATAAAGTAACAGAAAATACAAAGTTTCTATCTTCGACAATTGTACTTAAAATGTACAGTTTTATATCGGTGTGTGACGTATTCATAGAATGACAATGTTTTACAGAGTGAAACTAAAAAAATAATCTCTGTGAAGTTTTCCATTTTATTTCAACAAGTAATTATGTTTTAATACATTTTGGTCATTAATTATACAAAATAAAGGTAACTTGCGTAGTGTACGATTTTTAATTAAAATAAATAACTCTTTGTTGCTTATGGTTTTGTACATATTCAATATTTTGCAATGTAAACACTTGAAAATCTTTATAATAGACCATATACCACTTTAGGAAGCAGAAGAGAAACTTTAATTTTCATGTTTTATGTCAAATGTTACGCGGAATTCGCCCGGATTCGATCCACAATCGGAAGATTTTTCTTCATCCGTAAGACAAATGCACTTTACTCGGTACACTTTAACGCCCAAAAAGTACCAATACATCATCTTGTCATCATAATTCATTGTCATATTCGCCTTGAACAGTATAAACGTGTGAATGAATGCCGTGTCTCGTCTTAAATGTTCGTGCTGTCTCGGAGGTGGCTCCGGAATGAACTGATTCCACATTCGGCGAAGCCATCCGTATTCTTGTATGCTCAAAAAATGTATATGTTCTAATGTTTAAACACGCTCTACCCACAGGTCATATCCGGGTGACATAGGTATCTAGTTTATATAAAGATGTATTAAACACACTGTGTACATTCTAATACAATTACTGAAAATTATTATCGTCCTCTTTTTTTTTAATTTTCTCTGAAGAAGTTCTGTATTGATTCGGCGTGGCGTCCAACGCCTTTCCGGGTTTCCGCTTTTTCCTTATCTGTTGCAATAGTTGTCTTTACTGGGGACGCGTTTCCGTAGAGGTGTCCATATATGTTACACCTGTTTTATTGTCATCTCTTGCCCTCTGTAGAAGATGAGGTCTATCATGCTGGATCCGTTGTATGAGATATAGGTTGGTGTTATGTCGTTGTTGGCTAGATGGAAGCCTTCTTCCTCAAATGTCTCGTATACTGCTGTGGCTTTGCTGTCTGGCTTGTCTCTTCGGCAGTTGAGGTCACCAACGAGTATTGTTGGGGAGTCAGGTTTCGCGCGATGTATTGCCTGGAGGAAAGTCTATTACAGCCTCTGTAGATGTGGAAGGTCTGATGTACATTCCGATAACTGCGAAATTCTGGAACTGTGTTTTCTTCCGTATACTTATGGATCACTTCTCCTAAGGTTGGTCTGTAGAAACATGAGACTCCAGCAGAGGGTCTGCCCTCCTGTCCGGGTTGTGCTAAAGCGTGGATTGCGTAGTAGCCCTCTAGTTGAACAGTTGGTCTGTAGAAACATGAGACTCCAGCAGAGGGTCTGCCCTCCTGTCCGGGTTGTGCTAAAGCGTGGATTGCGTAGTAGCCCTCTAGTTGAACGGGCTCTAGGAGGAAGGTTTCTGTAATCACTAGTAGGTCTTGATCCAGTAGGAACATTTCCGGGTTTTTCATTATAGAGCTCAGATCTTCAACGTTCCAGAGGATACAGTTCAGGTCGTTATAATCGGATCCGAAAGGAGCGAAAAGTGACGCCTTCTGCCCAGAAGTCTGTATTGAATATCTTGTCTTGATAGTATCTAGTTTATAATATATAATCAGAATCACCTTAATTGGTGAAATTAAATTTCTCATGCCATCTTATTCATATGCGTCGGACTGGAGTGAACCATACATAACCATGTTTATTTTGTGTATATTGTTGCATAATTTTATTCAAATTTAAATAATTTTAATGATCGATTTTTCTACTATTTACTGAATATTGAATAAATTAAACCACTGTATCTTATAGGATATAGTGTCAATTATGGATGAGAAATAAAGGAAGAAATATAACAATGTAATAATTATTTGCACAGACAGGTTATTTTGAACAATTTGTTCGCTGAATTATATACGAATAGTAAACTGAACGACTTCCATATCTATTGTTTTACATACACATACAATTATTGGCCAATCTCAAGACGGCTCCTTGTATATTAGTTTCACACATGTTGCAGTGTTTGTTAAACAGAGTCTGTGAGAGACGAGGTCTTCATTCTAGTTTTCTAAACATGAAACTAATCCAATTTTAAACTATGAACCGTACAAAATATCGGATGTATTGCAAAAATAATTTCACTTTCAATGGAAAAAAATGTAAATTAATTAAATCGCAGAAATTTGACAACTGATAATTTTGATATTTTTTTTCGTCTGACACCGTGGGTACTCTTCCTCAAATAGGTTGGGTTAATAGATGGAAAAAATGCTACTAATCCCATCAAATTCTAAAGATAAAATACTTATTAAGTTTCTTTAACCTGTTTAAAATTGCACTACATATAGAACTCATTACTTTTTTGAAAAATAAAAATGCGAAAGATTACTCGGTTCAACAATAGCATCACGGTTACGTGGTTACGGTATGAATAATATTTCAACATTTGTTTTGCTGTAAAAATAATTACAATTTCGCGTTCTTTTATTTCAGGAATATCGAGATTACCACAAACACGATCAACGTATTTTGTTTCACAGCCAATGGGGTTGTGAATTAAAATTTCGCTAAAATGCAAGGTACGATAGTTGCATTTAAAACATGAAATAAGTTTAGTGTATACAATTAGAACAGGCGTGTCCAACCTTTTCTTGGAAAGGGCCAACCACATGATTCGATTCTTTTTACCGTATTAAATAGGATCTAAGATAAACCAATTAATTTAATTATAATATATCTAATATATTTATATGTCATTTTTATTAAAATATTAATCATATATCAGTTGTTTTTTAATTTTTTTTCATGTATAATCTAATTCTAAAGTCTAAACTGAACAATGTAAATGAAGTATTATTAACCCTTGCATGTTTAATATAAATTTTAGTTTAAAATTTAAATAAAATTGCTACTGAAAACGTAATTAATTTTTAACTGTCAGTGTGACACCTGGCACTGCTTCTCACGAAAAAATGCATCCAATATCTGATTTGATTGATGTAGTAACACGAAGCGAACTCTCCAGATGATTGTCGGTGAATCGCGTTCTCGTTGCGCACTTCACATGTTTCACCCTGGAGAACACTTGTTCGCAAATGCATGTGCCACCGAAAAGTGATGCGAAACTAATTGCATGTCTTTTAATGCCCGGATATTTTTCACTGGGAAAGTAGTCGCGATCGAATTGCAAGTAAGGGGACATTGTTAAACATATTCTTTAGGTCTGACACACATTGAAAATCAACGCTCTCCATTTGCTGATCCTCGGGGACCTCGTCTATATTAATAAAGAAAGAGGAAGAATAAGATTGAAACTTATAACATTCTCCTTGAAGTCTTGAAATCTAATGTGGAATTCGTTTCTTAATTCTGATATAATTTCTGCGCACTTTTCAGAATTTTTATTATTACACTTTTGTAGGACTAGGAAATGCACAAAAAGTATATTTAGGAGTGAAAGTAGACTACCGCATTGTAAACACATCTGCACTGATTAATATACTGAAAAGAAGTTATATTTTTTTTTAACTTTTTCAAATTCAGTTAAAAGTTCATTCTTTTCTATAATAATATAGATACTACATCAACAGATTTTTTAAAATTCTCCAGAGTTAAATGTTGCCTATTGTCAGTAAGAATAATTTTGAATGCAGCAAAACTTATTTATACTGAACATATGTATCAGGAACAAATTTTAAATTAATGCAGTACAGTAGAACCATTAATACCTACAGGAACGTTTGCATTTCCCCCCAGTATCATTCTTCTAACTTGCTATTACAATGAAACCCATACATTCTTATCTAGTAACGGTATTTTCAAACTTACTTATAGTTTTTTTCCCAATTTTGTCAAGACACAACAAAACCCAAAAAAGTATGTTAAATTCAAGGTCTTCTTTCTTTCTCTACAGACGGATTGTTTATTTTTCCTACTCATGTGTTCAGCGTAGCTTAGAGGTACTGTAGAGCACAAAAAAAGTTGTTTTAAAATGTTTTACCTTCGTTCCATTCTTAAATCTGGCTATACAATTTCTGTCCTAAAGGCGATGTCTCCGATAATAGCATCAAGCTTATTGCAAATGTCAGATATTACAAAAAATTAGCCCATCCACAACTACTTGGGAGATTTCTACATAGATAATTTACTTCTTTTAAACCATGTCCGTTGTTACTTCTAAACCATGTCCATAAATAATTTTATTGCGGTACATCTGCAAAGTTGATTCCAGAGATCCGTTGCTGAGCTGTTGATGGAACATATGACGTGGTAATACTTCTTTATATTACACTTTCTTGCCGTACATTACTTTAAGAATTTTAAGGTGCCATGTTTTAAGTCTTGCTATAGACGTCTGTGATTTTCCGTTGCAGTCTCCATGATTAATGTTATTCTACCACCCCATTCTTCGCCTATCTACTGGCTGCCTTCATTTTTTCTACAGTAAGTTTCCGAGTCTCTCATTCGTTTTTAAAACGTGTCACATGCCCTGCCATATAACTTTACAAGACTGAACTATTGTTATTACTTCTGGTTTTCTATCAATATCACGAAATTCACTGTTACGTAGACCCTACTTACTTCCATTCACCTGTATGTAAATCTCTCTTTGCTCCAAACATTTTCCTAAGCACTTTTCTCAAATAAACCCAATTCTTTATTCTGTCTAAAAATAAGAGGTCGTGTTACGCACATATTTAATATAACTTGAAGAATCGCAGGGTTTGTACCTTATTAATATATGTTTTGAGAGAATTTGGGATGACAGTCTGCATCATGCATGGTATGTAGTATGCATTTCATAGTTCATTCTATGTATAAATCATTTCTGCGATTATTTCTGTTTTTCATTATCGTCACTTTATCAAACTGTACTGAGGAAAAGACATCGGTCATGTAAGGATGATAACACAACTCGTGCCGATGGTTTTGAACAGTTGAACGCTCAACGACCTACTACCCAAAACACCTCCTAAGACCTACAGTGGTGTCACCTTACGTTTTACTCTGCATTTTCTTCAGTTTTTTATCCTTTTACTTTTCTTTCTCTTTTTTTTTTTTTTCCTTTCTTGAACATCTTCTTAATATCATATTTTTCGTCTTCGCTTCGTGTCATAGTTATGAAAGTACTGTCCATCCATCCAGCCATAGTAATTCTGCCCGAAGGCAGGTCCTACACTGCAATCATAGCATTTTCATGCTATGCTTGCAGCTTTACTAGGGAATTGTAGGTGTGGTAGCTTCCTGTTGCTTTCCACACCGGTGAAGGATGACGATAATGATGATGATAATGATAAGGATGATGATGGTGATGATGGCCATATGATTTCGGGGACCGTTTGGGCCTTAAAGTTTTCCTGACATTTGTCTTACAGGTGAGGAAAAACCCCGATAAAAACCTCACCCAGAAAAACTGCCCCGACCGGGGATCGAACCCGGGCCCGCTGCGTGACAAGGCAGCACGCTACCTCGAGACCACAGCGGTGGACGAAAGTACTGTAACGATCTAATTTGTTTTCGAACAATCTCTATCTAGGCCGTCCCAAAGAACTTTTACTATTTGATAAGAATTTTATAAAATTGTCTTGGAATCCTGGATCTGGGCATACTGTACACATGTCCATGCCAGTTGATTTGATACTGATGAAAATGATCTATACTGAATTCATTTTCCCCTTAATATATGAGTACATATTCACACAAAAACACACATACAGACCCTGATGGAAAGCTGGCTACAACGCCACGAGGCATATCAATGTTTATGCGTTGATTTCTCAAACATTTTGATAAAATTATATATTTTGTACATTGTCTATTTTAACTCAATTGTTATTTTTAACTTTTTCATGTTATTTTACTTTTAACAGAGTAGCCACTATTGTTCAGTTTTAAAAGAACTGCAATAATCGGGCTACCACGGTTAATTAAAACATGAACTACAATCTGCATGTTCAGTGATTGTGGCATTCGATTTATTGTTTGTGTCAACAAGTATGGTCCACACGCTCCAAAAAGTCTATCTGTTTTCATTAGTAACATGATCATCATCATCATCATCATCCATGCAAATATTAGGCCGTGTGGCCCGTTACGGTCTCAAAAGAGGAATTTTCCATTTAGCGCTTTTTTGGACGTTCCAGCGATCTTTGCCTTGGGGGTAGAAACGAAGCATGGCTTTTGGAATTCTATGAGACGGCATTCGTTGAAGATGGGCTTTCCAGTTGTTCTGGTAGTTTGTATATGGTGAGAAGAATGGGTTCTACATCCAACTCTTCCATAATTTAATTTCTTTTATGGTTTATTAGGAACATATTGTGCCAAATTACAAGATATTAAATACACATTTCACAAGTTTTTTATCTTGAAGTCAGATATAATCTAAATTCCAATCGCAATTATGTCAACACTATCAAGTAGCCTACACAATTCGAACATATTTAAATGGGTGCGGGTAGGCAAACAGTTTTTAGATACTTCTGAAATTCACTATTAAATTTTGTACTAGAGCATGCCATCAAATATTAGAGGATAAAAAAGGCGTAAAATTCAATGATATTAATAAGCTGATGATATACTATTAGGCGATAGCGAGGAGATACTACGGGTCAACATGTACGTTCTATTTAGTAAACACTAAGACATTGGAGCTGGAAGTAAATATCATAAAACTAAATATATGTTTACACATAGAAATATATTATATAATGGAAAGAAAAATTAATGACAAATGATGAGAAAATTTTTAAGAAGTGACTGAACTTAAATACCTAGGGGAAAATTACAAACGGCAGAGAGAGACGCAGGGAGAAATTAAACACAGGTTCAATTCTGGAAATGCATGATATTATGGACTACAGGGATTTTTATAAAAAAACTGATAATATATTAATTGTTATATTAAATGGATATAAACAATGACTTTAAATTTAAGATAGGAGAAAAGATTACGAGTATTTGAAAGTAAAATTCTTAAACAAATTAAAAAAAAAAAATTGGAAAAAAAGAGAGACGAACAGACAAATGAATGAACAAGATTATATGACAGTGAGTTGCATGATCTTTATGGAAAACAGATCTAATAAGAAGATGTTAATCTTGAATTTGGTAGACTGGGTGGACGCAATATGTGCCACAACACGATTGGGAAATGAAAGAGGAGCATGAAAATTCATTGTAGGAAAACTCAGAGGGAAAGCGTCCAGTAGGTACGCCAAGAATGAATAGAAGAGTGACATTAACCATTCTTTGAGGAGGGTAAAATTATAAAGGTGGATGATTGGAAAATGAGATGTTGGAGAGTGATGTCCACATGGCACGAACCTTCTGGTTCGAAATGGCCACAGAATTAGTATTTTAGTTATTAATTCGCAATATACGTATGAACTTGAAAAAAAATGTTTATGTATTTTAATAGCACATAAACACTAATGCCATTCTGACAAATAACATTTTCAAATTGTATTAGTACGCGTATATCATTTAGTGTCATAGATTCTGCAAATAGTTCCAGGTTCTTTGTAATATTATAACTGAGCTAAATCAATGCCTCTATCAGTCAGGAGATTCATGGCAGTCACACAAACACATTCCTGTCATGAGCTAAACTTTTGTAATCATTCTCTGCACAATTCACTTTAATCGAATTAAATATTATTTGTCATCTCATTATTGGGCGTAATAACTAGACGCTCCCTTCATATTTCGTAAAAATGCACTTCTTCCATTCCCTACTCACGTATGTTCTGCCCATCGCAGTCTATGATACTTAATTGTTCACATTACAAGTAGTTTCTTATAACGATAATGTTATTCAGTTTTCTCAATTCAACTGTTGTTCATATCTCTTCTGAACATCCAAACTTATTAAACCAATCCAGATAAGTTACTAGTTTTTCTAATCACAATTTTTTATCGGTTTGTTAATGTTTCTGACACTAATTTTCCAATAAAAATGAAATTCATTTGCTAAATAAGGGTTTTTAAATTTAAGTTTTAATGTTGACAATAGTAAGGTATTTTACTACAAAATTTATGTGTAGAATGTGAACTGATTGTATAAAACGATAACAATACATTATCTGAACCGTGTTAATGTTGGAGTCAAAAAAAATATGCTCTCACAAAAATAATCAATGATGGTAGAAGAAATCATATCAAGGCGATATATCTTTATAATCAGATAGCTAAAGATATAAAAAAGAAAACCTTATAATAACAATGTTGTTCTCACACGCGCAGATAAAGGACAAACTTTAATAGCTTTAATAATATGGTTATATTTCTAAAACGTAGATTTTCTAAATTCAGATAATTTTCAAATGATTGATTAAAGACCCAACAGCAGAGAAATTTCAAAAAGAAATTATAATATATTTATAAAAATGGTATAATTTTTAATAACCTCTTTGAATATTCTATAATAGGGGCTACAAAAAACATGATCTCCAACCACCCAAAACTTTACTCCTTAGTTAAATTACATAAGGAAAATTATCCTATTCGACCAGTAGTATCCTTCATACGTTCTCCATTATACAAAATGTCTAAAAAGCTGGTAAATATAATTTCATCTAATACTAAGTTCAATCCAATTTACAGTATAAAAAACTAAATTGAATTAATTGGCAATATAAAGAATATTGATTTGCCTAATAAATTGATTTTAGTTTATTTTGATGTAAAGAATATATTTTCCAGTGTACCTAATGTTGACGTAATAGAGATTGTTAATAGAATGTTACTAACTAATAAAGTGAATTGTTTTATAGTTGATGAAATAATACACACTTTTAAAACATGCTTATATCAAAACTATTTTAAATTTAACAACAAATTTTACAAAGCTAAAGACGGTCTGATTATGGGTGATCCATTGAGATCTATTTTAGCAGAATATTTTAAGGATGACTTAGAAGAAACCATACATAAGAATGCATTAGCTAAAAATGTATTATTATCGTATCGTTATGTAGATGATATCATAGCAGGCTTCACAGGAACTAAAGACAATTGAATTCCTTTTTACATTGTATTAATAGCATTCACAAAAGTATTAATTTCACAATGGAATTAGAAACAAATAATAGTATACATTTCTTGTATTTATCAATAAAACACATTAATAATAAGTTTGAGTTTGGTATCTTTCACAAACCATCTCACACTGATACCACTATCCATGGTTCTTCCCTTCACTCATATACTCACAAAATAACAGCCTTTTATAGTTACATTCATAGACTTTCACCCTTGGAATATAATAAGGAGCTGAATATTATTAAATAATTAGCTATCAATAATAATTATGACACTAAGATTATGGACAATTTAATTAAGAAAATATATTTAAAAAAAGCTATTAACAAAGTTTTTCCTTTACCCAAGAAAGACATAATAAATATGTTATAATGTCGGCTTATACATAGGCCCACTTTCCAATAAGATATCCAAATACTTTAAAAAGTTCAATAATAATGTGGCGTTTAAAACCAATAAAACTTTGCAAAATATAATAAAACAATAAAATCAAAGTAAAAATGGAACAATTATCAGATTATATAATTTGTAGTGTGGCACATGCGACAATGTCTATATAGGACAAACTGGCAGACCTTCTATTTCTCGTAAAGGAACATATGAAAGCATATAAGAGAAATGTAGATACTTCAAAGTATGCCAACCATTTAATCCAACACAATCATTGTTTTGATTCAAATTTTAAAGTTTTACACGTTTGTGACAAAAGGAAAAAATTAAATCTTTTAGAAATTGTAGTGATAAATAAATTGAAGAATAGCAATAGATTGTTAAATTCCCCACTGGATTTAAATACATCACCTCTTTTAAATTGTTTGTTAAAATGTGTTTGTTTATATTCAGTTGCATAGTTACAGTTATTATGTACTGGATTTTATATATAATAACAAAATTAATTTGTAGTCGTGATAAAATTCGTCTAAAGAAGGTACAAAGTACTGAAACAGCTGTTGGATTTGTATTTTGCTAAGTATGAAAATCATATAAAATTTTAAGTTTTATTATTATTTAATTAGCATAAGAATTATATCAGTTTTTTTTCCTCTGCACAGCTACTTCTTCTCCCAACCTTCTGCGGGTTACTTACTATAAAATATGTAGAGTAATTTATAAGCCGTATTACCACACATTGTAAATGAGCTATCACCAATTCCAATTGCATATTCAGAACAGTTAAAAGAAACGTACAATACCATGACAGTACCACTTCAAAATGTGAATCAGAAGAACACCAATACCTTAAAGTGATTGGCATCCCTCTCGGCCAGCAAACAGGGTTCATCAAGATGCCTTGTTATATGGGAGGAATGGGACAGTAGAGCATAATAATGAGCATTGAAGCAGGAGAGAGTGGCCTAAGAGAGAGAACCAACTAGCTAGGGAATCGAAGAACATTGTGAATCAGCATCTGGTAGATCCATATAACATTTTATTGTCCCCGATGCACATAAAATTAGGACTGAAGAAGCAGTACGTGAGAGTATTGGCCAAAAGAGGAAACAGTTTCAAATACCTGTGTAGCCAATTCCCAAATCTATCAGCTGCAAATTCAAAAAAAGGGATTTTTTTGGATCAGTTGATGCCTGATAAACACTTTGAAAACATAATGGCAGAAATAGAACAGCAAGCATGGAGACGTTTTAAAACAGTTTTCTATCGTTTTCTTGGCCAGAATAAGCAGCCTAATTACTGTAAAGTAGTGGAAGATATGCTATAGAAGTTTAAACAGTTAGGATGCAAGGTGAGCTTAAAACTATATTTTCTAATGTCGCACCTAGACAATTTTCAGGACAATTTGGTCGACACACCAGGGACTGGAACATCGTTATCAAGGCTGCTGGAGAATAAACATGTAGTCTGACTACTGCTGGGCTATCAAACACGAATATGAAGTGACATACAAACAGAAAGGCGTCAAACGATCATTCATAGACAAACGTCAACGAAAACACCTCCGTATAATAAGTGTCCATATCACCATATTTGCTTTCTAATATCATAAAATGTCTCCCACGTTACTTTGTTGACATTTTTATTTGTTCCATTTTGTCATAATTCCTTTTCGATTTCATTGGCTATAGATTAGGATGATTATAACGATTGTGCAGAAACCTGACGTGCTGTAGAAAAACAGGCTACCGTTTTCTGATCAGCGGTATCGATTTAGTAAGAAAATCACATATGCAAGCATACCTCAGACAAAAAAGTAAAAAATAGTCAATCTGTGTAAGTATTTATTGTACTTCAATATGTAACTTAGGCTTAGTAATAAGACTAATACTGTATTATAAATTTATTCAACCCCTTTTAAGAGAGAGACAAGTAATTAACTATGCTAGGTAAAATGTGTATATAATAATAATAATAATAATAATAATAATAATAATAATAATAATAATTATTATTATTATTATTATTATTATTATTATTATTATTATCATCATTAGTATTATTATCATCATCATTATAATTATCATTACTATTATTATTATTATTATTATTAACTTATTATTATTATTATTATTATTAATCATCCAGGGATTAAGCCTGTTGGCTCGTTCCTGTTTCATGAAACCTAGAATTGTTAAAATTGTTCAGACAATCTTCTGTGTGGGCGTCCAACATTTTTCCTTTCGTGCGGTTTATAATTTAGCAATAATTTTGGAAATCTTCCTTCTGACATTCTATCAATATGTTATTTCCAGTCATTCCTATATTTAATTATTCGGTCTGTAAGTTTTAAAATATTTAGTTCCTTTCTTATATCTTCATTTCTTTTCTTATCCAGCAGAGTATATCCAGCTATATTTCTTAAAACTCTCATCGCAGCTACTTCCAATCTTTGTTCTTGTCTGTCAGTGATCGTCCAGTACTCTGATCCATACATGACTTCTGGAACAGCCATTATTTTATAAAATATCATTTTTGTTCCTTTCTGTGTTTCTAAGAGTTATTTTAACAGTGCCACACATTAGATTAAATTTATTTATTTTGTCATTAATATCTTCAATTTTAACATATGATAAATTGAAACCTAGATATTTAAAACTGTTCACTTGCTTATTATTATTATTACATGATTATATTATTATATTATATTATATATTATATTATTATTATTATTATTATTATTATTATTATTATTATTATTATTATTATTATTATTATTATTATTATTATTATTATTATTATTATTATTGAGTATGAAACTAAATTTAGAGAAAAAAAATTATATGGGGTGTGGAGCCGAATCCGAATATTTAATATTAGAAGATCAAAAGGGGTACATTAGAGGATGTGAAGAATTTCAGTATCTGGGAGTAAAAGTAGGTAAAGAGGATAAACAAGAAAGTGATATTAAGAAGAGAACAAATGAAGGTCGAGCAATAACAGCAATGATGAATGGAGTCTTATAGAATAGACATGTAACCAGAAAAATAAGTTACAAATATATAATTCAATAGTGAGAAATACTATCCACATATGGAGCTGAAGATTGTAAATTAAAAAAAAACTTAAAACCTTATGTCGATGGAAATGAATTTCTTGAGGAGAGCAGGAAGTGTTCAAAATTAGGAAAAAAATATATAGGCCCCTACTGTCATACGAAAAAAAATAAATATTAGATATTCAATTGTAGATTATAAGATATAAGCAATTAAATTAGTATGGGCACGTGCTACGAATGCAAGAAGAAAGGTTACCCAGAAAAACATTGGAATGGTGTTCATCTGGAAGAAGAAGGAAAGGAAGACCTCGAAATTTGTGGATGCAAGAAATAAGAACATGGAATGGATGGATAGAGACGGGTGGAGAAGGAAAATAAAACTTTAGGCACAGAAAGATCTATAAACATAAAACATCTGTATATTATTATTATTATTATTATTATTATTATTATTATTATTATTATTTATTATTATTATTATTATTATTATTATTATTATTATTACTATTATTATTATTACTATTATTACTATTATTATTATTATTATTATTATTATTATCATCCTCATCATCATCATCATTGTTGCTGTTGTTGCTATTGGGATTAATATTTTGAGGGTTAAAAATTAAACCTGCAACATTGTATTATGATAATTAAGTCTTCTGACTTCATTTTTTCTTGGTTCAACATACAAACAGTCGAATAATATGCCATATGCTGTGTTGCACCCAAAAATGGTTGTATGGATCAACCAACCTGGACCTGGAAGACGATTTACAACTCTCATAGACTTTTATTTCGGAAAAGAATTTCGAGTTGCAGTGCTCAGGGCAGTAATTGCTTGAATAAGGAACTATTTTAATTTAAAATATAAAAATAAGTTAGTGTGTAGGATTAGAATGTAGAAATAGGAGCGCAGTAGAGAATTGAGTATATAAATAAAAAAGTGAAAAAGGAAAGGAAAAGAGACAACATTTTAAATTGTTTGTCTAGTTCTCATATTTCTGTATAAAATTATATAAACAATTAAAATAAAATATAAAACAAATGCTCGATAATAGTAGGCCTAATAACTTAATGGAATATATGATTGAAAATACCAAACATAAAAAAGAATCCTTCTTTAACAAGTAAATAATTACTACATAATTTAATTTGAACACATCAAATTACTTTGGTATTGGATTTGAAGCACTAAAATTGTAATTTCATGTGTCTCAAATAACATCAAAATTTAATAAACAAGAGAGATATTCAGTAAAATTGGGCATTTTAGGCACTACAACCAAGTTTCAATCCTATTCATTTCACTGGAATTCTGCTCTGATATAAAAAATAAAACATCACACAAAAAAGTATGTTTAAGAAATGGAAGGATACGTCTGTTCAATAAACAAATCGGCAGGCACTGAAAATGTTTAAAAAAGTTAAATATACTTTTAAGTTTTTGAATCGAGCTAATGTTAATAATATCATCTGCACAGTACATTAAAAGTTTCTCATTCTCCATAGTTAATCCCCTTTGACAGTAGGAATCATTTTAAAAGCAGCAAAATAACGTTCTACTTAAATGACGTTAGAGGAACCATTTTTATTAACTATGGCAGAAAAATCAGTACTCGTGGAACATTCACGTATCACTCTTGATACTTTCTACAACAATCAAATTCCTACATTCACATTTAGTACAATATCCAACTTACAACCATTGCATGACGAAACCCACTTTAAAATTTCTCCCAGAGAAACGTTGTGATGTACCAAGGCCGTGTCCAAAAAATTATATTCCGTTTTTAATTGCAAGGCACACAAACCGAAGCTAGAATCCAGCAGTGACAACCCACTATATGGAGCAGATGGACTCCCTACATGAGTAAGAGTGTAGTGAAGCGGGGCGGGACGCGGTGTGGACAGCAGATAGTGAAGATTATCCAATTTACCAATTCATGAGTTGTATTACTTGGCTCTAGTTTAAATAAAAAAAATTGCGCTGAATTTTAATGCCTTGCAGTTAAAAACGGTATATAATTTTAGACATTGCCTTGATACATCACAATTCGTCTCTGGAAGAAATTACGAGGTGGAATTCGGCATTTAATGGTTAACAGTTTCCTTGTCAGTACCAGTAGTGAAAGCGCGCCACCGGACTTTGGTTTTGCTAAATTCTTGGCTACATTCCAAATGTTTTCCTTATTGTTAAATTTCTGTTATTATTGTGCTGTGTCATGTAATTTTTGGTTTTTCACTTTTCCTGGGGAATCCCTCTGGATTACATTCCAAAACACTCTTTGGAATACTGTCTGATTCTACTTCGAGAGTGTTGCCAATCTATTATCATTTACGGTATTTAATATCTTTCCGAATTTCATGTAACTATATCCAACTTAATATATTCCTAAAACCGTATGTGTCACTGTCGATGGAAGGATTCTTACGACTCATGCGTAGACCGAAGCTTCGAGATACTTTACAGCACAAAATATAATTTCCACATGTTTGTCCTTCAGTCCTTTCATAAGCCTGATGATTCAATTTCTCTCTTACAAACGATGGCTTTGTGTTTAAAGACAGAGAAATATGTCCAAACTTAACGCAAGTTCCACAAATATAATTTACAGAAATTTAGCCATCCACATCTACTTGGAACATTTCTATAATGAAAACACAAAAGGAAAATGATTAATTCAAAACTTTATTTGCCATTAGCACTATCAAATCCTGTGGTCCATTGCAGCGTAGACATAAGCTCTCCATACGTCTATATCCTGAGATAATATTTTACAATCACTCCCTCCGTAATTTACTTCCTTCAGATGTTATTATCCCATCCATACTTGGCCTTCCTGCTGAATGATTTCCACTTTGTTTTTCCTACAATAAGTTTCCTTCCTCTCGTCCATTTTTAAAATGTCCTGCCCATCGGAGTGTACGAAACTTAACTCCTCATATGATATCTGGTTTTATATCAAAATCATGGAGTTCAGTGTTATGTAGTTTCCTCCATTCACCTGTCTATATGTCCCTGTTTGGCCAATAAATCTTCCTGTGCACTTTATTCACAAATACCCACTTTTCTTATGTATTGAAGTAAGAGAACTGTCTCTCGTCCTTTTAATATGTAACTTGAAAATCACAATTTTATATATAATTAATTTAACATTTTTGACAGAATTTGAGATGAGAAGACTCTCCGTCAAGTGTAATACAGCTTATATCATGCGATTCTAGAGTTGATCCTATGCATAATTTATTTCTGTTTGTTACCGTTGCAAATTATTTGAATTCCGACACTTCATCAAAATGTCCATAATTTGCTGTTGATATTATATATATATATATATAGTCCACCGCTGTGGTCTCGAGGTAGCGTGCTGCCTTGTCACGCAGCGGGCCCGGGTTCGATCCCCGGTCCGGGCAGTTTTTCTGGGTGAGGTTTTTATCGGGGGTTTTCCTCACCTGTAAGACAAATGTCAGGAAAACTTTAAGGCCCAAACGGTGCCCGAAACCATATGGCCATCATCATCATCATCCTTCACCGGTGTGGAAAACAACGGGAAGCTACCACACCTACAATTCCCTAGTAAAGCTGCAAGCACAGCATGAAAATGCTATGATTGCAGTGAAAGACCTGCCATCGGGCAGAATTACTATGGATATATATATATATATATATATATGTCTGTGTATGTGTGTGTGTGCGTGCGTGCGTATGTATAGGAAGAAGAAATTATAGAAATACCACAATAATTGTGAAAATGTCCATTTTAGCTACTAATCAGTTATAAACTTTTATCTTTCTAGGAAACTACAATTGAAAATAAATTTGATTCAATGAAGAAAAACAAGGCAAAATTGATGGTGCTGAGATTGAAGACAATAGTACTTCGAAATTATTCAAATAATTTCAGCACTGTGAGTGTGTAAAATAAACTATATGAGGAGGAAGAACTGTAGAGGATATTTGGTAAGAATATAGTAGCCTGGATGGATGCAATAAAATGGATTATTTCATTACGCAATACGTAAATTGATTGCATGGATTTATGGTGATAACAGTCATTTTATATAAATTTAATTATAAAATAATTTAATACACATATATTTATTTACATGCAGAATGATTGCTCAAGAAAACACAACTTCAAAGATAATCACATACAGGTTGTTTGTATATTTAATTAAAAATGTTTGAAGGAAGAAAAAAAGTAACATGCTAATACTTTCTGTGTGCAGCTACCAATTCCCGCTATTTTTCTGTCACTTGAAATCGTTTACCCTTGAAGAGAGTTGTTTGGTGCTTCAAACAATGTAGTACAACATCTTTATTCTCGCTTTGTCATACTGTGATATTAAAAAAATTAGAGGTTTTCTAGAAATGCTTTATAGATATGTAAATAAAAAATAATGACTCCACATAAGCAGATATTATTTGGCGTAAAATTGACGAAGTTGTAGTTAAATATATATATATATATATATATATGTTGACTATTTGTACTTATCAAGTTGTCGATAGGTACATTTTGGTTTACAAAGTGTTTGTAAAGCGGTATGACGAACTTCCGGTTGCCATGTTGTATCAGCATTCTTTGAATAAACGTGTACTAGAGTGGTCGTGTTTTTCATTGTCTCCGGGTAGAGGCTCGATATTTCCTCTTCAGATCGGATCTTTTAGGATCTAATCATCAGGTCCACGCGGGGGCCTTAAGCATATATTTGGTGCTCCTTAGAGACCAATATATTTAGAAATTTAAGCATAACTTCAATTCAAGCCACGTGCTTCAACGCAACTTCGTGTGAGTGATTTGAATACACCACGTGTCCATCTACATCATGTGCACCAAGAGTTCGTCTTCCAGCTAATAGTCTCCATTTGTAAGAACTTGTAAGTACTGTAATAAAATTAGTGTTAACAAAAGTTTGAGTCCGGCAAATTTCTTTAGTAATTCTAAGTACCCCATCTTCAGGTCCGCTTAAGTGCTTGAGCGGCCGAACTCTAACAGCGATTAGAACTTACCAGCTGTGTAACTACAGTTGAGTGCAGCAAGCAAGGTGATGTTGTGTGCAACTATATAACATCGCCGACGACCACACATGGTCCTCCGGGCTGGATATCGAGAAGCATTTGGGCTTAACTGTACGGATCTCATGAAACATTTGGTCCAAACGGTCAGTATTAACACTAGTGATCTATTATAGTGAATATAAAACATTACTGTGGTGATTATATTCAAAGAGAGCTGGAAGAACTGAAAAATTACGAAAGTTGAGCACGTGGTGTTTAGTGCATATGTACTGAGGCGGTCACGTGATAGTAGGCAGCCATATTGAAATATTAGTAGACAATGCGAATAGCGCAGCTTCTATATTTAGGAACTTTGCGAATTAAATGAGCGACAAGAAGTCTTCATTAGTGTTCAAAAGTGAGAAGTGGAAAAAATACATCATTTAGACCTCAGTTTCTTACTCCTTAAGTAAAAATAAGGGACGATCGTAATTTCCAAGATGGCGGCGAGAAATCAAGTGATTCTTCTACAGCATTTAACAAGGAAGGTTAAACAGCAAGAGTGACCTACGGTGCTGCAGTTGTGCCAACATAAATCTGGTGTTTGGAACATTATATTTACATGCATTGTGTTCCATACCAACCGTCTTGGACACTTCAAGGAAGTATAATTAGTACATTAACACTAATGGCAATTATATTAGTCAAATTAATTATTTTCTATGGTCTTTTGTTCAAGAAAATAATTAAAACACTTCATGGGGGTTGTGTTTAAAGTAAAGATTGCTGAATATAAAAGTGTTAGTCACATTTTCAGTAAAGATAATTAATTTCAGTAGAAATAAATCATTAGTGATTATTTATGGGGAAACAATTGCCATTAGTAAGTTACATGTTAAGAAAGGTGGAAATCTAAAGGTACGTTAATACAATTGTTATATATATATTGTGTATGTTTTCTGAAAACTATTTTGTGTTGGGCACATATTTTGTTTAATTAGGGTTAAATATTATTTTATTTAACTATATTTGTAAGTGTTAGATTATCGAGTTTATGTACGTAATTCAAATCCAGTAACAATGGCTCTCGATAGCGAATCAAAAGCAGTTGCAAAGCGAAGCATGCTTAAGCGTTCACTTACACAGCTAGAAAAATATTTGCAAAGGGAAAATTTATCTATAGCTGAATTATCAATCAAACAAGATAGATTAACTGATGTAGGGATTCAGTTCACAGAAGTTAAGAACTATTTAGAGCTGGAAATAGGTTGTGAAAATTCTGAAGCTCATGCCGAGGAGCATGATAATTTTGAAGAAAGATTTGATAAACTTTCTATAAAATTTAGGGAACTCATGAATGTTTTTGAAAGACCAAGATCTCCTACAGGGTCTCATGTATCTGAAACATCAAATAGGAGTAATAGTTTAAAATTACCAGCTATAAACTTACCTAAATTTAAGGGTGAACTTACTAAGTATTTAAGTTTCCGAAATACTTTTATGAGTCTTGTTGCAAATAATGATAGTTTAGACAATGTGCAAAAGCTACATTACTTAATCTCTTCTCTTGAGGGAGAACCAAGGGGCTTATTAGACAACCTGCAAATATGTCCTCAGAACTACGAAGTAGCATGGTCGTTGATTGAATCACGCTACTATAATAATAGATTAATTTTAGGTCAGCACGTTAAGCAGCTGTTAGACTTAAATAGTTGTAATTCTGGTTCATTTGTAGATTATAGGAAATTAGTCAACGCTGTTAAGGGAAATGTAGCAGCTATTGAAAATTTAGAATCAAATGTGCCCTTGGGAGAATTACTTGTACAAGAAATTGTCTTGAATAAAATAAAATCAAACCATCGCAGTGAATGGGAAGGTAAATTCTCAGCTGATGAGATACCAAAATTGGATGATTTGATAGACTACCTGGAAAGGAAATGTCAAACATTAGAATTATCAGATTGTAAGAAATTTTCAACAGCTGACAGTCATAGCAAACCTAAGCTGAAGTCGTTGCTTGCTGCCAGCAACAATGATTCTAATAAATGTCTTTATTTGTAATGTACATAATCATGTCATTGATAATTGTAGAAAATTTAAGGGTTCATCATTTAAGGAAAGAAGGGAATTTGTTCAAAGGAACAACATATGTTTTTTATGTCTGGCAAAAGGACATAGAAGTAGTGATTGTAAACAGAAGCCTTGTAGTAAATGTAATAAGAGGACTCATCAATTATTACACTATCACAACAGTAATATTGATGGCCCTAGTAATGCAGATTCAAATTATAAGGTAAATTCAAGGGAGAAAGAACTTACTATAGCTGAAGCTTCTCAATCAATTTCTACTACTGCCGCAATGAAAGTATTAAGCGGCCTAGGCAGCAATGTACTGTTGAGTACTGCTTGTGTTGGAGTGAGGACGAATGGTGGGAAGTGATCCCAGTTCGTGTTCTTTTAGATTCTGCGAGTCAGCTCTCATTTGTTTCTGCTGAATTAGTTAAAAGGCTAGGTATTAAAACTAAAGCTTGTAGTCTTCCCGTAATAGGTATCGGGAATATTAATGCTTGTCCAGTAAATTCAATATGTGATTTACAACTTTTATCTAGGGTTTCTGACTTTGTATTAAATGTCAATTGTGCTGTGGTAAAATCCATAACCACACAACTGCCGGCTCAGAAAATTGAAATATCTGGACTGGAGAATTCCAGATCATATTTGTCTTAGCGATGAAAGGTTTAATGAACCTTCTGAGGTTTCAATACTGCTAGGCGCAGATGTGTATTATGATGTTGTACTAACAAATGTGTTATCTAGGAAAGGATTTCCGACGTTGATTGAGAGCCGCTTTGGTTATATTCTTTCAGGGAAATTTCCTGATTCTTGCCTCGAGAGTAAGATAAAGAAACCTCGTAATGTTAATTTAGCAAAACTAGATTCTTTGCATTCCAAACTACAAGAATTTTGGACGTTGGAGGAGTTGAATAGTTCAGTGCTAACTCCTGAAGAAAAGGCATGTGAATTGCACTTTTCTGAGAACGTTTCCAGAAGTGAAACTGGAAAATTTATGGTAAAGCTTCCTATTAAAGAAGAAGCTCCTGTGGTGGCCTTGTCAAGGAACAATGCTATCAAAAGATTGAAGCACATGGAAGGGAAATTAAATAAAAACCCTAAACATAAAAGTGACTATGTAACTTTTATGAAAGAGTATATGAGTCTAGGTCATATGGAGTTGGTCCATATAGAAAATGAAAATGATCAATCATTAAAATATTACCTACCTCATCACTATGTAATAAAGGAAGACAGTACCACTACTAAGCTTCGAGTAGTATTCGACGCTAGTTGTCCTTCCTCTAATGGGGTCTCTTTGAACTCTATGTTAATGACAGGTCCAGTCTTACAACCTGACTTGTTATCTATTGTTCTTAGGTTTAGAACCTACTTTGTTGCATTGTCAGCTGACAATGCAAAAATGTATAGGTGTGTGGAAGTTCATCCTGCAGACAGGGATCTTCAAAGAATTGTCTGGAGAGATTCTCCTGATGATGAAATTAAGGATTATAGGTTGACGACTGTAACATATGGTTGTACTCCATCCTCGTATCTTGCTACAAGATGCCTTGTAGAACTTGCAAACGAATGTCAACGAACTCAGCCTCAAATGGCTGAAGTAATTCGTTCATGTTTTTATGTTGACGACTTGCTGACGGGGGAAAGTTCCATTGAAGGGGCTCAGAAACTCCAAGAGCAATTAAGTAGTATATTGGATGGTGCACATTTTCATTTGCGGAAGTGGTCATCCAATGAAATAAATGCTTTGTCTAATGTTCCGTCAGAGGACTTAGAACGTTCTTCTCTTTTGGAATTAACCAAAGAAGACTCCGTAAAAACATTGGGTATTGTATGGCATCCTGCTAGTGATGTTTTCAAAATAAATATCAATCTCAAGGCAAACTTAGGAGTTGTCACAAAAAGAAGTATACTGTCTTGTGTAGCTTCTATATTTGATCCATTGGGACTACTTACATGTGTGGTAATCAAATTTAAAATGTTATTACAACAGTTATGGCAATTAGATATGAATTGGGATGATCCATTGGATTCTTCTCTAACGGTCTATGAAAATTGGACTAATCTTCATATAAATCTTCATGTTCTTAACGAAATAAAGGTGCCAAGAAAGGTATTACCCTTTCAGAATGCTAAAAGGGTTGAAATTCATGGCTTTTCAGATGCTTCTGAAGGCGCTTATGGAGCTTGTGTTCATGTGAAATCCATTTCCATGGAAAATGAAGTTTACGTAGGGCTATTAACTGCTAAGTCAAGAGTAGCTCCTTTGAAAACGCAGTCTATTGCTAGGCGCAAGCTTTGTGCAGCTTTATTGTTGTCTAGACTAATGAGCAAGGTTTTGGAATCATTAAATGTGCTGTGTTTCAATTGGTAGCCTATTAAGTATTAATTTGTTTTGTTTTTCCTATTTGTATATATGTTCTATGTAAATGTAGTGTTGAGAGTCCTCAAGGTGGGGAATATGTTGACTATTTGTACTTATCAAGTTGTCGATAGGTACATTTTGGTTTACAAAGTGTTTGTAAAGCGGTATGACGAACTTCCGGTTGCCATGTTGTATCAGCATTCTTTGAATAAACGTGTACTAGAGTGGTCGTGTTTTTCATTGTCTCCGGGTAGAGGCTCGATATTTCCTCTTCAGATCGGATCTTTTAGGATCTAATCATCAGGTCCACGCGGGGGCCTTAAGCATATATTTGGTGCTCCTTAGAGACCAATATATTTAGAAATTTAAGCATAACTTCAATTCAAGCCACGTGCTTCAACGCAACTTCGTGTGAGTGATTTGAATACACCACGTGTCCATCTACATCATGTGCACCAAGAAGTTCGTCTTCCAGCTAATAGTCTCCATTTGTAAGAACTTGTAAGTACTGTAATAAAATTAGTGTTAACAAAAGTTTGAGTCCGGCAAATTTCTTTAGTAATTCTAAGTACCCCATCTTCAGGTCCGCTTAAGTGCTTGAGCGGCCGAACTCTAACAGCGATTAGAACTTACCAGCTGTGTAACTACAGTTGAGTGCAGCAAGCAAGGTGATGTTGTGTGCAACTATATAACATCGCCGACGACCACACAATATATATATATATATATATATATATATATGTCAATTCTTGGTTCACAAAAGATCCACATTTTGTACAACAGAGTCTTGTGGATGAAGGTAGTGCATTAGTTATTTTTTTTCTGGATCTCTGAGTGTTGTACTGACATGATGCCTTTCTTGTTTTTCAGTATTAAAGTGAACCTGACGGATGAATTCAAGAAACAAGAATGACTAGTGTTATGCTTGGTGCGTACGTCTTAGTGGGACTATGCGGCGGCCTTGGATTGGGTGAGCATCGGCGGCCCTTGATTGGGTAAGCATCGGCGGCCCTTGATTGGGTAAGCATCGGCGACCCTGGACTGGGCGACCACCGGCGACCCAGGGCTGGGGCTGCACCGGCGAACCTCAACTGAGGAGAACCGGTGACCCTGGACTGGGAATCACCGGCGGCCTGGCCTGGGGATCACCAGTGAGCTCTCCGTCAGAGCTACATGTACACGAGCGGCAAGTTACCGGCACGGTGGTGGGTGGTGCCGTTGACTTGTCGGTCGTGTACGTGTGGCTCTGGCGGAGAGTGCGATGTACACGAGCGGCAAGTTACCGGCACGGTGGTGGGTGGTGCCGTTGACTTGTCGGTCGTGTACGTGTGGCTCTGGCGGAGAGTGCGCCAGTGCTCGTCCAGTACAGGGGCACCGCGGAGCGGTCCGGCCGAGCTCCGACGCACTTACCAGGGACAGGATCAAACACCAACTTCGTTTGGTAAGTAGATCCAAATCCTTGGGGGCACACCAGTGCAAACCTGAGTTTCACAGGGACATTAAATATAAATTCTGAAACACCGGAGTGTTGTCGCGGACCACGCGAATCGCTTCGGGAATGAATGTGGGTATGACTGGGCAATTTTAGTAGGAAAGTACCATTATTATAAATAATCCCTTGACTATAATTCCCTGTTTTGTTCATGTTATCAAAATTTAGACCATTGTGTTGTGCTTTGTTTAGTGTACATTTTAAAATTGTAATAGGCCCTAAGTATTTAATTTTTGTATGATTTTATTGTAATTAATATTGTTATTGTCCCTCCGGTCCTCCAGGCTTTTAACTATAATTCCATTTTTAATTAATGTTTTCAAATTTTAGACCATTTTGTTTGTTTAGTCTACATTATAAAATTGTAAGTATTAAAATTTTATTTAATACGTTTGTTAAATATTATTTAGTGAGAGTAGTTAACAATAATAATTATAACAATAACTAATCGTTATCTCAGTGAAAAAAATAATTTATTAAGTCGACGGTTTCAATGTCCTTGTGTGAGATCATTTTCAAGACATGGTTGTTTATATTACATTTACCATCGCCAAGACTTTTAGTTTTTTACAAATTTAAGTAAACAAATTTAAAATTTGCATCATGCTTAGTAGGCACGAGGGTCTCCTCAGGGCGTATTTTAGATTATTTCTTAGGTTCTGCCGGTGTGAGTGCCAGTGAGTATAAGGAATTTAGGTGACCCGTAACAATTGATTGTGAAATTAACTAAGAATTAATGTATTTCTCGCAGACAACACAATACACTTAGCTGTTCTTGCCGATATTCTTAATTTACTCTTAGGCCTTACTGTTGTCATTCACGACTTCCTTTTTACTTTAAGTACTTTTTTATTTGCGTCGGATCACAGGCTCAGATGCAAATAAAATAACTTTAGAACTATAGATCCGCTAACTTCGCTGTATCTTATTATTCTAGGAGCAACTAGCTCCTCTGTGTTCTCGTTTGCGAGCAACTGGCTCCTCTATGTTCTCGTAATATGAGCAACTGGCTCCTGTATTTTCGTATGGGAGCAACTGACCCCACTGTGTTAACAATACAATTTATTGGCCTTTTATAATTATTTCCCTAGAAAGTTTTGAATTTAGCTCCAGTAATTTAACTTTTAACAAAATTTAATGTTTTGCAAATCTGACCATATTCAACCCGTCAGTCATACTTACAACTTTTTTCTAAATTAATACACATTTTATAAGCATTGATTTCGCTTTACTAGGTACAACTCTTGAGTTACCGTTAATCACTCAACAAGTAGATTAAGGTGACACAAGTCAATAACAAATTAAATTTTGAATTCTATCAATTACCCCTGCCAGTATACCTGTCATATACGACTCCTGAATCGAAAGAAAGAAAATTATGATTTTTTTCTTTTGATTCAATGTCCACTTTTTCATCCTTGATATTAACATTGAATTGCCTTGCATACACATGCACAGATATAAACCCTTATACATATAGTAATAATGAACATATAATTATTTTCTTCCTAATTTTTTGCACTTGTCACCCTTGCTGTTATTAAATGCTTTAATGTTCTGTAACACTAGTTGAGTACCGGTTTTGTAACGCACTTAAATTGTGAGGATACTAGATTATCTTGGCGTCAGGTCCGAAGAAACTAGCCTCTATGATTTATTTATATATATTCACTTCTAAAAAAACTCACGTATTTCTGTTAATTTGAACGTTTTTATACTTTATTCACTTGCTGTTTCGCTAAGTACTTGACAGCCCATGCGTCTTGTTGGTATCAGATCCGAAGAAACTCTCTATGATGTATTATATATATTTTAAAAAAACACATATTTCTGTTAATTTGAACTTTTTTATACTTTATTCACTTGCTGTTTCACTATATACTTGATAACCCATGTGTCTTTGCTGCTATCAGGTCCGAAGAAACTGGCCTCTATGATTTATTTATATATACACTTCCTAAAAAACCACACGTATTTCTGTTAATTTAACCTTTTTTTAATACTTTATTCACTTTTTGTTTTACTACTATACTTGATAACCCATATGTCTGGCTGTCACTATTCATATCATGCCATATTTTTTGTTTAATATTTAGAGGCAAGCGTGTTCATATGATCTGGACTTTTTCCGATTATGCTCTGACTCTTTACTTTTTATTCCGAACTCCTGGATGACAATGGGGCATACGTATCGCCTACCTTCATTATTTTCTTCCCCTATTTTCCCATATTTTTACTATACTATCGCAATTTTCTTTAGGCGTACTGCCGATTAATCCAACTTTATATTTCCTGTTTTAATAATCCCCTTCTTTATCTTTAATGGGCCCTTCTTCCTTCACCTAGCCCCTTTTTTTTCTCGTTTCCTTGATACTAAACCGTCTTTTGAACGAGGCCTCTGCCTCCTCGTCCACTTTTAATTTATCAATAGGGGACCTATCTACGCTATAGCTACTCATTTCAATGAATGTCTTCTCTTTTGTTATATTGTCCATTCTCTTTTCGACCAAGTCACTTGGCTTTAACACCTTCTGTGGGTCACGAATTTGCTTAGTGTACTGTACACTCGCTACATATTCTAGTGCATTTGATTTTGAGTTAGGAATTCGATTTACACCTATCTCTATCACTTCAATATCAGATTGATAGAACCTATTTCTTTAACCTTTTGGATCGGAATAAAAAAATACTCGGAAAATGTCCTCCCGTCCATAGTTCCTGATCACATTTTAGTTGTCGATCATATATTTCTCTTTTCTCGCGATTCACTCGCAATGACATATCCTTGGTCTGGGGCATGGCATGATATGTACCCACGCTCTCATCTACAAATACATTTGAACTTATCTTTTCGAGTACCTGAACCTTGCCTTCAACTGAGACTAAATCTTTCGTCGTATTGTTACCAGCAATGTTCATTTTCTCGTTCAACATTTTGTTGTTCTGCTCCACTTTGTTCACTACCTCAAGAGCATTTTTATTAGGTTCGTTCGGGACTATTTGTTAAGACATTTTATATTATCATTTTAATATTTCTGAAATTCTACCACTTTATTGACATTTTTTTTCAGCTCGCATTGGCTCTATTAATTTATCCTTTATAACTTTGTTTATCTGCATTAATTCATCGTTGATAATCGATTGTATATGGCTTCTGCTATGTATTTTAAATCTGCTTGGGGACTATTTTGTTTTGAAATCCCTTGGGATTTAACACATTTATTTAGGACACTCTTATTTGTCTCTTGAGCTACTGACATGGAGCCTTCACAACATATACCATTTGAAATTAACGTAATTTGCACTTGGAAATTCCATATTTATTTTATCCTCGCGACTTTAAGTACTCTTATTTTTACCTTATTCAATCATTTATTTTATAAACAACTTAAAGATTTTAACTCGGTTTAGCATAAACATATGTAAATTAATCTACTAAGGTATCATTATTTTTATTAGCTTTTTCGACCACGTTGTATCCTTCAAATTAATTTATATTTTATAAATTAATTATTTTTTATTCATCATCCTATTCAATTAAGATATCATTATCTTTAATATTATTTTTTAAACTTAAATAAAAAGCACATATAATTAACATATACCCAAGAAATAAACTTTCTATTTCATCATATTCTCTAATATACTTCGTAAGAAAGCAAATTAACTTTATCTCGGGCTCATGATAATTTATAAAGCAAAAAAAAAAATCTCGGTAATGGAGTTTCCAATTAGGCCTACACATAATTTTCATTAAAAACATATAATTATCCTTTTATACGGTAAAACACATTCATTTTTATTGCTCTTCACTTATTGGTTCATTTTTCTTTATTATTTTATTGTATTTTTTTTTATTTACGCGTCCGATGGTTTCTTCATAGTTGCCGTCTTCTGTCGATCGGATCTCCCTCTGGTTCCTTTTTCTCCTTATAGCCCAACATTTGCAGCTAATTCTCGTCCCTTCATCACTTCACCTTTCGCCCACACTCCATCTGGCTTCGCGTTGGTCACTGTCGCCTGGTTTTCTCGATCACACTGTCACCGATTTATTTTTGTATATCACCCGGCGATTAATCTAATGTTCGGGCCACACCGTTGGTTGCGACATTTGCAGCAAGCATGGGTAAAATTGACACAAGGAATTAGTGTCTTTAGAAATTTGTGATGAAGTTGTGTAATTTGAAAGAGGGTTTATTCTTTTGACTATTTGTCACACTATTCACAACGAATTAATAATATTTTGTAAACTACTTGAGCAAATCTAGACTTCTCTAGTAAATTTACGTAAGATAGATTGATCCACACTTTTAGGTAATAGTAATTTCACTGATAGCTCCGCTGTAATCGTATGGCAGCAACTGGCTCCTCTGAATACTCGTAATAGGAGCAACTAGCCCCACTCTGTGTTTTGTATAGGAGCAACTGGCACCACTGTGTTAACAATAAAATTTCTTGGCCTTTTATAATTATTTCTGAAGAAAGTTTTGAATTTAGATCCAGTAATTTAACTTTTTACAAAATTTAATGATTTGCAAATCTGACCATATTCAACCGGTTAGTCAGACTTACAAATCTTTCTAAATTAATACACATTTTATAAGCATTAATTTCGCTTCGCTAGGTACATGTATCTGCCAACCCTTGAGTTACCGTTAATCACTCAACAAATAGCTTAAGGTGACACAAGTAAATAACAAATAAAATTTTGAATTCTAACAATTACCCCTGCCAGTACACCTGTCATAAATTTAAATGTAGGATTTAAAATATTTTAACAAAGAATCATATGTTTCGCACCATTCATTTAAATCTTTTTTGTTTATTTAATACTTTATTTCGTTATTTTTCATGTCTTGGTGATGGTAACTTGTATTATAAACAATCATGTCAGACAAGGAGATGAAAACGTCAACTTAATAAATAATTTTTTTTACTGAGATAACGTTTAGTTCCTGTTGTAATTATTATTATTATTATTATTATTATTATTATTTATTAAATTTTTGTACGATTTTATAATAATTACTATAGTTAACGTCATTACCATTGTTATTATTATTCCAATATCATGAAATTCAGTATTATTATAATATGTAATTAAATTTCAGGATGAAAGCAAGAATGAACGTTGCAGATGGCGACCGCAGGTTACGTGCTGCAAGGTAAAATTTCTGTAAACTTTATAAATTTACTATGTAATTTATAATGTCTTTGAGTATATGGTGTAAGTTAATGTAATTTCATGTTTCCTAGAATTTGCAATTAAGTGCATTATATGAATTAAAGGTTCGTTGATTCTCTGGGCTGACAATCATCCTGCACATTTTTTACCTCAGCCACAAGACTCTTTTCGACGAACCGTTGTGAAACTTTTGTTAATATAAGGATGGGGGATGTAGGCCTACCTTAACTGCAACTTCATCCAATTTTACACCAAACAATGTTTACTTATGTGGGTGATGATTTTTTATTTACGTTTCTAAATTAAATTTCGAAAAAACCTCTCACTTTGAACAATTTACGCGAAAAAATATCTACTTATGTGGGGTGACGATTTTTTCATTTTCTAGAAAACCTCCCATTTTAAATTATCACAATTACAGCAGAAGTGTCATGTATTAAGCAAATTACCAACGTGAAGATAAAAATGGTGTACTACATTGGTATGAAGAATCTATGAATTCTATTCAGTGCAAATTGATGTCTAGTGATAAAAAATGTAAAACGACAGCTGTACTCAGAAATTAGTTCCCATGTAATACTTTTTCTTCCTTAAAGAAATTTTCCATTGAATATAAAAAATGTAATTATGTTTTCAGTTGTGTTTTCTTGAGCAATGGTTATATACTTACATAATCTGCACTGTAAGAGTTAATCTTGTTTAAATATTAAGTTTATATTCAGTTGGCATAACATTTGGTAACGTAATTTTTCCAAGTGGATTTTATACCAAGGTTCTCTAAATTCCGTATTTCTAATTCATAATACCATTTCCTCCTTGGATTTCTTTTAAAAATGTTAATTTTATTCTTTGTTTTACCGAAGATAATTATTTTGCTAAAAACGTACATGAACTTCAGAACCTCCACAGAGTACCAGAGAAGAAAGTGGACAAGTTTCGCGTACATATGCCACAAGCGGCGTTAGTGTAGAACAACTAACGACATCTAGTTTTTTCGATTTTTTTCTGATACTAATATGAAATTCAGCACCGTCTGGTAAATAATCATGGAATTGAACTTTTATAGGAATAAATAACATATTAATTAATCTTAAATTATGGAATTATTTATACCCAGCCTCACAGACCTGAAGATTTTCTTTAATTTTAACAGAAGGGAAGAATGGAAATAAATGAAATATGTTAATTTATTTTCGTTTATTAAAATTTAAAACGTGCATTATGAGCTCTTTTAATAAATATTTACAATTGACCTACCCCTTATTCTCACACACATATTTTATAGAATATTTATTAAAGAACCTTAGCCATGTCGTACATCTGAAATCCATTATAAAGTCACATTTTTAAAATGTTTATTAGAAATGGCTGTAAACTAACATCACTCTTCCTAACCTAACAAATCTTAGAATTTTATCACTTCTAGTAGGTTTATATTTGAAAATAGATTCACATTAAAAACGTAAACAAGCTTGAATTTACTTACAAATTAGAGTAAAATAAAATCTAAGTATTGATTTTAACTTTCGATAGTATATAATGTTCACAGACCGTCTACATAGAACGAAAGGATAGCAGTTAAAAATTTAAATTTCAAAATGGCTACTTTCCCATAATCCCGAGTGAACACGCCGTGTGCCTTGCATTTGTTTTATTTAGTTACATATTCTGTTACTACGAAACAGCGCTACCATTGTAGTTTGCTAATTATAGTTCATCGTAAACGACCGAAATTTTTTTGATGTCACTGTACTCAGTTTTCCCTTTATTCGAAGTTTCTCTATGCAGAACCTCTACAAAGATATTGATATCATCACTGACATTAAATGTAGAAGGGTTGAATAGCTGGGCCAAGTCTTTAGGATGAATAAAGATCGGGTTTAAACTGTAAACTGAATGGTGAGATGAGGATTGCTAGACGTAAGTTGGGATGGTATTATGATACAGAGAATAATCTAAAGCTGAAATTAAAAACTAGAAATCTAGAACAAATGTTCGAAGTGATTGGAAGGCTGTTAAACGAGAGGTCAAGATCAAACTACAAGGACCATAGCACCAATAAAGAAGGTAAGACGCAACCTAAGCGACTCAAATAATTAAGTTTATTAACTGACTAACTCACTGGCTCTATTGAACCCGTAGGTTCAAGGCAGCGCGGACATAAGCTCTCCATACATCCCTATCCTGATATAATGTTTTCCAATCATACCCTGTATAATCTACTTCCCTCAAACCATGGATAATATTATTCCTCCCACCTCATTCTTGGTCTACTAACTAAGTGTTTTCCCTCTGGTTTCCCTACAAGAAGCTTCCATTCACCTCTTTTTTCCTCCATTCGTGCCACATGTCCTGCCCATCACAGTCTACGAGAATTAACTGTTGTTGTGGTATCTGGCTACCTATACATATTATGTAGCTCAATATTATATAGTTTTCTCCATTCACCTGTCCATCTCTTTTTTGGCCCAAAAATGTCCCTAAGAACTTTGTTCTCAAATACTCGTAATGTTCTTTCCTCCCTTAAAGTAAGAGTCTATGTTTCGCATCCATATAATATAATGGGTAAATAACTGCTTTATATATTTTCAATTTAACGTTTTTTGAAAGTAGTATTCAATTTATTAAAGTTATACTATTTATTTCAAACAGTCCCTTAGCCTTAATTTGACCCAACTTATTAAATAATTTAAATATTGCATATTTTTCCGCCTTTCAGTTATTAGGTATAAAAAACTGGAATAAATAAAGATGTATTTATTGGGCGATGTGATAAGCAGACTGGATGACCGCGATAGAGAGAGAGAGAGAGGGTCGTGGCATCCTCAAAATATTTCGTCTGGAACGAACCCTGTCTCCTTTCATAGTGTATCGGAGACATTACCCTGCAATAAAATGAAGCGAAGCGTGAAGCGCCTAGCACTTCTCTATGTCTACATTCTGAATGCATAGAAACTTTATCTCCATTCACGTCATGTTAGGCAAGTGCACTTTTCTCTTTTGTTCCATTTTCAAGCTATCTTCGTCAAAGTCTTTTTATATCTTCCTTCTTGCAATCACTGAGATATCCTTCCCTACCTCTACATTTTATATTTTCTTTGTTTTTCTCAGATTTCTAAGAATCTTTACTATTTTAGGGGTGGTGATTCTTAGAAGGAAACTAAATCTCACAAAGAAAGGTTTGAGGTTCAAAAAATATTCAATTCTGTGTCTATTTCGTCAGTGGCGGCACCCGGATATATTTATAATACCATACAACTGTAAGAGAGTACATTGCCTATTTCCTTATAGGAAAAAATGGGGAATAACAGGTAGACATTTGAATACAGATTCCAAAATGCAATAGTAATAAACGTGGCCTATTACACTTACGTTAATTTTAAACATTTCAAAGAGACAGGTTATTACGTATTTATATAAAGGCTTAGGACATAATATCTGTCTTGCAGTATTAAAAATATTTAATTTCAGCAGATTTAGTCACTGCAAATCCTTTGCTTAATTTCGAGGGAAGTAGATTATACAGGGAATGATTGGAAACATTAGCTCAGGATAGGGACGTATGGAGAGCTTATGTCGGCGCGGCCTCAACTTACAGGTTCGATAGTGTCAGTGAGTTAGTTAGTTAATATTCATATCTTACTGCTATGCAATTGGGTTGGAGGAAGCAACGTTTGTAAATTTTATATTTCATTCGTTAAATATAGATTAAATGAAAATATATTTTATACACTATATTAATCGTATCATAGATATACCCTGTAGTAATTATGTTTATTGTAATTTAGATATAAGGATAATTTTTGCATATTTTAACATGGTTGAGTGATAGACAAGACCTAAAGGCCCTAATTCTGCCAGGTAAAATAAAGCTATAATAATAATAATGTATTATTATTATTATTATTATTATTATTATTATTATTATTATTATTATTATATTTAATGTACGTTTATTCTTGGATTTGTTGGTTAACTCAGATTTAAAAATAGAGTGTGTCAGTCTTAAATGTTGTAAAAAGTCAACTTCTTATATATATATATATATATATATATATTTTGAATGCCCCAGTTTGTCCTTTTTTAGATATTTCTGGCGTTCTCTCCTGACATTGGAGTAATTTTAACCCACTTCTGAGGTTAAAGCGCCTCGAAGGCGGTGTTACGTTGCCCCGATGATATGATGGGTGATGATGGCGATAGTAGTACGTGAGTAGAGTCCTTAATCCTAAAATAAATCTAAGATAAATATGAATGATGATGATTGCAGTGGCCATATGATGTTCGGGTACCGTTTGGGCCTTAAAGTTTCCTGACATTAGTCTTACAGGTGAGGAAAAACCCCGATAAAAAACTCACCCAGGAAACTGTCCCGACTGGGGATCGAACCCGGGCCCGCTTCCTGACAAGGCAGTACGCTACCTCGAGACCACAGTGATGGACTTAATTTCTTACATTTAATACTGTTTTTTCTTCACATAAGATATTCTAACCTAAGTACTGTAAAGCTTATTCATCTGCTCTAAAATTATGTTATCAAGTACGATTTACTCCTGAAATGAGTCTACACCTCGAAACGCCAATGTATGGTTTGAATTTCTTTTGAGACCGAAACAGGTCATTAAATGGCAAATATGTTTGTGTGTTTTAAACAAACAGGAAATGGAAATGCCTCTTTTACAACATTAACTCTATACCAGAACTTCCATGGAAGACAACAGTCGCTCAATTCAGAATAAGTATGGGTAGCGATTTCCCTACAAAACACTTGCGCAAGATGAATATAACTATTATCTGCACCAAAATGCATTCTATGTAACCATCTGTGGAAAGAACATTTCAAGGATTGTACAAACTTAAATTTCTATTACTTAAAATGATAAAATCAGGGGGAGAAAAATTGATGGACAAGATACGCTGGTTGCTTAGTATGATTTGGGAAAAGAAGCTCTTCCAGATGAATGGAAGGAGTCAATTATCGTACCAATTTATAAGAAAGGAGATAAAACTGATTGCAACAACTACAGGGGCATCTCATTACTTTCAACTTCGTACAAAATTCTAACAAATATATTAGTAAGCAGACTTACTCCCTATATTGATGACATTCTAGGAGATCATCAATGTGCATTTAGAAGAAACAGGTCTACAATAGATCATATTTTTAGTATAAGACAGATTTTAGAAAAGAAATGGGAATATAATGGTACTCTACATCAACTATATGTAGACTTCAAAAAAGCATATGATTCAATTAAGAGGGAGAAGTTATATAGTATCCTTCTGGAGTTCGGAATTCCTAAAAAGTTAGTTAGACTTATACGAACAAAGAGTAGGGTGCTTGTCGGCAAACACTTTTCGGACACTTTTGAAATCCAGAATGGGTTGAAGCAAGGAGATGCACTATCTCCTCTACTATTTAATTTTGTACTAGAGCATACCATTAAATCTTTAGAGAATGAGGAAGGCTTACAACTGAATGGTATTAATAAGCTGTTAGTTTATGCTGATGATGTAGTACTACTGGCCGATAGCGAGGAGATACTAAAGGCCAACACGCACACACTATTGAGTAACACTAAGAAATTAGGACTGGAAGTAAATATCAGTGAAACTAAATATATGGCCACTCGTAGAAATACATTATATAATGGAAATGGACAGCTAATGACAAATGAGGGAAATTTTGAGGAAGTGGCTGAATTCAAATACCTAGGAACAATAATCACAAATAGGAATGAGATGCACAAAGAAATTAAACATAGGCTCAATTCTGGAAATGCATGCTATTATGCATTGCAGAGACTTTTGATGTCCCAACTCTTTTCAAAAAACATTAAGCTGAAAATATATAAAACTATTATTCTACCAGTTATATTATATGGGTGCGAAACATTGACTCTTATTTTAAGGGAGGAAAGGAGATTACGAGTATTTGAGAATAAAGTTCTTAGGAAAATGTTTGGACCAAAGAGAGATGAACAGACAGGTGAATGGAGAAGACTACATAACAATGAACTACATGGTCTTTATAGGAAGCCAGATATAATAAGAATAGTTAAGTCCCGTAGACTGCGATGGGCAGGACATGTTGCGCGTATGGGGAATGAAAGACGTGCATGGAAAGTTCTTGTAGGAAAGCCAGAAGGAAAACGCCCAGTTGGTAGACCAAGAATGAGGTGGGAGAACAACATTAACTCTGATTTGAGGGAAGTAGATTATACAGGGAATGATTGGAAAGCATTAGCTCAGGATAGGAATGTATGGAGAGCTTATGTCCGTGCGGCCATGAACCTACGGGTTCGATAGTGCCAGTGAGTAAGTAAGTAAGTAAGTTAAAAATACTGGAGTTCAACACTGTTAACGACTCCAGAATAGAGACAGCAAATTATAGTCCAACCAAATATATAGACCAATGGTTGGATGTATAGATAGATACTACATTTCAAAGTAAAGACAATCAGATTCTATGGTCTTCAATCATCATTCCGAGAGATTTATTAGCCCTCGACGGTTCAGGTCACGGATATTTAATGCGAAAAAAAATTGGCTGTTGAGTCCCAATTCCTTAGCTTTTTGTTTATTTAGTGTTCTGCCCTAGGGACGTCCTTCACTGCAAACATAGAATTTTCATGCTATGATTTGCAGCTTTACTAGGGCAGCTTCCCGTTGCTTTCCACGCCGGTGAATATGATACTGAAACGATGATTATGGTCAGATGATGTTCGGGGACAGTTTGAGACTTAAAGCTTCCCGACATTTATGTTACAGGTGCGAAAAAAAACCGAAAAAAGAAAATCTCACCCAGAAAGCTTGTCACGACCGGGGATCGAATCCCGGTTCGCTGCTTGACAAGGCAGCACGGTACCTCGAGTCCACTGCAGTAGAATTTCCTTTAATATTTTCAATATTTTCGAAATGTCACGCAAGAAATGGGCCATTGAACGAGACAAATGATAATCTGAAGGTGGATCAGAGCAATATGCCAGGGTGGTAGCAGTTCGATTCCTGAATACTTTCATTATTTTTCATGCAATATGGATTACAGTCGGGTTTAGACTCACGACTATTAAAATTTAATGAACTCGTTCCAGTTGTTGATAATAAAGATCCGCATCAGCTATACGCCTATTAGGAATAAACTCTTAGGAAATCGTACCTTCAAAATCCCATTAGACATAGAGCATTATAATAAAAACCAACATCTCTTATGAAACACTCGAATACATACGTATATTTATTCATTTATTGTGACATATTGTGGATCCGTTGTTCAAATTATAATTATCACTATTGAATTTCACGGGTGAGGCAGGACTCGGATGTGGCATTATAAGACATCAAATATTTGGATTCGGGTTGTGTGCAACTTACTAGCGATCTTCCGGAATTATTTTCTGAAAGAATCGCTTTCGCGACTGTTCTTGTGGCAGCCGGTGACACATTGTGGGCCGCATCTGGGAATTTCTAGACGTTTTCGCCGATTATATAATATCGGATGGAGAGTTCGACAGTGAGCCGTGTGTCAGTAGATGATTATTGAAACTCATGTCAATAGCGAAGACATCTACGAGTGTCAACAATTGAAGTTTAAGATAAACTGTGTATAATAGAATCTTATAGAAAAAAATTATGTGTGTTTATAGAGTGAATTAAAGTGAACGAAATAAAGAAGATTTTGAATGTTTGTGAAAAACGGTGTAAATGAAATTTAAGAAATTCGACCTGCTTACTATCCCACCGCAACAACTAACACACACACACACACACACATATATATATATATATATGAAAGTAATAAGATTACTAAAAGCAGCATTTAACTACAAACCAAGAGGTTCAAGGAATATAGGAAGGCCAGTGAAAAGATGAAAAGAACAACTGTGAAGTGGAACAGGCATTTTGCCTAGCCCGTGAAGTGAAGAAGAAGAACAACAACAACATAATAATCCATAGTAATTCTGCCGGAAGGCAGGTCCTTCACTGCAATCATAGCATTTTCATGCTATGATTGCAGCTTTACTATGGAATTGTAGGTGTTGTAGCTACCCGTTTCTTTCCACACCGATGAAGGATGATGATGATGATGATGGTGATGATAATGATAAGGATGATGGTGATGGCCATATGATTTCGGGGACCGTTTGGGCCTTAAATTTTCCTGACATTTGTCTTACAGGTGAGGGAAAACCCCGATAAAAACCTCACCCAGAAAAACTGCCCCGACCGGGGATCGAAACCGGGCCCGCTGCGTGACAAGGCAGCACGCTACCCCGAAACATAATAATAATAAAAATAAAAATAAAGAGGACAAAATTAACAAAACATTGATTTCTTTAGTTCATATGAAAGATATTTAAATATATAAATATTAAATAAATATATATATATATATTAAATTAGAGTATAATTAATTATGCATTTATTTATATTTAATAGAGACAGGTGAATGGATAAACTAGATTACATTGAACTACATTGATAAATATGGAATACCATATGTGATAAAAAAATTACGTTTCGTAGACTGCATGTGGCACGAATGCGGAATGAAGAAATAATAAGAACTTTCTTGGAAAATCAAAGGGAAAAAGACTAGTAGACTAGCAAAAAATGAAATAAGAGAATAATATTAACTACAATTTGAGAGAAGTGAATTATAGAAATAATTATTTTTCTTTCAAGTATTCATTCGTCCAACACTTTGCTTTCTTCCAAAAATTCCCAAACGTGTATATGCATATGTTTAAGTTCGTATCGAGTTGAAAATTTGTAAATATCGTTGCAGGAAAAAAACATTGATCGTACTCTGGAAAACCGTTATTCACAGTGTAAGAGATAACTACACTATTTAAGTAAGAATACATTTTGTACACAGTATTGATACCCGAGTGAGGAAATGCTTGAGCTCGAGTGCAGTTCAGTTACAGAAATAATACGCCTACATATATAATATATAGGCCTATACATACATATTCATTACAAAGTTTTATTTAAACGGAGACGAGATATCAAAAAAATATTTTAAATTTTGAAGCTAGTGTCAAGATGTAAAATATATTCTGGTACATAAAAATATAAGAAATTATACAAGGTAGAATAAAATAAACAAAACAATATAGAATAGATTAATACGAAACTTAACAAGGTAAATAAAGATATTAGGAAATAATACAAAAACAAAACAAATTTAGGAGAAGATTTCAAAATATAAAAGGCACTCTGACATAAATTAATTCAAATTAGAATGATATATATATATATATATATATATATATATATATATATATATATAATTTAAGAATCTCAGATGTGTAATAAAATTGTGTAGAGTTTTGTTCTGGATACATCAGAATATCTGAAAAATGAATTAATAACATTATAATAATGTCTTCTAGTGAAGTTTCCTTTTAATACACACCAACTATTTTTTTGACATTTATATACCATAACGAACAAGAGTCGGTCCTATTTTTAACCTAATTTACAGCTTTTGAAAAACAAATATGGCCTTCTCATACCTCGCATGATCAGAGAACAGCTATCTGGTTCACAAGTTCAGGACTAGTTGAGATAATAACTTTGGTGTTACTTCATTGTGTGTGGTAAAGGTCAATGATATTTACATCACTGTCTCTGCATTAAATATATCAATGTGTGTTGTTCAAAGGAAAAAAATTAATATGAATAACCAGTGTGGTAAGTGAATTAAAGAAAACAGTAAACGAAATAAAACAAACAGGAAAAAAATTAATAAAAGAAAATAAGAAAAGCGGAATCAAATACACGACCGCTTTCAAAGGAAGAAGACGCTCTCTCAGCTAGTCCACAAAATCTGTGGCTCAAACGGTCTCTATGAAGTGATGTTTTACACCAGGATTTACTGATATAATATAGATATTAACTTTGCTTAATTTAAGTTGATCAGACGCATTTTTATTTGTTATGAGAAGTTTTTATTAATAACTAACTCACTGGCAATATCGAATCCGTAGGTTCATGGCTGCGGGGACATAAGCTCTCTACACATATATATCCTGAGCTAATGTTTTTTCAATCATTCCCTGTTTAATATACTTTCCTCCAATCATGGTTATTGTTATTCTTCCACCTCATTCTTGGTCTATCAACTGGTCGTTTTCCCTCTGGTTCTTCTACAATAAGCTTCCATGCCTCTTTCGTGCCACCTGTCCTTCTCATCGCAGTATGCGAGACTTAACTGTTCTTATTATAGCTGGTTTCCTACAAAGATCGTGTAGCCCACTGTTAAGTAGTCTTCTCCATTCGCTTGTCTGTTCATCTCCCTTTGTACTAAAAATGTTCCTAATAACTTTATTCGCAACGCTTATAGGTAAAGTAATGGAATATTACACCAACAGATGTCGGGTATAAAAGTTTTTGCAAAATTGCGAAAAAAAATCCGGCATCTTATTGATTGCTTCATTGAAAATGAGATACGGATATTGCAAGAAGAAAGGCTCAATCCGACATCCGATTTAAACTCAAAGGAGACACAGCACATACAAACTTACTAGTGTGAATCGCGCTTCATTGTTGAACTTTACACTATCACCAATGGATAAAACTACATGACAGTGAGCTACATGATCTTTATGGAAACCTGTTGTAATGTGAACAAGTAAATGCCTTGCACTGCAATGGAGAACACACGGCACAAATAGGAATTAAAGAGGTGCAATGAAACGTCTTGTTTGATAACGAGAGGGAAAGCGCTCAGCTAGTTGCATTAATCATGGTTTGAGGGAGGCAAATTATACAGGAAATGATTGAAAAATATTGGCTGAGTATAAGGATGTATAGCGAACATGCTTCATCGCATGCATGAAACTCTGGGTTCGATATTGGCAATTAGTTAATAATTTACTTTCTGTCTGTAAGCTACTTCTAAGTAGGGAAGGGAAAATACAAGCCGTTACTGTAACATCAATACTTTATTCTTACAATTCTACTGATGTAACTGCAGTGCAGCCTTAAAATTTGATCACATCTAAAAGGACTTCAAAGGAAACGTAATATCAATTCGTTACTCCATCTAAATAATTGAATAAAAAGGAGTAAGAAGGAGTCACTCCTGTAAGACTTTCTCTTGCAACAATAAATGAATATGTAGTTATACCATATTTGGTATTTAAAACCTGGCTGACATTAGGTACCGATTGACTAGAAATGTGTGACCCGTAACTTCTCACGACATCGAGTGTCTCCCAGGCCTTTATTGGGGTCGCTTTATCTTTACCTTATCATATGTAAGTAAAAAAATCAAAGGAATATCCGCCATTTACAGTGATTCAATGTTTAGCTCATTCCGAAAGAATACAGCCTCTGTAGTTGTAATAAAAAATATTGAAAAGTGTTTATAAATGTTCATAGATTCTACTTAGTGGACACTCGGAAGACTATTTAGATAGATCTTGGGAAACTGGACATCGGAGAAGTCTAGTGAACTTAATACTAATAAAATTCATTGTTAAAACCGTTGAGGTGGAGAGTCATAAAATAAAATATGTTAAAATATACCTTCTTAGGTAAAATCCGTCGTCCTCAACTTATAAAATATGTAATCTTTATGCCTGTAGGCTTTTCAGAACATCCGTTCCATCAGATGGAACGACGATGAGGACGACGGATTTTACCTAAGAAAGTGAACTTAAGGTAAGACGGTAGGCCAAATTTAGAAAAAAAATCAATTTTTGTTTTTTTTTCATAATTAGATACTCTGTTCTTTTCAGAAAATTTCTGTATATGATTTTTTATTGACGCCAATTATATGTGCGTTAATTATTTTTTTAAACAATAGACAGTTGTCAGTCTGTAATACGAGTATCATTATACTTTAAACCTCGTTTTCTCGAAAGTGAAAATTTTCGAACATTTGCTCCATTATCTCAGGAACTAGTAGAGATATTTACATGAATTTTTTACAGGAGGTACATCTAGTTATACAAAAGCTATGGAACTACA
Source organism: Diploptera punctata (assembly GCA_030220185.1). Lineage (NCBI taxonomy): Eukaryota > Metazoa > Arthropoda > Insecta > Blattodea > Blaberidae > Diploptera > Diploptera punctata. Next base: position 473,472 of record JASPKZ010001609.1, on the reverse strand, counting down.
ATTATGATAATCTCTTGTACAGATCCCCACTTATGAGTTTTAGAAATACTTTTTTTAAATAGAAAAAAGATACTAGTGGCAAAAAAGATATATAGGACATCAATATTTAGATACAAGTTTGACTGAGGTTTAGTGGTCTTTACAATCCGCATTTAATATGCTGTAAAAATGTAATTACAATCCATCTACTAGTTCCTGGGATAATGGGTCTCAAATTCCCGTGTTTTAACATTGATGTGATAGGGCCTACCGTCTCATCTTCATGCCTGAATATAAGGATCAGTAAGGGCCTCAGAGATTACGATACGAAACTTATGAGTATCAAAAACCATAGAATATAATATATGAACCTGTAAATGAAGATTTTTAAGTATGCTGATAGGAGGGAGTAGGCAGAGAAGCATATCTAGAATACAAAAATTTGTGGATTTATTAATGTGTTACAAATATTTAGAAATATATATGATTATATTAAATTATGAAAAGTTGAATTTCTAAATCGATTCTCTAACGTAATGCCAGGAGTGATTTCCAATTTATCTAGAGGATATGGAAATCAATAATGGTATTTGTTAGGGCTATTTTACGAACAAAAGTAAGCCGTTTATTCAAACGTCATTATTTAAATATAGTTACCGATAATTTAAAATACTTAGATATTTAATGTAAACGGCTATGTTTGAAAACAAATCAGGAATGTGAGGTTATGTATAATCACTGCAACTTGATCATATGTATTGCCAATAGGATGGAAATATTGTAAGAATTCACCCTAGTGGAGAAATAATGAAACGTATCAAACTGTATACTATAATCAACATTATATGTTATTAATGTATTTTTGTTAGTAAACAACTCGGTACCCCTCCATGGTATCTTTACCTTGTCGTGGTGGAGTGGCTTGCGTGCTTAAATGATCCTGAGAGCTATGCCGGCGGTAGCATTGCTGCCGAACGGTTACCCATGCCGGACTGGTCGAAGGTGATAAGCCAGACGAAAAAAGTACCTTGGGCGAAAGAGTGACGATCTTTCACCGTAAAAATACAACCGTCAAGAAATGCGGACATGGGTTCATCTGGGGTAAAATTTCCCGGAGGTCAAATTGTCCCCCATTCGGTTCTCCGGGCGGGGACTACTTCAGGGAACCCATGCCAAAGGCTCAAACACAGGGACATGTTCCTAGGAACATGGAATGTTAGGACTTTATACAATAGCGGGGCACTAGAGATATTAACGCAGGAATTAGATAAATCGCCCTTGGATATAGTCGCTTTACAGGAAGTTAGGTGGCCAGGAGTAGGTAGTCAGGAATCAGGAAGCTTTGCATTATACTATGGGGGTGCAGAAAGACCTGTATTTGGAACGGGTTTTTAGTCAGCAGGATCCTATCCTCTATCCGAAATATTAAGTTTGTTAGTGATAGGATATCATACATAATTCTAAAGGGTAAACGACATGATTTTATAATTGTAAATGTACATGCTCCCACAGAAGACAAAGATGACAAGATCAAGGATGAGTTCTATGAAGAATTAGAATGCTTATTTGATAGCCTTTCACGATATCATATGAAAATTGTCTTAGGAGATTTTAATGCAAAAGTGGGGTGGGAAGATATATTCAAACCAACAATAGGCAAATTCAGCCTTCATGAAGATAGTAACGACAACGGGGTTAGATTAGTCACATTTGCCACATCAAAGAATATCATTGTTAAAAGCACACATTTCAGCATAAGGATATTCATAAATACACCTGGACGTCCCCAGATGGAGAAACTCGGAACCAGATAGATCATGTATTAGTGGATAAACGCTGGCACAGTAGCATCATTGATGTTAGATCAGTTAGAGGGACCGACTGCAATTCGGATCATCATCTGGTCAGAGTGAAAATCAGACAACGGCTATCGCTTATGAGAGGAACTAACGCTACAGATGATTCTGTAAAATATTAATTAAAAAACTTGAAAAATGATGAAATGCGGCAAGAATACCAAATCAAAATTGCTAATAGATTTGAAGTACTGGAATCTTGAGATGACAATGTGGCAAACGAAGAAGAAACCGATATAAATAAAGAATGGGAGGCTATAAGAGATACTATTAAATTGTCAGCATCAGAAAGCATTGGTTGTTTAAAATAGAGGCAAAACAAGAAATGGTTTGATGAGGAATGTGCCGACATTGTAAAGAAAACAAAGCTAGCAAAAATGAAATGGTTACACGAGCCAAATGAGGTAAATTTAGAGCAATTGGGTAGTGTTAGACGGGAAACCACTACGCTACTAAAGAGTAAAAAGAGGTAACATTTGAGAGAGAAGATTAATGATCTTGAAATTAATGCAAAAAATATGAACATTAGAGAATTATATCAGGGAATTAGTATAGAGAAGAAAGGGTTTCAGGCTAGAACAAATATAATTCGGAATGAAAATGGGGATATGATTGCAGATTCTAGGAGTATATTAAATATATGGAAAAGTTACTTTAGTCAGCTATTAAATGTACATACAGAACAGGACATTGAGGAGGATAATTTACTGACAGCAGAAATGCTAGTCGCAGAGCCAAGTGCATTAGAGGTTGAAATGGCAATTGAAAAACTGAAGATGTATAAATCATCAGGTTCAGATGACATCCCAGCAGAACTGATAAAATCAGGGGGAGAAAAATTGATGGACAAGATACGCTGGTTGCTTAGTATGATTTGGGAAAAAGAAGCTCTACCAGATGAATGGAAGGAATCAATTATCGTACCAATTTATAAGAAAGGAGATAAAACTGATTGCAACAACTATAGGGGCATCTCATTACTTTCAACTTCGTACAAAATTCTAACAAATATATTAGTAAGCAGACTTACTCCCTATATTGATGACATTCTAGGAGATCATCAATGTGCATTTAGAAGAAACAGGTCTACAACAGATCATATTTTTAGTATAAGACAGATTTTAGAAAATAAATGGGAATATAATGGTACTGTATATCAACTATATGTAGACTTCAAAAAAGCATATGATTCAATTAAGAGGGAGAAGTTATATAGTATCCTTCTGGAGTTCGGAATTCCTAAAAAGTTAGTTAGACTTATACGAATGTGTCTAAATGGCTCAAAGAGTAGGGTGCGTGTAGGCAAACAGTTTTCGGACACTTTTGAAATCCAGAATGGGTTGAAGCAAGGAGATGCACTATCTCCTCTACTATTTAATTTTGTACTAGAGCATGCCATTAAATCTTTAGAGAATGAGGAAGGCTTACAACTGAATGGTATTAATAAGCTGTTAGTTTATGCTGATGATGTAGTACTACTGGCCGATAGCGAGGAGATACTAAAGGCCAACACGCACACACTATTGAGTAACACTAAGAAATTAGGACTGGAAGTAAATATCAGTAAAACTAAATATATGGTCCACGTAGAAATTCAGTATATAATGGAAATGGACAGCTAATGACAAATGAGGGAAATTTTGAGGAAGTGGCTGAATTCAAATACCTAGGAACAATAATCACTAATAGGAATGAGATGCACAAAGTAATTAAACATAGGCTCAATTCTGGAAATGCATGCTATTATGCATTGCAGAGACTTTTGATGTCCCAACTCCTTTCAAGAAACTTTAAGCTGAAAATATATAAAACTGTTATTCTACCAGTTATATTATATGGGTGCGAAACATGGACTCTTACTTTAAGGGAGGAAAGCAGATTACGAGTATTTGAGAATAAAGTTCTTCGGAAAATTTTTGGACCAAAGAGAGATGAACAGACAGGTGAATGGAGAAGACTACATAACAATGAACTACATGGTCTTTATAGGAAACCAGATATAATAAGAATAGTTAAGTCTCGTAGACTGCGATGGACAGGACATGTTGCGCGTATGGGGAATGAAAGACGTGCATGGAAACTTCTTGTAGGAAAGCCAGAAGGAAAACGCCCAGTTGGTAGACCAAGAATGAGGTGGGAGAACAACATTAACTATGATTTGAGGGAAGTAGATTATATAGAGAATGATTGGAAAACATTAGCTCAGACTAGGGATGTATGGAGAGCTTATGTCCACGCGGCCATGAACCTACGGGTTCGATAGTGCCAGTGAGTGAGTGAGTGAGTGAGTGAGTGAGTGAGTGAGTGAGTGAGTGAGTGAGTGAGTGAAACAACTCGGTACAATCAAGGAATCTGTTCATTATTTGCTATATTCAGTGTATCTGTTGCGGAAACAAATGCTCTGAGCTGTTCAGAATATTATAAAGAAGGAGCTTTCTTTATCATAAAAGCAGGAACTCGTAAAAAATCGATAAAGAGCGAAGTGAAACACGACTGTCATGGTTTTTAAAACAAAATTAATTAAAACATGATTGGTCATTTGGGGCACGAGTTAAACAGTCTTGTTAACGACATTTTATTTGAAATTATGATAGTGTTGAGAACGCTGTGCAGGATTTGGTAGTAACAATATCCATCCATCCATAGTAATTCTGCCCGAACGCAGGTCTTTCACTGCAATCATAGCATTTTCATGCTATGCTTTGCAGTTTTACTAGGGAATTATAGGTGTGGTAACTTCCCGTTGCTTTCCACACCGGTGAGGGATGATGTTGATGATAATGATAAGGATAATGAAGATGGCCGAATGATTTTCGGGGACCGTTTGGCCCTAAGCGTCCTGACATATGTCTTGCAGGTGAGGATAAACCCCGAAACAAACCTCACCCAGGAGTCTGTCCCGACCGGGAATCGAACCCGGGCCCGCTGCGTGACAAGGCAGGACGCTACCTCGAGACCACAGCGGTGGACAACAGGAATATAGTAGAGGGGAATTTGAAATCGAAGTGGAAGGACTGTCATTCTCACGGAGACCTCTAGCTAAATTGTAAGAGTTTTATGCCGTAAAACATAAAAGATTGCAATATGGAACTGGCAATAAATTAAACTTATTAAGATTAGGTTAAGAAAATTTAACACTATCTCCTGAATTAATTAATTATATATCAAGAATAAAAATATATGTTGAAACAATAGCGCAGTTCAATGGTAGCGGCTAACGCGTTAAGCTGGAAGGAGATCACGGGTTCAGTGTTACGAATACTTTTTACTGCTAGATATATTAAATGTGTATAAGAGATGGTTTATTTATTTGCCTTAATTTTAAACGTATAAAGATAAATGAAAATATTAACTTGTATAAATCAAATAATGTTTTTCATAAATTACTAATAATGATAATAATAATAATAATATAACAGTGATGATGAGTCCACCGCTGTGGTCTCGAGGTAGCCTGCTGCCTTGTCACGCAGCGGGCTCGGGTTCGATCCCCGGTCGGGACAGTTTTTCTGGGTGATGTTTTTATCGGGGTTTTTCCTCACCTGTAAAACGAATGTCAGGAAAACTTTAAGGCCCAAACGGTTCCCGAAATCATATGGCCATCGCAATCATCATCATTCATATTCATCTTAGATTAAGCCTAGGATTAGGGACTCTCCTGGCGCACCACTATCATCATCACCCATCATCATCATATCATCGGGGCCCCAACCACAAAAGTGTGTTATAAGTATGCCATGCCAGGAGAGAACACCAAGAATGCCGAAAGACAAACCTGGGACATTTGAAGAAAAATATAATAATAATAATAATAATAACAATAATAATAATTAAGAAAAATACGTAGGAGATTATAAATGATTTAAGTCGATATCAATTTTGTAATTAGTAGACATAACAAATAAACCTCCTTATTAATTCTTAAATCGGCCGCGGTGGGCTAGTGGTTGTGTTTCTTACCTCTACTTATGAGAGACCCTAGTATAAACCCGGCCGGGGTCGATGGATTTTTAGGATGGAACAATTGAATGCAGAAATCCTCCGAGAGGAACCTTAAGCGTAAATCCCGAGCCTGAACATTTTCAGGCTCGTAAAAGAACAGCAAGCCATCTATGCACAATTTGCGACCATTACCCATCTAATTAATACCTTAGTTACCCAGGAGGTGTCTCGCTGAGGAGATATGCCGCTCCTATCACTCGTTGACATCAATGGGCAAATAAAAGTAACTAAATTAGCTTTGTTACTGCACTCCAACTAGGGAGCATCCTAATCCCCACACGGGGAACAAATACCCCAGTTTTATCCATAGATTAATTCTTAAATTAGCGAAATGGTAATTTTCTTGTGGTAGTTATTTAAATGTATCACAGCGGAAGTAAAATAATCTACAAATGTAAGTTATTACAGTATATTATTTTAATTCGACATATATTTAAGAAATTTCTATTTTTTTTTGTAATTACAGGCTACTGGTATTAACTACATTAAAATTTATCTTAAAGAATACAATTATAATTCAAGCGTTAATGGAACACAATAATCTTGTGAATTAATTTTACGAATGGAGAGAGAGAGAGAGGAGTTCGTGTAGACGTGTCTAAATACCTCAATTGTGAGCGCGTAAAGTTCCAGATTTCTGTTTCATATCTTGGCTCAAGTGTATTTTTTTCATTCTAGTTACGTTTGTAAATTGTTACTAATCCACCAGTCACTAAGAAATAAAGAAATTGTTTTGCAAACATGAAGAACTTACCAATGGATGCAATTAATAAAATTAATTGTGATGACTAAAGCAGTTGAAAGCAGTAAATTTTGCGAACGTTTTCCAGTATTTCGTTTATTGCTTTTCTTCCAAGCGCTGAATTTTAATTCTGTGTCTCATGACCTGTAAAACGGAGCATTAATTAAATATAATAAAGATAATTGACCCCACTACATTTCTTACGAGGCCTCGGGATAGTAAGGAGGTTCCATCCATCCATAATAATTCTGCCCAAGGACAGGTCTTTCACTGCAATCATAGCATTCTCATACTATGTTTTTCAGCTTTACTAGGGAATTATATGTGACGTAGCTTCCCGTTGCTTTCCACACCGGTAAAAGACGATAATGATGATGGCCGGATGATTTTCGGGGACCGTTGGGCACTAAGCTTCCTGACATTTGTGTTACAGGTGAGGATAAGCCCCGAAAAAAAAACTTCACCCAGCAGCCTGTCCCGACCGGGAATCGAACCCGGGCCCGCTGCGTGACAAGGCAGCACGCTACCTCGAAAAGTAATGAGGTTAAGTCTCTGAAATTTCTAGATAATTGACACGAGATGTCAGCCCTTCGTGACGGCGACCTTTATCCTCACTACATAGTGTGGTACTAATTTCCTTTAGAGGCTGGAACAACCCCAGATAATAAACCCCAAAGCATACACTTTTTAAGACGAAAGTAGAAAATTACTTTGTGGCATGCAGAAAAATTGGTAATTTAGACAAGAATTATAGGGACTGATATATCTAGATAAAATTAAAAAAACCGGGTATAAATTGCTACGGCCTCGATAAAAAAACCTCGAGTATTAACTAATATAATATAATTTAATATTTAATTTTAGGAAGTGATATTTTGAGGTTGTTTTAATTATATTATTTTTAGCCTGATCATCTGACCATCTTACAAGAACAAGTCAACATTAATATTGAGGTAAGATGATCAGACTAAAAATAATATAATTATAAATAATATAATTTTCCTACTATTTTATTATTTCTCTAAAATAAGAAGATGTCCTCAGTTTAACTATTTGCGTTATTGTTAACATTGAACTGAACTTATTTTTTTTTTTTTTTTTACTCAGAGCTCAATGTAAATACAAGCCAGCAATTAGGTCGGAGAATAGTTACTTAAGAGCTACCAAAAGAATACAATCATGTAAACAACTATGTTTCCGATTACTAATTACCAGTTTCTTATAATGTTTCTGATAGTAAGCTTATTACAATACAAAAACCGGGATAGGACTGGCGTGTTTCCGAACCTTGGCCTGTGACATCAAGTCTACGTCACAAATATTTGAGTTTCTTTCTACAATAGATTGAGTTCGGTCGTGTAGTGGTGGTGTTTGGTCCAACTATAATGCAACCTGTGAAGGAGGAACTACTGATATAGTCAAGCTAGCCATATTACCCTCCCCTCGTATATAAAATTAGATTAAGTTTTGTAAATTAAAAGTAATAAATTCATTTTGCGTATCCTTTTCACTTTTCATGTTTTGCGGACTGTATGCTATATACCTGGTCTTATGTTTTCATGCTCGTTATAGTAGCGACACCGCTTCTAATATAAGAATATATATTCTGGAATTCTTCACAATGACGCTTAAGCCATTCTAAATTCTCAACTCTTATGGAACTGAATATTTATATCAGGGTTATATTTTTAAATATTTCCAACAATATGATACATTTAAATTCTAATACATCGTGAAGGAAAAATGGAGGATGAATCAATAACATTTTTTTAATGATTGGAAATAATTTAATGGATTTCCTTTTGTTCTTTATAAGTAGTTTCTATCTACCTCATTTTGAAAATATTATAAAAAAGTTTTTTTTCGGAACTCAGAACACAATGTAGGAATCATAAACATTATTATAACATTATAAAACGTTCCTGAGTTATTTTGTAGTTGGCCGTCTCGGTGGATGCGTGGCTTGAGCACGCGGCAGCCGTTACTGGGAACTCAGGTTCGAAACCTGGTGTTTCTGGAGGGATATTGATAGTGCGCCACAGCGGGATTTTTGGAATTTTTCTCGGGTTCTCCCATTTCCCGAATTTTATCACACCAACAGTCTACACTCCTGATGACTTGAGCTTGTGTGACAACTTAGGTTAGAATAAGGTCAAAGGTGGGTTAACTCTTCATCGATACCTTGGGCCCTAAATGTCGGATTGAGTCGTGTGTGTGGATGGTTGATGTGTTTCCAACCAGGAACAGCATAAAAAATTATTTGATTCATTCCATACAATAGAGATGGGTAATACCAAGAATAAAGTTATCATGTTAGGGTCCTAAACTCATCCAAATTTACTAATCTAATCAACCGATCCAGTCGTTCTCAAATATAGCCGTAGACTAGGAATCCCGACATTTTAACAACTAATGTGAGTACAACCTTTTATAGAGTTCCGTAAACACAGTGAATGTAAACGAAGATTTAAATTACTGCCGTATTTGTTGTTATTATTATAAGTACAGTCTAGTTACTTTTAAAATTAATATAAAATTATAGAATATTCACCTGAAAGGTCCGTCTCCTCAACTTAATTATCATTTAACTGTAGCGCTTTCGGGACTTGTCCCATCATCGGCAGGATTCAAAACTGGTGTTTCACTGAAGATCTGGTAGAGGGGGTTGCATGTATTGGGTTCGTTTTCGTTTATTAGGCTGTCGTTGTGAGCTGCTTTCATGATTTCCATCTCTTCGAGTACGTTTATCTTCGCTGGATTATTTTCTCTGTGCATTACTCGAAGAGATGGAAATCATGAAAGCAGCTCACAACGACAGCCTAATAAACGAAAACGAACCCAATACATGCAACCCCCTCTACCAGATCTTCAGTGAAACACCAGTTTTGAATCCTGCCGATGATGGGACAAGTCCCGAAAGCGCTACAGTTAAATGATAATTAAGTTGAGGAGACGGACCTTTCAGGTGAATATTCTATAATTTTATATTAATTTTGAATAAACCTCAACGGAACACATCATGAATCTTATAAATAGTTACTTTTAAAAACACAGTTCCCAATTGATTAAGAAATTACTGTGATGGCCGAGTTCGTTTCATAGGGATAGAACTATACTGTATCAATACTGGCACAGACCCACAGGTAAGCAAACTCCAACGCACCAACTCCCTTCACCATACTCCATACATAGGAGTAGCACCAGTAGTTGTAGTGATAGTGGAAGTAGCAGCACCAGCCGTAGTATAGCAGCAATACTAGTACTAGTATGAGTAGCAGAAGTAAGAGTAGCAGTACTAGCAGCAGCAGTAGTAACAATAGAAAGAGGAGGAGGATTCTTTCTTGACTTAAATCTTAGAAGGTATAGAGGTTTTACAGAGAGCCTTCCTTTCTGTTTAAAGGCATTTGCTTGGTATTTTCCCATGTCAATTTCAGATTCTTAGAAGTTGATGTAAGCTATCAGCTCATGTTTATCACAACCTTCCTCTGGGTATACTTTTATATAATGTATCTATTTAAGCTACCCATACATGTTTACCTGTTTCATTTTCATTCATTACGTTTATGATGAGCCCGAAACATTTATCAAATATAATATATATATCCATTCATAGCAATTCTGCCCGAAGGCAGGTCCTTCACTGCAATCATAGCATTTTATGCTATGCTTGCAGCTTTACTAGAGAATTGTAGTTGTGTTAGCTTCCCGTTGCTTTCCACACCGGTGAAGGATGATGATGATAATGATAAGGATGATGATGATGGCCTTATGATTTCGGGGACCGTTTGGGCCTTAAAGTTTTCCTGATATTTGTCTTGCAGGTGAGGAAAAACCCCGATAAAAACCTCACCCAGAAAAACTGCCCCGAACCGGGGATCGAACCCGGGCCCGCTGCGTGGCAAGGCAGCACGCTACCTCGAGACCACAGCGGTGGACATAATATATATATATATATATATACATTTCGTGTCACGTTGTTTGTCCGCGATGGAATCCTAAACTACTGAACCGATTTTAATAAAATTTTGCACACTGTGTGCAGTTTGATCCAACTTGAGACCTAGGGTAGTTTATAACTAAATTTATAGTCGCATTATTTTTTTATTGCAAATTATTTGTTTATTATTTAACAAAGAGTTATAATGAACTGTGAGTTCCATACGATTCTAACAGATGGCGGTGTAAAGTACAGCTCGGGTCCAAGCTCTGTGTGTTTGCGGGGGGAAGTGTGGAGGAGGTACACTTCTCTGCTTCGCATAGTACTAACAGCTGAGTCCAGCAAATTCCTTTCAGACACACGGAGCTGGGTCCCGAGCTATAATTTGGTAAGGTAATTGGTTTATTATTTAACAAAGAGAGATCCAGATGGCTGTGCTTTTTGTTGCAACCGCGAATTTCAATTGAATTACAAATATTGATTATTTCATAATTTAAGTGTGTTCAGTGTTTATTTTATTTTCAATATTATTAATTTAGTGTGTAAGTATTAGTTTTAAGTAATCTGGCTGAAAGACAGCAACTTAATTTAAATTTTTAACGTATACCTTAGCCACAGCAACGTGTATATATATATATATATATATATATATAATATAAATATATTTTTGACATTTGGCAATGAAGGCAAATATGATATGAAAAGAAAAAAGAATGCTTGAGTCGGGATTTGAACTCGAGTCTCTATGGTCTGTACCTTTAGCGCTCTAACCAACTGAGCTACCCAAGAATTCCAAGACAAACATACAATTTTCTTATACATATAGTATTCTCAATTCACACAAGAGGTAGCGGAAATTTCTTCCAACTGCCATCTAGCGGCTAACATAACAGTTAAGCAAATTATTAAAGAGAATATTTACTTTATAGCAGTAACGCTTGTATATATAGATATTATAAATATATTTTTGACATTTGGCAATGAAGGCAAATATGATATGAAAAGAAAAAAGAATGCTTGAGTGGGGATTTGAATTCGAGTCTCTAAAGTCTGTACCTTTAGCGCTCTAACCAACTTCATAGACTTTAGAGACTCGAGTTCAAATCCCGACTCAAGCATTCATTTTTGTTTTCATATCATATTTGCCTTCATTGCCAAATGTCAAAAATATATTTATAATATCTATATATAATATATATATATATATATATATTAAAATGAATATACTCGGGCAAGCCATTCCTTCACATGCAATAGTTAACACAACGTTTCTCCCTGAATCGGGATTTTGAGCCAAGTTATCCAGTTTTAGTTGTTTTCTCTTCATATCCATTAATTATTGCCTGAATATATTAATGTCTATATTACTTATAGCTGATATAACACGGAATAAATCACATTACAGATAAGCTACAGATTCCATACATTCACATCAACAAACCCTCGAAAGGGGACCGTGAAACACCGGACTTATTGTGTTTTCTTTATGTAATTGTAATGTTAATGTTTTTAGTGTATAATGCTATTGTGTTATTATTTAATTGTAATTTTTTTATTGTGTTTTCTTTATGTAATTGTAATGTTATTGCTGTTTTTGTTTATTTTTCTTTACACTAGTACCAATTATTACTTTATTGTAACGGACTGTCAACAGCACGTACGGCTTACTGCCCGTGCGACCCATATTTGTAAATAATATTGTAAATATCTTACTTTTTTGTCTAATAAAGTCCTACTACTACATTACAGATATTGTCTTCTTGGTAGGCTATAAGCAATCCTAGTGTAATGCAGATGGAAGTTCACAAATATGGGAATAAGGGGATTCCAAAGAGAAACATTTGTATCTCCTCCTGGATTGCCTGAGTAGTTCAACTGGTAAGAATACCAGCCCTTAAAGCTGGAGATCATCGGTTCAAATTCCGGTTCTGACAGATGTTTTTATTTACTTGTATTGGTATATATTTTTGGAAAGGTTGAATATTTATGTTATTCTTTTTCTAATTTTATCCTTCCTTGTTTTCCCAACGACTTTGATTAGATATTTATTTTTTACTATTTGTATTTATAGGATTGTTTTTCTTCTTCTGCCCTCTGCAGGTGTAGGCAAATCGTCTATTTTGCAACTAAATGAATTGGTCAGTCCACCTGCTATAGGGCCTCCGCACGTCTCTCCTACCCCATGATTAGTAACTACGTAGCTAGTGATTTCAACGGTAACCGGTTTTCTGGCATTTTAAAACACGCTATTTTCATTTATCTGATACTTTATATGTATGTGGGTACCTTACAACCTCTTCCACCTTCCATCTATTTCTTAGATCTTCACTACATGGTATTTTGTCTCTGAATTTTACTCTATTCAAAGTTGAAGGGAATCCTATTTGAGAATTATTTATTTGTATCATGCAGATGCAGGATTCACCCTTCACTCTCACACAAAATAGCTTGTTTTGATATTACTTTGTGGAATCTTATTTGAATTTCTTTACTCATTTCTTTGACAAAAGTCGTTCAAAAATGTCATTAAGCTTATTATAATTTATTATAATTCTTTCAACATGTTTTTGGCGATTAAATTGAGAGATAACTAACTAACTAACTCACTGGCACTATCAAACCCGTAGGTTCATGGCCGCGCGGACATAAGCTCCCCATACATCCCTATCCTGAGCTAATGTTTTCCAATCATCCTCTGTATAATCTACTTCCTTCAAATCATATTTCATGTTCTTCTCTCTTATTCTCCCATTGCTCCCCCCTCATTCTTGGTCTACTAACTGGAAGTTTTTTCCCTCTGGTTTTCCTAGCAAGACGCTTCCATGCGCGTCTTTCATCCCCCATTCGTGCCACATGCCCTGCCCATCGCAGTCTACGAGACTTAACTCTTCTCATTATATCTGGCTTCCTATAAAGACCATGTAGTTCATTGTTATGTAGTCTTCTCCATTCACCTGTCTGTTCATCTCTCTTTGGTCCAAAAACTTTCCTAAGAACTTTATTCTCAAATACTCGTAATCTTCTTTCCTCCCTTAAAGTAAGAGTCCATATTTCGCACCCATATAATATAACTGGTAGAATAATAGTTTTATATATTTTCAGTTTAACGTTTTTTGAAAGAAGTTCAGACGTCAAGAGTTTCTGTAATGCATAATAGCACGCATTTCCAGAATTCAGCCTATGTTTAATTTCTTTGTACGTCTCATTCCTGTTTGTGACTATTGAAATTGAGAGATATGTCATCCTAATTATATAAATTCGGGTATCTGTTCAATTATTCTATTGTTTAAAACGATTTTTACTCTTAAAATATGTTTTTCAATTAATATCACGATATGTTTTTTTCTTCAAATTGTTTTATTGTTTAATACAATATTAATTTTTAATAAGTTTTAAATGTATACGGCCGACATATTTTACTGTAGCACATAGCGGTATACTTTTTTCCAGTGCCAGGTTGCCAGCCTGACGCCTATCCCCCAGAGATGGAGGACCTGGGTTTTTTTTAAATATGGCCAAAAATATTTACCAATGGTCACCCCCTCGAAGAAATAAACGTAGCAGACCAAGATGTAAATGGAAAACTTATGCCAGAACTATAATGGATGATAGGAATTTAGAAGAAGGAGAATGTAATTCTATAGTATTCTATAGTAATTCTGCTCGAGGGCAGGTCCTTCACTGCAATCATAGCATTAGAATGATAAAAATAAATGGAAACAGAAGACAGAAAACCTATAAGTGGGGAAAAGCCGTAGAAAAAGAAGAAATGTATACGACATCTTTCTGTGCCCAATATTAAGTTTTTATTCTCTTCCTCCTTTCATCTCTATTCTTCTATTTGTAATTTCCTCTATTCACTTTTCTTTTATCTCCCTCTTCATTTCCCTTTTATTTTCCTTTAATATAAATTTTACTCTTAAATATGTTTTTCTATCATGCCATCGATAAGGTTTTTCTTTCAATATTTTCATATTATACTATATTAAAACACCATCGTTGTTTTGTTCCTAAAGAGTAAACATTATCTGAGTAGTATAATATTGAAACCAGTTTTATCTGGGGATGTTGGTCATGTAACATTCCCTGAGGTATTCCAATACTAAATAACCGTAGTTTAGATTTGAATGTTTTAAATGTGACACAACAGAACCTGTTCACAACACGCAGGTGACATAAATCATTTCTCCCATACAATTGACAAATGTACCCTCAACTCCACTGACATCTCCCACAAACAATACGACAGCACAATATCATCAAATTCAGCTGAATTAAATGGCACAACGGAGCATACCTATGTTAATAATAACCATTAGAGACGTAAATTACCAATAACAAAACTCTCTAATTAAATATTTTTTAATCCGTTGAAAAATCATATTCTCTTGGAAACATGTCTATTATATGCTATGTTACTGCAATTATATACAATGTTATATATGTTGCAGACAAGCTAAATAATCTAGACATTATGAAAAATACCCAGACATTAAACACAGGCCTAATATCTGCCGAATCTGACGCGATAATTATACATTAATGATTAGCCGTTATACATAATCGCCGATTAGTCACTATGACCGCAATATATATATATATATATCCATCAGAGCATTTATTTTTCTTAACATGTCATATTAAGCTTGCATTGCTCAATGTCAAAAATTTAATTATAACATCGATACACCGTCAATGATATAAAGTAAAAGTATTCTCTTTAATTTGCTTACTTGTTATAGGAGCTGCTAGATGGCAGTGGAGACCGGGTTCCCGGTACATCTCGTAATAATAAGTGAAAAAATAACATATATATATATATATATATATATATATATATATTATATATATAAGAAATTTAATGTTTGTACTAGACTTGCTCGGTAGCGTAATCGGTCGGTAGCGCACTGGGTATCAATCCAGAGGTCCGGGTTCAAGTCCCGTCCGAGCATTTATTTTTCTTGTGTCATATATATATATATATATCCCGGTTCAAGCATTAATATTTCTTTCCGAGATATATTTGTCTTTCACTGCTTAATGTCAAAAATGAATTGTAACATCGAAATAAAAAAAATGTCACTGCTTATAAGTCAACATATTCTCATTAAAATGCTATTTTGTTATACACGTTGTAAGATGACAGCGCGGACGTTTCCCGCTGCAGCTAATGATTTGAAAATTATACACAAGGAAGGAAAATTAATGTTTGCATTGGGATGCCTGGATAGCATAGCGGATAACGTACTAACATATAGAGTTATAGGTCCCGGGTTTAAATCCCGGTTCAGGCATTCATTTCTCTTTTCAAGATATACATATATATTATATAAAGGAAAAATGCCTCGATAGCGCACTAAGGTATCAAGTTAGAGGTCCTGGATTCAGATCCCGGTTCTGGCGTTTCTTTTCCTTTCCGTGTCATATATATATATATATATATGCATACACTGATTTATTTTAAACTAGCAGAGTTAATTTCGGTATTTTCTTTGACTCAACCAGTGAAAAATATAAACCGAAAATGCATATTTAATGGAAAAACAACGATGATTTTAAAAATTATTATTAATGGTAAACCAATATAATAAGTGAACCATTTTGAATATTAATTCTGCATATTGACTTATGATAACATAAAATAATTATATAAATATATACAATCCAAAAATTAATACTAATAGATTCCATGTTAAATTCCGTTTAAAGACTTAAATATACAGAAGGCAAATCGAGTTACGCAAAACATATAATAAATAAACGACGTCATATGCATGAAGCAGACAACACCTTCACAACACAAAACTAAAACAGAAAATACAACCCAGCTAAGATAAACATACTGGAGAAGTTAAGAGATTTTAAATAAAGTTGACAACAGTTTGTTTTTAAACGAGAACGCATCCAGTACGTACCATCCTATCTAGATCATCATCACATACTAGTCATTACCTGGATGGTACCTGTAGAGTATCGAACAACTTTCGGCTAAGGATTAGATTGGTTTCGAAAGGCCTACAATATTTTAATCATTTTAACAGTGTGGGAGACTGCCTACAAGGCACATAATTTTATAATTTTATATTATAGTTTTTATATAATCCAAAAATGAATACAGGCATTAAAATACCCTTCGTCAAACATATATGGACAGAACAGTTCTGAAGTGTTAGAGAATGATGGTTCTGAAGTTCTGAAGAACAGTTCTGAAGTGTTAGAGAATGATGGTTCTGAAGTTCTGAAGAACAGTTCTGAAGTGTTAGAGGATGATGGTCATATCAACTTTAATATATGTCTCAGATCTACTCCATAAAAGAAAAGATATTTAACAACAAGATACAGTGGAAAGAACATGTAGAAAGAATGGAAGAAAGAAGATTACCAAATAAAATCTTCCATTATTTTCCAAGAGGAAGAAGAGATGTCGGACGTCCTCGGAAGAGATGGTCTTAGATCTATTAGTGAAGACGGAACAGGCAACTCTTGCCTAAACCAGGAAGTGAAGAAGAAGAAGAAGCTTTGGAACCTAAGTAAATAACAATAATTGAAGCTATTGAAATCGCTGACCTAATGCATACGTTATTAGACCATAAACAAAATTATAGCACTTGACAACGATTGAACATCTTACATTCAGTAAATGTAACACACAGTTATATAAATAGATGGCATGGACATGTGTAGAGAATGTCACCGAACCGAATTCCAAGAGTATTATTTAACTACAGACTCCTGAAACGACGAAGTGTGAGACGGCGAAAACGAGATGGAGTAACTAACCAGTGGAGTTACCTGTAAGGACGGAATAGGCCAGATGCCTAAGCAGTAATGTTCACGATAATGATGATTTAAAATCTACATAAGGTCATACCATCGAATAAATAACTTAAATAAATATTTATACAAATTTAACTGAAATTCAATTTAATTACATTAATATTAGATCTATCCATCTTCGGGTTTTTACAGCTGCTACCGACTTCCCGTGCCAAACCTCCAAAGCCTACGACCTTCTGCATATTCAATGCTTAGCCCTCTTGCTTGCATTACTATCTTCATGCTTTCCTTCCATGTTAACTTTGGTCTCCCTATTTTCTTCTTTCTGCACGGTTACCATTGATATAATAGTTTCGGCCATCACTCATCTTCCATTCTTGAAATATGTCCTAACCATTTTAATTCCTTCTCCTCAATTATTTCAATTATGCTATCTTTTGCTTTCATTATGTTTCTAATTTCCTTATTTTTGACATTTTCTAATTTTGACTTTCTGGCACTTCTGCGTAAATTGTCCAGTTCTAGAGCTATTATTATATTCTTGTAGTACTTATTGATTATCCATACCTCACTTCCATACACTGCAACATATTCCATCAATATTTTACCAATATATTTTTTATTTAGTTAATATTAGATGAAAAACGAAAGTTAATAAAGTTAATATCAGTAGAAAAACGAGAAAATCGAGACATCAATAATTAATCTGTTCAAAGAACAATAACAAAGGAAATGCATTTAAATTTATTTTAAAAGAAACTAATGTCCAGTAGACTATGATCTCATCTGGGAGGGAGTTCCAGAGTCTAGCAGTGGATACGGTATAGGAATTAGAATAGTCGGATGTTGTGTGTTTTGGGATGTCAAGTGGGAGTTTCTGGTTCGATCGTGTACACGTGATTGGAGGATAAGAAATTAAAGTGACACTAAATAGATTGATGTAGATGTATGCATAATTCGAAATAGCATATAGACCAGAGCCGCCCAAACTTATTTTTATGGCGGGCCAAATCGATAAAACATGAAGGACCAATTATAGCTGTAGTGATTTATTATTATTGTTATTACCATTATTATTATTATTATTTAACAAGAACTTGTTAAGTATGTTACAATGACATAACAAGAAAAGTAGAAAATCGACATACGCTAATAACAATAATAATAATAATAATAATAATAATATAACAATGAACTACACGGTCTTTATTGGAAGCCAGATATAATAAGAACAGTTAAGTCTCGTAGACTGCGATGGGCAGGACATGTTGCACGTACGGGGATTGAAAGACTTGCATGGAAGTTTCTTGTAGGAAAGCCAGAGGGGAACACGCCCTGTTGGTAGACCAAGAATAAGGTGGGAGAATAACATTAACTATGGTTTGAGGGAAGTAGAGTATACAGGGAATGATTGGAAAGCATTAGCTCAGGATAGGGATGTATGGAGAGCTTATGTCCGCGCGGCCATGAACCTACGGGTTCGATAGTGCCAGTGAGTAAATAAGTAAGTAAGTAAGTAAATAACAACTTGTTAAGTATGTTATAACGAGATAAGAAGAAAAGTAGAAAATCGACATACGCTAATAATAATAATAATAATAATAATAATAATAATAATAATAATAATAATAATAATAATAATAATGTTTGGTACTACAGCCCATTGCAGGCCTTCACAGTCTCCATCCATTTCTATCTTCTGCCTTACTTCTCAATCCCGGATTCCCATGACCTTCAGATCCTATTCCACGCTGTCTAGGCATCCAGTAAGAGGTCTTCCAACTTTTCTTTTTCCTTCTCTAAAATACTTCACAAGTTCTTGTTCCATTAGTTCCATTACTGGTAGACTAATATTATAGGCCTACCCTCGGCATATTTTAATTTATTATAATGCTACAGGCCTAGAGGGGCCGGATAGAAAGAGATCGAGAGCCGTATCCGGCCAGTGTGTAGACCTATACACCGTCAATTTTTACAAAAAAAAATAGCTTATAGTATTTCTCGTTTATCTATATTTTTATCGAATTGAAGGAATGGAGCTGTTGAGGCGTTTTCATGAAAATATATATTTTTAAAGTTTTACTTATCTTCATCGATCTTACTTAATATATCGATAACAACCATATATATATATATATATATATATATATATGGTCAATATGAGAGAAAGAAAGAAAGATCTGCATAGAAGTCGTTATCAAACACTCCATTAGACAGCCTCAGGGCAGGAGTGACCATCGGCCAAGACTCATTCAAGGATTATGCTGAACTTGATTCTAGACTGAGTGGCTGATAAGCGTGACACCGCTCTCCTGCCATTTATATCATATGTTATCACATTGAGTGAGACGGTCACATGTCAAATACGCTGAATATTGTATAGTGCCTATATTGCAGCTCTCTGGATTAACGCTCCAGCGGCCGCATTTTGTGGAAGCAAACTCGGCATACAGAAATTCATTTTAAAATATTAGTCGAATTCGTTAACTAGCGCGGGGTTAGGCTGAAAGCTGTAATTTAAAAATCGCTGTGGATGTCGCCATGTTTTTTTTTCGTTGCATTGTATAGAGTTTATTAATTAAAATCTCATCAACTCATGTTCGGCACAGAACCAGGTTGAGGGATGAGATGCGATGAAACGCCTTTAATTGGAGGTCTATGAATAACCATCCCTGAACATGCCATCAGAAGGGCAGATGAAATTAAATAAAAAATATTGAGAAGAGTGTGGAATGAAATTTGTGGCAGAATAAAACGGTACAAACCCCGAGAAAAACCTGCCCAAACAAAGTCCATGTAACACAGACGCGAAATCGAGATTCCAGCGATGAGAGGCGAGAATGTAACCGCTTGAGGCATGAAGATGCCAGTTTTTAATTCCATTATTTTAAAATGGGATAATAATTTTTATTTCAATCATAAATTACAAAAATAGTATGAAACTCTTAAACAACTAAAATTACTCACTATTGATGGAGGCTATAACTCTCTCTCTCTCTCTCTCCCCCCCTCTCTCTTTTCGCGATTTAGTTTATCAGTATTATAATGGAAAAACCTAAGACAAAAGAAAAATAAGTAAACCAAAGGGCAATGGATGGGTGGAGTTAGGAGAAGAACGAATAGGAAAATTTTGACACAAGAAGATGCTCAAGATAAAATATAGTGGAGAAATAAAATTATTTTGGACTAAGTAAAATTACTCTTTTGTAAAAAAAAGTCCTTAAATTGTATATCCGTTATTCGTTTCAGGCAAAATGCCTGGCGAAGGGATGAGATGAGATCCATCCATAGTAATTCTGCTCGAGGACTGGCCTTTCACTGCAATCATAGCATTTTCCTGCTATGCTTTGCAGATTTACTAGGGAATTATAGGTGTGATAGTTTCCCGTTGCTTTCCACACCGGTGAAGGATGATGATGATAAATGAAAAGGGTGATGGTGATGGCCGGATGATTTTCGGGGACCGTTTGGCCCTACGCTTCCTGACATTTGTCTTACAGGTGAGGAAAAACCCCGAAAAAATCTCATCCAGGAGACTGTCCGAACCGGGAATCGAACCTGGGCCCGCTGCGTGTTAAGGCAGCACGCTACCTCGAGACCACAGAGGTGGACGAGATGAAATAAATATATATTATTTATTACAGATCTATGAACTACGAAAATGCTAGCTTACCATGTTGTTCCCACCATCACGATGGCAGATGAAATTAAATTAAACGAATAACATATGAATGGAGAAGTGGTGAAAATAAGTTATTGGCAGGGGAAAACGGCAGAAACTCCGAAAAAACCACCCTTCACTATATGAACCTCACATTGGATTGACAGGAACGTGAGATTGGTCCTTGAATAAAAAATATTATTATCATTATCATCATCATCATCATTATTATTATTATTATTATTATTATTATTATTATTATTATTATTATTATTATTATTATTATTATTATTATTATTATTATTATTACGGAAGTGGCTAGTGAAGTGCTTTGTGTGAAGTGTAGCATTGTATAGTGCAGAGAATTGGATATTACGACGGAATGGGGAAAAGCGATTGCAAGCTTTTTGAGATGTGGATATGGAGAAGAATGGAACGTATAAAATGGATAAACAAAGTAAGAAATAAAGATGTGCTAGACAAAGTGGGTAAAACAAGAACAATGCTGGAACTCATAAAGAAGAGGAAAAGAAATTGGATTGGCCACTGGTTAAGAAGAAACTGCCTGCTGAAGGATGCCCTAGAAGGACTGGTCAACGGAAAGAAAGTTAGAGGCAGAAAAAGACATCAGATGATAGACAATATTAAAATTAATGGTTTGTATGCAGATCCAAAAAGGAAAGCTGAGTTAAGGAAAGAGTGGAGAATGCTGAGTTTGCAGTGAAAGGCCTGCTCTTGAGCAGAACACAATGAATGAGTGAGTTACTATTAATGTTATTATTGTTATTATTATTACTACTACTATTATTATGTGCAATATTAACAATATCAAAATTGTATCGTGTCTATATATATATATATATATATATATATATATATATAGTAAAAGCTCCTTACTCGCGGGGAGATATGTTCCGCAAATATGCCGCGAATATGGAATGGTAATTTGTATGGGTATATAGGGGATACGTTCCAAGGTTCCGAAATAATAAAATAAAATTTTTAAAAATAATATCAATTAATCAGATGTTTTGAACAATCTCAATTATTATTGTCTGGCTTAGGCAAGGGCTTAAAGAACTTAGTATTTTTTCCCCCTGTTTTGCCGCTTTTATAAGGTATTTGAATTCAGATGATAATTAGCTGTGAATTCAGCAATACAATTCCTTATTTTGTCTTCCGAATTTGTGATGAATCGTACAGTTGATTCATTAACATTAAAACAGGGATATAGATGCAAACGACTCGCCAACATGTAAACGGTCAAACATTTGTATTTTTACTTTAAGCAGCAACACTACTTTTATACGTTTCGGAATTAATTTTCTTTTCTTTTACTGGACATTATAAATTGGCAACAAAACAGAAGAGACACGTGTTAATCAATCAAAATTAATGCAACGAATGACAATTTGAAAATAATAAAACACCGATCATGGCGAGGGCGGCACATATCAACGGGCATAGCGGCACGTGAATTATGGCGGCGGATGACTTTTCACAACGAACTTTAGTCTTAGTAACAATAAAGCTTGTTTTACTTTGATATTAATTTGTCCATTTGGTTCGAATCACTCTTTGTAAAAGCCGCTTTGGCACGTGTATAGTAAAAAAAGTTGCCGATGCGTTAATAAAGGATACTAATCCTTCTAATATACCGACTGGATCCGCGAATAAGGAAATGCGAATACAGGAACTATGTCGGAATGCTTTAAACCGCGAATAATGAAATCGCGGATAAGGGAACTTCGAATATTGAGCTGTTACTGTATCTGCATATAAAAAATTATTTCTCAGTATTCCCTAAGTAAATCTTACAAACCTAAACGAACAACTAGTTCGTCAAAATGGCCATCGTACTATCGATTTGAAGAATCTGCATATACATAGTTAGCATGCAAATTAACACAAGAATTATAAAAAAATATGTTAATGAAATACTGTCCAAAGGAAATTCTTATTGAGAACAAAACATGTAAGTTGTATTATGCATAACTACTTTTCAATTTTGAAAGTCATTTCCTAACTTGAAATTAGTATGTTTTAAAACTTGGTCTTATTTCCTCTGTATAATTGGATTACGAGTAGACTGGAAGGGGTTTTCTTACTCTTCACTTCCTTCGCCTCAGACTTTTGCATAATGAACTGCTGAATCGCTGATACTAGATCAATAATGGAAGTTTGACTACTGAATTTCTAATGAGTAGAATTATTTTGATTGACAGACGCTAATGAGTCATAGACTGAAGTCAGAGTCTTTTAAGTGAGTTGCAAGAAAATGTAATAAAATGGGGTGTTAGTCATGCTACTTTAAAGGGTTTCATTTGGCAGCCATTAATATTTATTGATGGCTCATAATGATCTTCCTCCTTAAACTTGGTTGATGAAGAAATTATTTGCAAGAGCAGTATTAATTGTTCTTTCGTCATTAGGATGTGCCAAAACAGACAAAGAATGTTTACGAAAAACCTTTGTGATGCAAAGAATTAATGCAGAGAACAGTCAGCCAATAATCCCTATACATAAAAAAAAATGTCTTTCTTAACTTTATAGCCAACAGACGGGAAAAATGAAAGCAAGGAACGAAGGGGGGCACGGGGAATAACAAGCTTACTATTACTCGACCGCATTAACGTTTTAGCCGGTGAGGGGAAGCAATGGCGCTAGTGTTGAAGAGGGGAAAAGTGTCTCCTTCCACCGTTAATACAAGCGAATGACTGGGCAAGTGGTATAATCAGTGGCAAAATACAGAGGTAGACCTACTTGAAATAGGAGATGAAGTCAATGAAAGATCATTGGAGTTTGTATGCCTACGGGTTTCTGGATAATGTGACGTACACCTTACTTCCAACAAAATTCTGGCAGATTTAAATATATATTGTGAATATGGGGTCCAACTTCCGCACTTGACATTGTCACTAACAACTGACTATACACGATCGCCGGATAAAAAACACTGTCACTGCAACCTGAGACAAGGGTCTACTACCTCCAACCCTATCTACCCTTAACACATTATTTTAGTTCCCAGTTTTTCCGCATTGAAAGTTAACGTTGTCGAGTAATACCTGGTGAATTTAAGAACAGCCCATGATGTCACTCATATCTGCAGCTTATTTTAGGCGTATTCAATTTTATGATTTATATATTTTGAGTTTTACGGTAATTAAATTTGCTCTTCTTATTCGGTTTGATTACTTTATATTTTAATGTTTCGTAGTTCACTGTGAGATAAGGGTGAATATTAAAAATTTGAAGTGTGTCTGTCAAACTCGGAACTAACACGCTCACTCAGCGTCTAAATGAAGGTAAGTTATAGTACAATCCTTCATGATATAATGTGCTGAGTATGAAATACCTATTGTTTTCATACACTTCGTCTGTGGACTATAGTTTGACATTTCCCTTTGCAGTTACTTTTATATACTCCACGCCACCCAAACATTTACTGAGACATGGCCTGAAAGGAGGCGGTCATAAATCTGGATCACACAAATATGTATGTATCCTTCCAGGACAAATGATTACTACAGATGAAAAAATGCCTACGTAAACACGATATCACTGAATGGTTGGTGCGACCTGTGTACATTAGTACATTATGTTATAAGGAAAGGGGGTTAGAATAGTTTTCTGTACCGTTTGGTACAGAAACATTGATAAGCTGTGTTGTTTAGTATCCAGTATCCAGAATAACCACTTTACTAGTTGTATTTCAGTCCAAATATACCGGACAGTCAGTGCGTAACTTTTATGTTTCACCGAAGTATACTTTGTAACTCTGAAATCTGCTCTTTTTTACATCTGACCGCTGTAGAGAGTTCAGAGTGACTTATACTCTATGGTTGGAACTTAGTCAACTTCGCGTCAATAAAAGGAGAGGTTTCATATTTAATGAACACCACGACTACCTCCAAGACATCACGAACATTTAAGGCAAGACAGGCTCTTCACTCAAGGCAAATATCATATGGATGATTGTGATAGTCAGATGGTGTTCTGGGCCAATTTGGGCCTTAAAATTTATAACACTTTTAACATTAAGATATTAATTTATAGTCTCCTGTCAAGTCAACTGTACGTTATCAAATCCTTGTAATACAGCACACTCCATCTGCAGTACCATTCTGAATATCTCTCTCGCCTGATCGATCTAAAGCTTTTTGGATATCAATTCTTGATTGAAATCGAATGTCTCATAGAGATTATTTGATCTTTGAGAATAAGTTATAGTCACAAGAGATCATGTCTGGTGAATTTGATGGATATTCGAGTACTTCCCAATTCCACTTTCTAAACAAATTCTACTGAACATATTTTTAGGACAGTAATTACTTACTAAATGTGGGAAACAATGAATGTATTCGCAATATACCGCTGTTTCAATATTTTCAATATTAAAGATTTATACAACAAAGACTGATCAACAGCATACTACCAGATTACAATGGTCACCACTAGGACAGCTGATTTACAACAGTGTTGCCATTACTTATCGAATGACTTAGTAATTCCAAATGAATTAAGATATCGGGATTCTTCTGATGAAATCATTTTTGAAAAATGTTTACAGATCTTCACTAATCATATCTAGTAGACACCAAAAATTACCATGATTGAATTATATATATATATATATAGAGAAGAGAGAGAGAGAGAGAGAGAGAGAGAGAGAGAGAGAGAGAGAGAGAGAGATCTCGGGTTCAAATCCCGATTCAGGCGTTTTTTATGTAAATAAATAAATAATATATATATATATATATATATATATATATATATATATAGAGAGAGAGAGAGAGAGAGAGAGAGACAGAGAGATCCGGGTTCGAATCCCGTCCAGGCATTTATTTTTCTTATCATACTATATATATATATATACACACACACACGAGCTAATACCCGGCGTGTGCTGCTACGCCTAAATAAATTAAAATGAATGTGCTTTTATGTTTAGTTCAATAAATATAAAATATATATATTTCTTAAACCACGTGCTGATTACTCGGCGTTGCCCGGAAATCTACATATCCCGATCTTCTTGACATAAATGAGCTGAAATACGAAAATTAACGTGTTTTATGTTTAGTTAAATAAGCATGAAGAAAAATCTACATCGTAATTATTTTTACATACCCCGTGCTGTTTACCCGGTGTTTTCGGGAATCTACTTATCTCGATCTTCTTGGCATAAATGAGCTAAAAGACAAAATTCAAATTGTGAGTTATCCGTAAAAGAATACCCGCCATGCTTGCACAGAAATCTACGTACTTGTCTCTATCTTCTCGACATCAATGAAAGACAAAAATGGGTTATTGTGAGTTATTCGTAAGAGATAAACATGTGCTGTCGCTTACTTTTTTGTAGAGCTTTTTAAGATATTCAATTCATTTTGTGTATTTGTTATGATTTAGGCAGCGTAAGCCATTTAAGTGTGCAAAGAGCTACTTTTTTCACGTTTTCCACTATAAAGGGCGATTTTTAAGGGTGTAGGAGTTGAGTATCAACAACTCTCTTATATCCTATGTTCATCCCGGGAATCTCTTGAACATTTTGCAAAAAGCCCCATCACGATCGGATTAACGGTATGGCCGCGCATAAAGTATGAACAAACAAACATTAATTAGATATATATATATATATATATATATATATATATATATATATATATATATTGTGTGTGTGCGTTTCCATTAACGCTCTAGCGGCCGCAATTTTTGTTTCCAAGAAACCAAGCCTGGCATATAGCGATTAATTAAAAAATGTAGAATTCGTTAATAAACAAAATCAGGTCATTAGGTGTAGGTGTTCATCTGAAATACACTTTTTAAATCGCTTAGAGGCCAAAATAATCGATGGTTCACATCGTAACTAAGCAAATGCTATTGAAATAAACCTAGGAAGTATTATCCAAATATCATCAAATTCCGGCCAATATAAGTGGGGGTTTACGTGAAACCCGAAATTAAAAATTGACTGTAGCAATCGCCATGTTTCTTAGTCGCAATGTATTCCATAAAATTTTAATTAACCCTTAAATTGCCAAGGTATCCTATCAGATCGTTTAATTAATTTAATATTTTAATAGAGTAATAGAAACATGATGAGATGTATATTAATCAAGTCGACGTGACAAATTAATGGAATTAGATAATAACTCAAGGTTATGCATGATTTGCTTTCTCTGCATTCCGACATTTATAAATAAGCTGTTACCCGAAATGAAGTTTCTCTAATTTAACAAAAATAAATATGTATTGTGTAAACCAGCAAAATTGGACCATAAATTTTACTTCCTCAGGAATTAGCTTAGTTGACGCAGTTTCTGCGCTGAAGTTTTTCTGTACTTACTTTATCTACTTTTCTCTGTTTAACTTGTATAAGACACCCAAGCACTGGTAAGAATAGCTTGTGCGTACTATTATATACTGAGCTGAACAATCGGCTGTAGGAGAGGGAACGAACGAAAACAATCCGGGTAGAAAAGCTAGTACGACTACAGGAAATAAATCGTATACATTAAATCAGAAAATTTGACTTTCAAGCTGCCACATCCAGTCTTACTGTTTTATTCTTAATGTTAGGTATGTTTAGAAAATTAATAGTAGTTCTTTCTAAACACTCTCACCCAACATCTGATGTCGCTGCAACATTACCCCTTCAGCGAGTTGTTCAGCTTAGTATATAAAAGTATGGAGGTGCTATTATGAGTCATTCTGTTTATTTGCATGTTATGTAATTTGATGTTTAACCAAAAAACATGTGATACATACACATTGCTTATACAGGATCAATTTTAATTACACCGGCAAACTGCAAGAACTGAATCGTGACTGGAAAAGGAGGAAAAAATGCCTTATGAATCCATCCATAGTAATTCTGCCCGAAGGCAGGTACTTCACTGCAATCATAACATTTCCGTGTTGTGCTTGCAGCTTTACTAGTGAATTGTAAGTGTGGTAGCTTCCCGTTGCTTTCCACACCGGTGAAGGATGATGATAATGATGATGATGGCCATATGATTTCGGGGACCATTTGGGCCTTATAGTTTTCCTGACATTTGTCTTACATGTGAGGAAACACCCCGATAAAAACCTCACCCAGAAAAACTGCCCCGACCGGGGATCGAACCCGGGCCCGCTGCGCGACAAAGCAACACGCTACCTCGAGACCACAACGGTGGACGCCCTATGAATAAGTGTCCATAAATGCGTCGTTGGCACGGTACATGGCACTGACGAATGGTATTATTCTCTCGGCCCTGTTGCATGGCCTGCTAGATCACCGGACTTAACCCCCCTGGATTTTTACTTCTGGGGGCATCTGAAAAGCGTTGTGTATGCTGAACCAGTTCCTGATGTGCATACCCTTCAACACCGTGTCCACGTTGCCTGTGACACTATTCTGAGAGAGGTCGAAACATGCGAAAGAGTGAGGAAATCCACGATGCGACGTATCAGCGCGTGCATTGCATCCCATGGAGGCCACTTTGAAGATCTGTTGTGACGTGGATGCGATTATGCTATGTACTGTGTGCCGGGACGATTTGTTGTCGTTGCATGCACATCGCTAATTTTCGAACACATGTTTATAGGATCTTTTTTTCCCCCATCATTTACTGTCAGAAATCAGTCACTGAAGTTTGTGTGTGTAATTACCGTTCACCCTGTATTAATATTATATAGGAAGTGCGCACAATGTGCAACGTATATGAGATCCCTGCTGCAGAAGTACGTAAGTGAGATCGTTCTCTGAGGGCACCAATATGGACGGTATCTGTTGCACACCATTTCACATAGTTCACACACAGTTTTCTTCTGGTTAGTGGACGTTCTTTGTTTAACAGATCTGGTAATGAAATCCGTGGGCAGCAAAGCGGGTCACTGTATGTCAGAGTTCGTAGTTGGTCTCCTCCATTCGTTTGTTGTCATGGCGGTGGTGGCTTAAGACTCGCTCCATATATCTTTCTTCTTATTTTTGAGTTCTTGGATCACACTTTGGTATGCAGGTGTAGATGGCAGCTTTAATCCTGATGTGAAGCATAGGTCTTCTAAGTAGAAAGTATCTGGTGAGCTCGTATGCAAGTCCTGAAGGTGCAAATTTTGAGATGGAAGAGATTTTTTTTAAAGGTTGCCTTGATCCTTTCGATATGTTTTAGTTTTTTTTGTTCAATTTCTCCCATATTATTTCTAGCCCGTATGGAACTATTGGAGTGATTTTTGCTTTGAAAAGCGAGATAAGCTGTATCTATTGAGAGTTAACGTAACTTCTGAATCTTGCATTTTTCTGATAGCCGCAATGACTTTTTCCTTCACATGCAGTGTGAATGTGTTCCCTGTCGTTTTTAACATTGCAGCCGCTTGTCTTCTCGTGAATACAGGTGCAGACAGATAGCTGACAACATTTTTGATCTCAAAGGCAATGCTTTGTATCCGTACCTTTCTCATGCGTGCTAATAACCAAACTAAAAGTTTCGGTCGTTTCCCTTTAAACATGTTCACTGTAAACGGCTTGTCTCAAAAGAATCAACGTTTTGTGTTTCAGGTTAGTACGAGTGCCACAAATGGCCCGCACGTGCGTATCTAGCATTAGGTGCAACTGAAGAACCGAGATTCGTTGTTACCTGCACATGGAGGTAAATTCTTTATCTTCTTCTTCTTCTTCTTCTTCTTCTTCCTTTCCAGGATTAGGTCAATGTGACATGTTCCCGTCTCAAGTCCATCGTTTCCTTGGCCGTCCCAAAGATCTTTTCCAATGTGGTTTGTAGATGTTGATCTTTTTGGGTAATCTTGTATTGTCCATTCTGTCTAATTGTTCTTTCCATTGGTTTTTGTGCTCTTCTAGTTGATCAACTATTGAAAACATCTCCAGTGCATTTCTTATTGATTCATTGTGTAATCTATCCATGTTGGGGGCACGCCGTAGCATAGTGGTTAAGCCGGAGGGTCGAGGGTTCAAGTCAGGATGTTTAACCTGACCCAAACCCTCTGGCGGCACTATGGCCCTGGGGTCGACTCAGCCTCTAACGGAAATGAGTACCAGACGCTTGTTCTGGGGGTAAAGGCGGCCGTCACGCAGGGCTGACAACCCGGCTGACATAAAGTGCCGATTGTCTAGAAAAAAGTGGGAGCCTTAGCATCCTACTACCCCAAGGGCCTCCGGGCCTGTTGTGGGATCACTTTACTTCACTTAATCTATCCATGTTTGTACATCCTTTTACAGATCTTAAAAATTTCATTTCAGTGGCTTGAATGTGTGAGATATATTTTTTTGTAAGTACCCAAGATTCAGATCCATATAAAAAAGCAGGAACAGCCATAATTTTATAAAACCTGAGCTGAGTTTCTCTTCGAGTCTTTCGGAGGTTTCATCTTGTGGTGCGACACATCATTTGATATCGGTTTAATTTATTATGTATATCCCATCATAGCTATATGTTATATCTGAACCAACATAGTTAAAGTGTGCTATCTGTTCTATTATTTCATTATTGATCACTATTTTTGCTCTGACTGGCACTTTGCCCTGAAAAGCCATAATTTTATTTTTTGAAGTTGAGACTGAGGTTGATGTCAAGTATTAGATAACCATGAATTCCTTGATTGTAACTTACAAGAGACCTGTCAACCATAGCATGCTGAAATCCACCATGAATTCCTTGATTGTAACTTACAAGAGACCTGTCAACCATAGCATGCTGAAATCCACCATGAAATTTCTTCCGGAGAAGCATTGTGATATACAAAGGCTGCGTCCAAAAATATCTGCCGCTTTTAACAGCAAGGCAAAAAAATAAGTGCCAAATCCCTCATTTAAACTATTGGAAAGTAATACAACTGCTCAATTGGTAAACTGGATAACCCTCACTACCTGCTGTCTACGTAGCGCCCCGCCTCACTCTACTCCGCTTTTATTTACGGGGAGTCCATCTGATCCGTATAGTGGTTTGCCATTTCTGGATTGTGGCTTCGATTTCTATGCTTTGCAGTTAAAAACTACAGATTTTTTTTGACACGGCCTTAGTGCATCACAGCGCTTCTCTATGAGAAATCTGAAGGTAGGTATCAATGGTTGACAGTTTTCTTGTTACATTATTCGAAATCCCGTGCCCTGATCACAAGGAATTCATACCGGTACTTAAAATCTGCGCACATATATTACTTCCACTTTGTTTTATGTAATGGAATAGTTGTTATAATTGAAGCAGATGACAATCACAAAGCGTTTAATTGATATGTATTGGAAATAGCTCCTCTTAATAATTTTAAGCATCACCAATCACATTTTTTTTTCAATAGTATGGCATTTCATTATTTTTTAGAATGGATTCGCCACGTAATGGCATAGTACATGCCAAAGCTATTAAGCCCATTATATAGAGATTAAAGTGCAGTGGCATAGTTGTGATTTCAGAGGTAAAAATGTACACAGAGATATTCATTAAGCAGAAATAATTTATACAAACGCATTAAAAGCTCGTGGCTGATGGAGAGTTTATATTCCGATATCCCGCTCTGCAGTTCTATATCATAAAATATAGAATGTTTCCAAATGCATTGCTGTTCCATGTGTATTTGGCCATTGATAATGTTTGTATCTCTTAAAACATTTATGAAATGTACATTCCGAATTTAGCGACATTAACAGATATCGGATCTCATACATCTAGCAACCAATATATTTAAACAAATCATATAATATTCCGAAACTAAATACAATATTATGGATGACATGTAATTGCCAATCGGAAATATTCGCACTATTGCCAAGATAACCAGGTAACTCAATCAACATTTTTAAATTTCATATTAAAGCACCGTTGAGGTTATGTAA
Organism: Diploptera punctata; assembly: GCA_030220185.1. Lineage (NCBI taxonomy): Eukaryota > Metazoa > Arthropoda > Insecta > Blattodea > Blaberidae > Diploptera > Diploptera punctata. Next base: position 441,687 of record JASPKZ010001609.1, on the reverse strand, counting down.
TAAGATATTAAATATAAAATTGCTACCTGGTAAGTCGTCCTCAACTAAATTACTAAACTTCAAGTAGTTCCAATATGGAGGCCTTTCAAAAACAAATTTTCTTCTCCTGTATTTTAACAACTGGTACGAGTTGAAGATAAATTGTTTTTGAAAGACCTCCATATTGGAACTACTTGATGAAGTTGAATAATTTAGTTGAGGACGACTGACTTACTAGGTACCAATTTCATATTTCATATTTTATCAGGTAAATCCTCACAAGAAAAAATGTAACATAATATACTTACTTACTCACTGGCACTATCGAACCCGTAGGTTCATGACCGCGCGGACATAAGCTCTCCATACTTCCCTATCCTGAGCTAATGCTTTCCAATCAGTCCCTGTATAATCTACTTCCCTCAAATCAATAGTTAATGTTGTTCTCCCACCTCATTCTTGGTCTACCAACTGGACGTTTTCCCTCTGCTTTCCTACAGGAAGCTTCCATGCACGTCTTTCATTCCCCATACGCGCAACATGTCCTGCCCAACGCAGAATGTGACATAATATGGGAATATTAATCTAATTCATCTTAACTTTTCATACTGACAATAATTAGCTACTTGATAGTAGTCACACACAATATAAATATATCATCATTCATGCAAGTATTAGGTAATGTGACCTGTTACGGTCTCAAAGAGGAATTTTCAATCCAGCGCTTTTTTGGACGTCCCAGCGAACTTTCGCCTTGAGAATAGTAACGAGGCATAGCTTTTAGAATTCTGTGCGATGGCATTCGTTGAGGATGGGTTTTCCAATTATCCTAGTAGTTTTGTATATAGTGTACAAAGTGTTTTACACCCATATCTTCCATAATTTTCTCATTTAATATAGATGTATAAAACTCATTAATGTGACTATTTAACTCGTGCCCCAAATGGGAGTCAATGGCCAATCACGTTTCAATTAAATTTTGTTTTACAACCAATGACAGTCGTGTTTTATCTCGCTCTTTGTCGATTTATCTTTATCAGCTCCTGCTTTTGTGATAAAGAAAGCTCCTCCTTTTTAATGTTCTGAACAGGTAATAACATTATTTTTTCTCCAACAAATACATTTAATATAGCAAACAATGAACAGATTCCGTGATTTTACTGAGTTGTGTACTAAAAAAATAAATGAATATCCTATAATGTTGATTATAATATACAGTTTGATGTGTTTCGTTATTTTTCCACTAGGGTGCATTCTTACAATATTTGGCAATAAATAATATGATAAAGTTGCAGTGAATGAACATAACCCCACATTTCTGATTTTCAAACATAGCCGTTTATATTAAATATATACATATTTTAAAATACTGATAACTATATTTAAATAATGACTTTTTAGTAAAGAGCTTAATTTTATTCGTTAAATAGTCCTAACTAATGTCAACCTTGATTTCCAAAAGTGACTTGTGATTTTATCGACGATTTGGAAACCACTCGTGTCATTACTTATGACCAGGGAGCGGGGTTTGAGTAAGTAAACAGACGCTTTATATTACCTGCATACGGAATGTGAACTGCGCGGGACACGTTCCACTACAACAGTGTTTCGTAGCGACTGTTTCATTTATTCGCTGCATATAGAGTAGTATAGAACTATGAAAATATGCCTAAAGTAACAGAATAATACCTCAAAATCATCATCATCATCATCACAATTAACATCATTTTTAGAGGAATTTGGCACAAATGGCGAAACTATCAAATGTAAGGATTGTCACATAGAGCCCAAAGGAAGTTTCAAACATCATGTTAAACAAGACTGTAATTCAAGAAAACACAAGGAAAATGTTGTATTATTACAAAAAACAAAAGGAAAAGTGTAGCTTCAACCTCCGCAGACCCAAACTACAGATCAGAATTGTTCGAGAATTTGTGTCATGCATTAATAAGAGCCGATATTCCTTTAAAATAAGTATAGCATCCTTGTTTCGTAGCTTTCATAAACAAATATACTAACATCAAAATGCCTTCAGAAACACAATTACAAAAAACATATCTACCAACAGCCTATGAAAAATGCCTAAATTACATAAGGGATGAAGTAGCAGATATAACGATGTTTGTGTCTATAGACGAAACATTAAGTGCCGCTCATAGGTCAGTCGCTAATGTTATTGTAGATACCCAAACGCCTGATGGTCCAGCTAAAACATTTCTCTTAACATCCGAAGGGATGGAGGAGGTTAATCATTCTACAATCACTCTCTTTTTTAATGATTCATTGTCCCTCCTGTGGCCTGCCGGTATTAAGAAAGAAAATACTTTGTTATTTGTTACGGATGGAGCTGCATATACGAGGAAAGCTGCTACAACAATGCAGCAATCACATCTAAAATTAATAAATTAAAAATGTCTAGCACATGGTCTCCATCTTTGAAGGCGAATGACTAACTACTGTGTCCCGCGCCGTAGCCGAGCGGTTAAGGTAGGAAGCCTTGGCGCAGAGCTACGGGACTTGCACTGGTTCGAGTCTCTATGGGGGAAGAAATTTTCTCATGGTATTTCGGCCAGTATGGGACCGGTACCCACCCAGCATCGTGAGGCAATTGGGTAGCTACAATAAGTAGCGGCTCCAGGTTGAGGAACCAGCTATAACGGCTGGGGGACTCGACATGCTAACCACATGTCACCCCTACACTGGCTGTTGATCATCTATATACCCCTGTGATTGACACATGTGGATGTGAAGGGCCAGCAGCCGGCTGGTAAAAGGGCAACCGCTGAAAAGTGGAAAGACCCTCAATCAAGCGGACTAACTATACTTGCGTCACAGAATCGCTACAGTTCGGTATTTATGCAAAGTAGTTACATATCTTAAAATAACTAGCAATAGTTGAAACAGACTGAAGGTCAGAATTACGAAAACACAGTATCTATTTACAGAGTCCTCAGAATTCACGTCACCGATTATATACTCCGAAAACCCATGCATTTCATTTCTCTTTACAATGTATGGAATCCAATGATCTTTAAACTTCTGAACAGTCGTTTGATCACAGGAAATCGGGTTTGATCACAGGAAATCGGGAAAGAACATTGATGCACAATCATATATTTAATTTCAGTAAATAAATGTATCGTTAAAATTATTTCATTTGTTTATTATTATTTTACAGATATTTAACATCTAAATTCCACCTAGGAGATTTAGATAGGCCTATGTTCATGTGGAAAAATCATAGAAAAACAAAACAAAAAATAAAATTCCAATTTTGTTTTAACGATGGAGGAAAACCAGGAAAATAACCTAGTTAGATTGGTTAATACCTAGTTTTAAACCCAGGATCTCCTTAATACGAGTCTCAAATGCTAGAAATGTTTTAACCAATACCATAATGGCAACGCGATATTAATAATATATTACAATGCGAGATTGGGAAGTAGTTTTACAGAAGCGAGCAAAAGTTTAAAAACCGGGCGATAACGTGTTTTTTAATTCCCGAGATTCTGTAAAATACTTCACAAACATATTTTTTTGCGCGATGGTGTTTTCAAAATAATAAGTAATAGTAAAATAATAGCATATCTGTTGGAAATATTTGCGTTTATTATAAACAACTGACTAACATTAACAGTGTGGGCGTTGTTTATTAGTTGAAACTACAGCAGACCGTGACACCAATCAGTGATAAACTGGCGCTTAGTAAGTATTTATTGTTTTATATTGTTTCAAGTAAAGTTCAATTCATTTAAAATGCGGTGATTTGTTTCATGTAAATATATATTAACACTACCTTTTGGATATATTTAGATTTCACGTGGTATGCATGAAGGGCACAGGTTTTACTTCCCACACGTGGTTTGTAATATCTAATATTACAGTATAGTTATTTAGATTGGCAACCCCGATATGTAGGAAGTTGAAATTTCAATCATGGTCGCCATTGCTGTAAGTACGATAAAACGCACTATCGCGCAAAAATAGATTTTTCAATTGTTATTTATATAATGTAGTAAATATGACGGTCAGAATCATGATTATATTTTCACTTTAATTATTATTATTATCATTGTCATTATCATTATTGTTATACTGCTATATTTAAAAATATTTTCAAATATATAAAAACGCTTTTTAGGGGAGAAATATGGGATTTCCACCATTGTGTCAAAAAAGTGTTATTAATTCATCAAAAAATAGTCCGTCACGCAGGAACAGCATAAACTAAGCAAATTCTCACTAAATCTAACATATATGTCCAAATTTGCTGGTTTATGGAATATATATTTATTTTGTTAATTAGATCATATGTATCCAGTTATGTTGCAGTTAGGAAAACAAACATCCCGGTTAATATTACGACGATCTTTTAATTACTGCATTTAGGTGAATCCCACACTCTTAATGGACGCAATTCACTGAGTTTTGGAGAATACTTATATCGTTTTATTGCAATGGTACATACCAAGTTACTTGCGAAAATTCGAAAATTGCTGCCGCTAGAACGATTTTTAAACTTTCATTTCAGATGACCCTCTACTACTAATTGTGCGATTTTTGTTATTAATAAACTCTTTCTTGCTTTTTTAATTGGTTACTGTAAGCTAGTTTAGTTCCAAAAATTATACGGCCACTAGAGTGTTAAAACACACACACACACACACATACATATATATGACATAAGAAAAATAAATGCCTGGATATATAAGAAAAACATATTATAAGAAAAATAAGTGTTTGTATTAGATTTGCTTGGTGGTGTAATGGATATCACGCTGGAGTACCGATTCAGAGATCCGGGTTCAAATCCCGTCCAGGCATTTATGTTTCTTATCATGTCATATTAAGCTTGAATTGCCCGATGTCAATAATTTAATTATAACAACTGAATGATACGTGGACTAATCTCTCCCTTACGTGAAACCTGATTTTTATCAAATACAAACCTTGCTTGTTTAATATAAGCTTATAATTGGCGGAGTCTGTAGCTGGGCCCTCGTTTACAGACAATTTCATCTTTCTTTATGTATACCACTCATAGAATATCTATAAACATCAATGCTTTTAAATTACAACTAATATTATGAACGACTGATCATGAGGGGACTGGGAACGTGCTCTACAGCATTGAAAACTCAGGTTCAAGATTATCTCAAGACAGCTAATCAATTCGTAATAATCAGACATCAAGATTGTTTAATTAAAAACCTGTTTAATTAATATTGAATGAAAAACAAACAATATAATTAGCTGTCGAACTTGAATATAAACACAATAAATAAAAAAAGGAGAACAATGAACGAACAGTCTTGAATTAAACATAACATTGGTATACAAAATAAATCATTATACAAAATGAATCCTTACGTTCTTCACTTACTTACTTACTTACTTACTTACTTACTCACTGGCACTATCGAACCCGTAGGTTCATGGCCGCGCGGACATAAGCTCTCCATACGTCCCTATCCTGAGCTAATGCTTTCCAAACATTCCCTATATAATCTACTTCCTTCAAATCATAGTTAATGTTATTCTCCCATCTCATTCTTGGTCTACCAACTGGGCGTTTTCCCTCTGGCTTTCCTACAAGAAGCTTCCATGCAAGTCTTTCATTCCTCATACGTGCAACATGTCCTGCCCATCGCAGTCTACGAGACTTAATGTTCTTATTATATCTGGCTTCCTATAGTGATTAAAGTCTTCATTCACTCAAAACAAACATGTTTTCTTAACAGCTTCTTTCTATAACAGAAAAAGGAACAGTCTTCAGCCAGGGGATTTTCCCTCGATCCCCGGCGACCTTCCAGGAACCAAACTAAACTCCGACTGTTAACGATACATGTATCCGCGTCTCGTATATAGACACAAGCATCGGCGCACACCAAACCGCGCCGATGACGTAAGGAGGTGGAATAGGAGGGGATGAGCAAGGAAGGAAGAGCACAGAACACAGTCTTCAACTACCACAGAGGAAAACAAGTTACGTCACAGTACGTCAACGGCAGTAAATTTTTCGTCATCACGGCACACATCGATAAAGCGTCACTGCTATAAATCTTTAATTTGCTTACTTATTACAGAGGCTACCAGGTGACAGTGAAGACCGAGTTCTCACTTCATCTCGTAATAATGAAGAATATATATAAGAAAAAAGTGTTTGTATTAGATTTGCCCGGTGTGTAGTGGATATCACGCTGGAGTACAATCCAGAGATCCGGGTTTAAATTCCGTCCAGGCATTTATTTTTCTTATCATATCATATTAAACTTGCATTGCTCAATGTAAAAAATGTAATTATAACACACACACATATATATATATATATATATATATATATATATATATATATTGTAAGCCCACGTTTTCCCTTTACAGAGATTTAGGCGCTCTCCCCCTACACGGAAGAATTTGAACCATTACTAATTTAGTTACACTTGTTTTCGTATAGATGTCATTTTTGAGTGGTCCATGGTCAGCATTCCGCCTCATACTGACATCTAGGAAACCAAGGTAGTACTAGGACGGGAAAATTCGGTAAATTTTGCTTAGAGGCCTTTTCATTCAGGTTTAAGCCTGATAATCTTCAGACTCGGAACCCACGGCTTAAAGTCCCTCCCGGAGGACTTGCTCCTTGGATTTTTCCGTCCTAAAAAATCCATCGACCCCGGCCGGGTTTGAACCCGCGACCCTCGGAACCAGAGGCAAGGAGAATAACCACTAGTCCACCGCGGCCGATATATATATATATATATATATATATATATATATATACACACAACTATTTGTCATGTTTTTTTTTGAAGATTTTTGAATATATACTTTTTTTTTCAAATCGTTATCAGAACATAACAGCGTCATTTCCTCGGAATTCGCTAAAATCGCTTTAGTCGAAAGAATGATATTTTGTCTGGATGTATTAAATATTCTAATAATTAAGAGAGTAAAGAAGTTCATCCCCACACTTCTTGTACGTGAAAGGTTACTATCATTCTAAGCTGACACGAGCCCCTTTATGAACTAAAGGTCCCGTGATAAGCTTGTTGTTTTATGTACGCGATATATCACATTAGAAATTAGTTAATTGGAAGGTCTATGATAATTCGTGCACTGATATGGTACTGAAAACATACTGCAGTGGTGCAATGTGTTGTAAACCCTAAGTGCTTATCGGTTAACGTCAGCCACAATTAGCTAAAGTTAGTGTTACTTGGCACTGCTACATATCAAGCATTTATTTTTTTGGCAATGCTCCTAAGTAACATCGCACATAAAAATTAGTAATGCAATCTACTTAGCATATATGATATTGAAATGAACGACCTGATAAATACATGGAGCGATGCATGTTCCATCATCAGAATATCTTTTACAACAATTTTAAATATTCAATGTGCAAATTTCCACCATAATATATTATGTAATTTATATTTATTTCATAATATATATTATTAGAGGTGTAAGACAAGGGTGTAGTTTATCACCTACTCTTTTCAATTTATATATTAATTACATCATCCAAAATTGGAAAAGAAATGTTAATATAGGTATAAGAATGGCCCCTTTTTAAAATATTAATAAAATATTAAATAGAAGAAGATATATGGATGAACAGACAAGAATGGAAAAATGTGTTAAAACAAATGTGTAGTTAACTGTGAACATGGGTACCGGAAAAATGTATATTCATTGTAAAAGCCGGAATAATAAAAAATAAAAATAAAATATTAAACTTTTTAATGTATGCTGATGATATGGTTTATTATTCTAGAAAATGAAAATTATTTGCAGTACTCTGTGCATCAATTAAATCAGTTATGCCAAGAATATAATTTTAAAATGTCAAAAGAAAAAACCAAACATATGACTTTTGGGGAAATGAACATGTAAGAACAAAAATCATAATAGAAAACAAACCTCTAGGACAAATAACAATTTTGTATTTATTTTGGGTTGTAATTTTACTACAAACACAAAAACTGAAGGAGACATAAATATGAAACTGTCGAAATTTCAAATTATATGCGGAACTATGCATAAAACATTAAAGAACAAAACAAGAAGAGATACTGATTGAAGTTTTATATTATATTGGCAGTTCTGCATTACTTTATGGTGGTCAAACTTGGGTAATGACCAAAAAATTACAAACTATAACATAAAGCGTAGAAATGAACTTCCTTAGAAGCACAAAAGGTTGCATAAGATTGGATCGGATAAAGAATGAAGATATAAGAACAGAGTTAAATATACATCCATTGAATGATAAAATCAAAGAATATACAGATACATGGTTTACACATGTAGAAAGAATGAATGTAACAAGGTTACCAAAATCAGCTTTTAACTACAAGCCAAGTGGTTCAAGGAATGTGGGAAGACCAGTGAAAAGATGGACACAACAACTGTGAGGCGGAACAGGCAATTTGCCTAGCCCGTGAAGTGAAGAAGAAGATATAACTCATTCTAATAGGATATATGTACTTTACGATCTTATAGAAGACTTTATATCACCATTGAAAAATAAGTCGCTCACACTGGAACTTAGCAAAGCCTTATGTAAGTAGAATTTATTGCTCTGGTTTTGATGTCTTCAGGAATATATACCGCATTTTGTTAATTAAACTGTATGGCATACAGTTAAATTGCGACTGAGTAAAGATAGAGGGTGCTAGAGCGATTTTGTACGTTTGGGTTTAATGGGCTAATGGTCATTTCTTGTTGATCATTTTGAGAACTTCTTATTCGATTTATATCAATAGAATATACTTAGTTTCGTTTCGAAAAGTAAAAAATTGCAACCGCTAGAGCGATTATTAAATTTTCTTTTCATATTAACTCCTGCTCCTAATTGTCTATTTTGCTGGTTAACGAACTCGGTCTTGCTTTTTTCAAATTATTACTGTATGTCGAGTTTGGTTCCGAAAAACGAAAAACAGCAAAAATTGCGGGCACTAGAGCGTTAACAAATATGTATGATTAAGAGCGTTTTCTTGGGTTTTCCGCATCATTGATTCAAGTTTAGTCTCAAGTCAATGATTTCGACCTTTCGACATGATCCCACATGTCATTATCAAGGAATAAAGTTTTCTGCGTCATCGGGTCAAGCTTGGCCTCTGGCCACTGATTCCGACGTTTGGACATGATCCCACATGTCATTATCAAGAATGATTCCTGATTCCTTGATAATGTCATGAGGGACCATGTCCAAACGTCGGAATCATTGACCAGACGCCAACCTTGAACTATGACGTGGAAAACCCAAGAAACCTTTCTTCGGTATACTTACATCCGCTTAAATCTACTATATAACCTATACATGTCAAGGTCATTTTCAGTATATACTATATAATATACAATAGATGAAGATATGTAGATATTTTTAAAAATAGTTTTTTTTTCATGACAACGGCCTCAGTAGCATCATTCACTAGGAATTCATTAAAACCTTTTTTTTTTTTTTTTTTTTTTCAGTCCTCATCTGTTCAATTCGTTAGAGGAGATTCAAATTACTTGCGACTGCATTTTACATCACTTGCGCCTCTTCCATTAATTATAGTATATTACGATGCGAGATTGGGAAGTGATTTTTACAGAATCGAGGAAAAATCGCTCGGTTTTTAATTTCCAAGATTCTGTAAAACACTTCAGAAACCTGCCTTGTACATTATTATTTGCGCGATGGTGTTTTGAAAATAATACATAACAGTAAAATAATAACATCTTTGTTGGAAACATTTGCGTTCATTAAAAACAATTGACTAACGTTAACATTGTGGGCAATGTTTATTAGTTGAAACAACAGGAGGCCTCGAGAACAATTATTGATAACATGATCGCAAGTACGTATTTATTGTTTTATATTGTTTCAAATAAAGTTCAGTTGATTTAAATGAAGTGATTTGTTTCGTATAATGTATATTAACACTACCTTTTGATATTTTCTGTATATACATTGTACGTAGTATATATAGAGGGCAGTGGATTTACTTCCCGCACGATGGTGTAAATGTAATATTACAGTATAGTTATTTAGGTTGGCAACCCCGAAATATAGGAAGTTGAACTTTTAATAATGATCGCCATTGCTGGTAAGTACGACAAAACGCACTATAGCGCAAAAATATATTTTTTTCATGAGAACAACCTCAGTAGCTTCATTCACTCGGAATTCACTAAACTTTTTTTTTATTTTAGTCCTCATATGTTGAATTCGTTAGAGGAAATTTAAATTACTTTTACTTTTTTCGAATGCCCAGGTTGTCTTTCGACATTCCTGGTTTCTCTCCTGGCATGGCGTACTTGTAACCCACTTCTGAGGTTGGGGCGCTTGGAAGGCGGGATTACGTTGTTCCGATGACATGATGGATGATAATGATGATGATAGTGGTGCGCCAGGAGAGTCCCTAATCCTAAGCTTAATCTAAAATGAACATGAATGATGATGATTGCGATGGCCATATGAATTCGGGGACCGTTTGGGCCTTAAAGTTTTCCTGACATTTCTCTTACAAGTGAGGAAAACCCCGATAAAAACCTCACCCAGAAAAACTATCCCGACCGGGGATCGAACCCGGGCCCGCTGCGTGACAAGGCAGCACGCTACCTCGAGACCACAGCGGTGGACTGATATTCAAATTACTTGCAACTGCATTTTACATCACTTGCGCCTCTTTCATTCATTTTTTTTTCCCCGGCTTATCTTTGGTTATACTGGACATGACTTTAATGTAACATTCTAGGAAATAAATTTAAAAAAATAATGTTTGAATTTCTCTGTAAAATTGTATATTTGTGATACGGTAGCCATTTAATTCCCGTTTTCATTTGTGTAGTGGCTTCAAACCTAAAATTCTGTAATATTAAATGCGTAGAATGAGATTGTGAGTTAATGCGATTGGCATCTAAGCGGCATCAACGTTACATAACGAAGCTTCAGTAGGTTAGCAACGAGAATAAACATCAAAAGGGCGCCCACATAACGAGCACGTAATAATGTACCTGGTAATCGCGTCATTAAAACCTAACAGGATCAAGGATACACTGCAGGGTCCCCTAAATTAAACGAATGCCTAGCCAGGATTCTCGCTCTAACGATTCCAGCTTTGTTACCGTCCCCACATCTGTTACGGAAATGAGAAAAAGCAATTTTAATCTCTTGTCGAACACCATGTACGTAGTAACAAGTCTATCAATTTGCCCTCTGGCTACACAAAATTATAAATTTAATTATCACAAAGTTGGAAATTATTACCAAGTTAGGGGATAGTTATAAATGTTCCAAATGACTTGCAGTTAAGAATGATTAATTAAGTTTTTTTAGTTATAAAATGAAGTAAGTTATACAAGTTTGTATTTTCTTTATCTACTCTCCTGCAGGGTTTTAATTCATTATAAGGAGAGTAAAAACTATCACAAAATAAATGAGAAGCTACTCGTACATCATCAACCAGAAGACTGATAAAATAAAACCATAAAAATTAGTCTTCCTCTCTTCCTCCTTTTCATTGGGATCCATTCCATAACAATTTTTGGCAATCTTTGCTCTGGCATTCGTTTGACATGACCATACCACTGCAATCTTTTCTTTTCTATGATGTCTATGATGTCCGGCTCCTCTTGTACACCCATAATTTCCCTTGTTTCTTTATTTCGTATTTTATCCATTCTAGATTTTCCAGCTGATCTTCTTAAAACATCCATTTCTGCACTTAAAATTCTTTTCATTTCCCTGGTAGGAGTTTGCCAGACTTCAGCACCATATGTTAAAATGCTCTGAATTATGGTTTGATATATTTTGTAATTTTCTATTTTTTGTAATATTTTTGCTCCACCAAACAGAGTTTAAAGCATTTATTGCTTGTTTTGTTTGTGCGATTCTATTTTTCATTTCCACTGTGTTATCGCCTGAATGGTATATATATATATATATATATTATATATATATATATATATCGTCACCTTACTTCCAAAACCTCGGAAGTCTAGTTTAACTATATTTTAACAGAACATAAAAACATGTTTGACATTGCTTATTATTTTGTAATTGTGTTAAGAAATAAGAACTGAAATGAGAACAAGAAGACCGGAGGGCATGGAGTGGATGGATAAGGTCTAATGGAGAAGGAAAGTAAAATATTAGGGACAGAAAGATGTGTGAATATTGAAAACCTAAATATAAATAATTTTAAAGTCTTATTTTGAACGTAAACATTGAAAATAGGACATTAAAAACGTAGTTAAAAATAATAATCAATGCTATTTTTTTTATAATTTTCTGAAAATTTTGTTGAATTAAACTTATTAGATTTTAGAAGTAAGCTGACGGTGTGTGTGTGTGTGTGTATATATATATATGGTTTCTACGGCTGTAAATGCTAACCTATTCCTAGCATCGTTTATTTATATTCAATGCATCCTTCAAAGGGGGTAGAAGTACCTTAGAACACTACAATTAGGTCGATTTGTTTTTCTTTAATTAAAAAATTTGAAGCAGTACCAATCGTGAATTGATATGATTAATTATTAGAACTTCATCTTTAACATACAATATTATAATATTCATACATAGTTGCCACTACTATGTAATAGTCCATCGCTGTGGTCTCAAGGTAGCGTGCTGCCTTGTCACGCAGCAGGCCCGGGTTCGATTCCCGGTCGGGACAGGCTCCTGGGTGAGGTCTTTTCGGGGTATTTCCTCACCAGTAAGACAAATATCAGGACGCTTAGGGTGCAACGGTCCCCGAAAATCATCCGGCCATCACCATCATCATCTTCTTCTTCCTTATCATTTTCATCATCTTCCTTCGCCGGAGTGGAAAGCAACAGGAAGCTACCACACCTATAATTCCCTAACAAAACTGCAAAGAACAACATGAAAAATGCTATGATTGCAGTGAAAGACCTGTTCTAGGGCAGAATTACTATGGATGGATGGACTATGTAATATGCAATTGGAAATGTATGGACCAATGAAAGAAAAAAGAAAAGTTTGGGACAAGAAAATTGTGTAAATATTAGGTATCTGATTACAAATAAACATAAATAATAATAATAATAATAACAATAATGTATTATTATTATCATCATCATCATTATTTCTATATTCCAACCGCTTTGTCTTGCCTCGGACGCAGCGTGTTCTATCAATGGTATGGATACAGTAAGTTTCTTGGGTGATGATTTCTCGGGGGTCTTCCTTGCCTATACTACAAATGTCAGGAAGTTTTAAGATTTTTTAAATACATTACGAAAGTCCGTTGAGATCACTATGTTAAACTTTTAAGAAATATTAAATAGTACGTAAAATCTCAGTCGTCCTCAATAATCAGCAGTAGAGTTTTTAGAAGGCCTGTCGAGAACTTAAGTCTCACCTTCTGCTTTCAGTTTGGTACTGAAACCAAACTGAAAGCAGAAGATGGGACTTAAGTTCTTGAAAAGCCTCCTACAAAACTACACTTGTTATTGCGAAGAGAGTTTTGAAAAACTCCCTAGAATTATTGGTGGACTAATTCATTTTAACATTTTGTTTTTCCAAATATGACTTGCTTGACTTGGTCTACTTGTGTTCTGAATCATCCAATGTAATGTCATTGTTACATTTACATGTATTGGAGTTCAATATCTTTATGCAAGGTAGACAGCAATCATCCTAACTGTATCCACTCTAAATTTTGTCAGTGGTATATTTGATGGAAACATATTTGTTTCGGTTACTATGTTTTGTTTTTTTGTTTATGATTGGATTTCGTAATTAAATACCATTGGATAAATTAATTGATCGTATTTATGTATATAATCTCCCAGTATTAATTTATTAAAGTAAAGTGTCAAACTACAGGCTTGAGATGCCCTTAGGGTCGATAGGTGTTGAGACTTCTACCTTTCTAGACAATTGCCAAGGGATGCCCACTGGGTTCCCAGCCCTGCGTGACGGCCGCCTTTGCCCCAAGAACATGGGTCTGGTACTCATTTACTTTAAGAGCTGAGTATTCGCTAGGGCTATGATGCCACCAAAGGTTTGGTCCATCCAAAAACCCTGACTCTATTGAGACTCGAACCCACGACCTTCCGGCTTATAGCGCGATTCCTCAAACAACTACACTACAACGTGAGCCATTAAAATTGCTTCAAATCACAAACATGATTTTTATATTGGGTCAGAATTAATGAAAAGCTAATGAAAATGCAGTGAAACTCTTAATTTTTTTAGCTACAAAAAGGTCTTCCTGTCTCTTTTGTGTGCTCGTATGTAGACCTATAAATTATACAGGGCTTGTGTATATAAATATATGCAAAAAGTTAAAGATAAGCAGTTAATAATATTTTTGTGTCATAATTTTCATATTTTTCATATTTTGTTATTATGATTTCATATTTCGGTATAATTTTCTTCGTATAATTCCTCGCGCTAATTATTATCATTAGCATTTTAACTGAAGGGAAATTGGGTATTCAGAAACTATAATAAACAGTTCAATTTTATGTTTTTCAGGTTCATTTTCACTGCAAAATAGTGAATATAACACAAAAGATTGAGTAATACTGGTGATCGGGTACTGATTAATGAATGTAACGAACAAAGGGCTGAATCGAAAGATGAGCATGATAATTTTATGAATGAAGGCTGTTAGCAAAGTCATGATATCTGGCAAAGCGCCAAAAGCGATATCCTCGTCACTCACTTCTATTAACTGCGTTCACCAGGCTCGGTATAGTCTGCTTCACAAGTTTTAACTTCTAGGAAATTATTACTGTTGTCTGTATTGTGATTTAATGTAACACATGTTTGTCCTGATGAATGAGAGAGAATTCATCAGTGAAATCACTTACATAGGGATTTTGAAAGAAGTTGACAACAGTTTGATTTTAAACGAGAACGAACCCAGTTCTCTACACACTATCTACAAGTTCCTCACAAATCTGTCTGTAGCTGGATGGTAGCGAACACCTGCTGAGAATGGGACTTGATCCGAAAGGCCTGTAATGTTATGACAGTTGAGAAACAAAGTACATCCGATTGAGGGTCTTTCCACGTTTTCAAGCGGTTGGCCCTTTTTACCAGGCCGCTGCTGGCCCTTCACATCCACATGTGTCAATCACAGAGGTAGAATAATCAACAGCCAGTGTAGGGGTGACATGTGGGTTGCATGTCGAGTCCCCCAGCCGTTATAGCTGGTTCCTCAACCTGGAGCCGCTACTTATTGTAGCTACCCAATTGCGTCACGATGCTGGGTGGGCACCGGTCCCATACTGGCCGAAATACCATGAGAAAACTTCTTCCCCCATGGAGACTCGAACCAGCGCAAGTCCCGTAGCTCTGCGCCAAGGCTTCCTACAAAGTACATTATTTTATATTTTATAATATAATTTTTATTAGTTTCTAACTATTCTAATCCCGAGCTAAGTTCCAGTTCATCATCATCATCAACAATCACGGATTAAGCCCATGTGGCTTTTTCCGGTCTCATAGATTATCATTAAAAAAGTTGAATCCATCTCTTTTTCGGTCTATCAATATTCCTGTCTCCCCTTGGTTCGTAATTAAATATAATTTTTGAAATCCGATCATCTTTCATTCTTTGAACATGTTCTTTCCAGTTTTTTCTAGATTATTTTATTTTATCTAAAAGTTTAAAAATATTTAGCTCATTTCTAATATCTTCACTTCTTCTTTTATCTAGAAGTTTGCAGCCAACCACACTTCTCAGAAATCTCATTTCAGCTGTTTCGATGATATGCTCTTCTCTTTTAGTTAAAACCCAAAATTCACTACCATTCAATAGTAAGTTCCAGTTGTGCTGTAAAAATACTTGCGTAAGGTATTACCCCATTGACACCGTCTATTTGGGGAACCGTGGTGCTGCTTTTATTCGCCAGATAACTGAATTGTGTACGGAACTGTCATCGATAGAAACATTGTTCTTAGGCATCATTGAATACAAGGTCAGATTGTACCAATAATTAGGAGCTTATTGCATTGCTTGTTATTTAAGACGCAAAAAACTATACATGGGCCTACTTAGTCAGATGTTTATGTTTTTTCCATGATGTAGACAGATATCCTTCATTTACAATATCATTACAAGCAGAATTTGTGCTCCGTTGCTGATTTACCTGTAAATTCTGTTATTTTCAAATCCTCAATGGCTAATGTAGAATATTTTTAACTAAACTGTTTGTAAACATTAAAAATAATTTGTTTCTCTCTGTTTTTCAAAGGTTTTTCTTTTTTGATGCTATAAAAATTGTACAGGAGAAGCAGCCATTTGGAACAACTGAAATGTTAATATATTCTACATTGCTCATGCGTGATAATTAAACAATGAATTGCTTAATTAAAAAGAGATTTAACACCACACCTCTATAGTTATGACGTGAGGTGCTAAATCCAACTCTATTTATTAATTAAAACGAACTTCATAGTGTCACTTCCTTTAAATACTGTATTAATGAATTGCTTATTCTATTGACTTTGTATAATACATAGTTAATAAACCCAAAATCACCAAATTAAAAATTTAAAATAATCAACGCGTTTCAATAGCGACGCTAGCATTATCAAGACTGATTATATACAGTCAATAATCAGTCTTGAAAATGATAGCATCGCTATTGAAACGCGTTGACTCTTTTAAATTTTAAATTTGGTGATTTTGGTTTTTATTGACTATATACAGCCTTTGAAATAGATGATTGCGCAACTCTTGACGATTGAAAGTTAGAGTTTTGAAGAGCGATTCACACCAGTACGTTGTTAAATGTTCTGACTCGTTTGAGTATAAAACGGACGGCGTAAGTCTCCCTTCGTGCAGTATTCGTATCGTTCGCTTCAGTGGGGCAATCGATAAGATGCTCTTTTTTTTCCAACGACGTGTGCCCACGTTCGATTCTGGTCAGGTATATATTTTTTTATTATATATTAACGTCGTTAATTTTCATAATGCCTACATATTGCCAGGCTTCGTTATATAATATATATATATATATATATATATATATATGGAAATATTCCCGGTCGGGACAGGCTCCTGGGTGAGATTTTTTCGGAGTTTTTCCTCACCTGTAAGATAAATGTCAGGAAGCTTAGGGCCCAACGATCTCCAAAAATCATCCGGTCATCATCATTATCCTTATCATTAGTATCATCATTCTTCATCGATGTGGAAAGAAACGGGAAGCTACCACACTTACAGTTCCCTAGTAAAGCTGCAAAGCATGGCATGAGAATACTATGATTGCACTGAAAGACCTGCCCTCGGGCAGAATTACTATGAAATGGAATATATGGAAATAATTAAAGGAAACAGCGGTGGACTAGTGGTTATGCTCCTTGCCTCTGGTCCCGAGGGTCGCGGGTTCAAACCCGGCCGGGGTCGATGGATTTTTTAGGACGGAAAAATCCAAGGAGCAAGTCCTCCGGGAGGGACTTTAAGCCGTGGGTCCCGAGTCTGAAGATTTTCAGGCTCGTAAAAAATCCTTAAGCCTGAATGAAAAGGCCTCTAAACAAAATTTACCGAATTTTCCCGTCCTAGTACTACCTTGGTTTCCTAGATGTCAGTATGAGGCGAAACGCTGACCACTGACCACTCAAAATGACATCTATACGAAAACAAGTGTAACTAAATTAGTATGGTTCAAATTTTTCCCAGTAGGGGGAGAGCGCCTAAATTCTGTGCAAAGGGAAAACATAGGCTTACAATACAATACAATATTTCCATTACTAATACAAAATGCGTCTGATTAATTTAATTTTATTATACAAGTAAGTCCTGAAGTAGTCCCGCGCCGTAGCCGACGGTTAAGGTAGGAAGCCTTGGCGCAGAGCTACGGGACTTGCGCTGATTCGAGTCTCCATGGGGGAAGAAATTTTCTCATGGTATTTCGGCCAGTATGGGACCGGTACCCACCTAGCATCGTGAGGCAATTGGGTAGCTACAATAAGTAGCGGCTCCAGGTTGAGGAACCAGCTATAACTGCTGGGGGACTCGACATGCTAACCACATGTCACCCCTACACTGGCTGTTGATTATCTACCTCTGTGATTGACACATGTGGATGTGAAGGGCCAGCAGCCGGCTGGTAAAAGGGCAACCGCTGAAAAGTGGAAAGACCCTCAATGGGAAGTCCTGAAGTACTGCATCGCTTCATACTTACTTACTTACTTACTCACTGGCACTATCGAACCCGTAGGTTCATGGCCGCGCGGACATAAGCTCTCCATACATCCCTATCCTGAGCTAATGCTTTCCAATCATTCCCTGTATAATCTACTTCCCTCAAATCATAGTTAATGTTGTTCTCCCACCTCATTCTTGGTCTACCAACTGGGCGTTTTCCTTCTGACTTTCCTACAAGAAGTTTCCATGCACGTCTTTCATTCCCCATACGCGCAACATGTCCTGCCCATCGCAGTCTACGAGCCTTAACTGTTCTTATTATATCTGGCTTCCTATAAAGACCATGTAGTTCATTGTTATGTAGTCTTCTCCATTCACCTGTCTGTTCATCTCTCTTTGGTCCAAAAATTTTCCTAAGAACTTTATTCTCAAATACTCGTAATCTCCTTTCCTCCCTTAAAGTAAGAGTCCATGTTTCGCACCCATATAATATAACTGGCAGAATAATAGTTTTATACATTTTCAGCTTAACGTTTTTTGATAGGAGTTGGGACATCAAAAGTTTCTGCAATGCATAATAGCATGCATTTCCAGAATTGAGCCTATGTTTAATTTCTTTGTGCATCTCATTCCTATTTGTGATTATTGTTCCCAGGTATTTGAATTGAGCCACTTCCTCAAAATTTCCTTCATTTGTCATTAGCTGTCCATTTCCATTATATAATGAATTTCTACGTGTGACCATATATTTAGTTTTACTGATATTTACTTGCAGTCCTAATTTCTTAGTGTTACTCAATAGTGTGTGCGTGTTGGCCTTTAGTATCTCCTCGCTATCGGCCAGTAGTACTACATCATCAGCATAAACTAACAGCTTATTAATACCATTCAGTTGTAAGCCTTCCTCGTTCTCAAAAGATTTAATGGCATGCTCTAGTACAAAATTAAATAGTAGAGAAGATAGTGCATCTCCTTGCTTCAACCCATTCTGGATTTCAAAAGTGTCCGAAAACTGTTTGCCTACACGCACCCTACTCTTTGAGCCATTTAGACACATTCGTATAAGTCTAACTAACTTTTTAAGAATTCCGAACTCCAGCAGGATACTATATAACTTCTCCCTCTTAATTGAATCATATGCTTTTTTGAAGTCTACATATAGTTGACGTACAGTACCATTATATTCCCATTTCTTTTCTAAAATCTGTCTTATACTAAAAATATGATCTGTTGTAGACCGTTTCTTCTAAATGCACATTGATGATCTCCTAGAATGTCATCAATATAGGGAGTAAGTCTGCTTACTAATATATTTGTTAGAATTTTATATGAAGTGGAAAGTAATGAGATGCCCCTGTAGTTGTTGCAATCAGTTTTATCTCCTTTCTTATAAATTGGTACGATAATTGATTCCTTCCATTCATGGAAGAGCTTCTTTTTCCCAAATCATACTAAACAACCAGCGTATCTTGTCCATCAATTTTTCTAGGAGAGATGGTTTTGGTCTAGTGGAGGGAGTTTCTGTTTCCCGTGCATGAGGTCGCGTGTTCGATCCTGCTGTCCTGCTATTTTCTCTCTCTCTCTCTCTCTCTCTCTCTCTCTCTCTCTCTCTCTCTCTCTCTCTCGTTCTTATTTTAATTAATTTTGTTTCTTTTCATTTCTTTTGCTTTGTTTTATTTTCAGTATTTATCACACTACTTATTTAGACGAAACTGTTTTCCATTGCACGACACTCAACGAAGCAGAACGGATTTAGTTTCTCAAATAGTTGTATACTTGTGAACCAAATAGCTGATCTCTGATCAAGCGCAGTGACTTCCGTTCTGAGACTTGAAAATTATCTGTGCGTCATCAATTATTTCAAAGAGTGTACATACAAATTTATCGCCAAGAATATCCTATTTATTAATATTAAATACCGGTATGTGATTATACATTTCAAGATCCATCCATATAACTTATATAGATATATGCTAAATAATATATATCGCTCATTTGCGAGAAGAGTGACATAACTAAAAAATTGTTGATTTTGAGTTATTGGCACTACATGAAATACAAAACTCAGTTCTATGTTATGGAAGAACGACATAAGGGATTGTATACAATGAGTTGGTATATGATTTGAAATTTATGATAAATAGATTAAAAAATATATTGATTTCAAACCTTTAAATGCATCTCCTGAAAAACTGTGTTTTTTTAGTTATGTCACTCTTCTCGCACATGAGTGATATATTATTAGTGAACTACATTTTCGTACACGCTTAAAGGTAAATTTTTCGATCAATGAAACACGCAGTCATATATTTGGTTTGTTTACATTACAACTCGGAAGAAGTATAACACATCTCAACGGAATTTTACAATTAAATTTATTAGTACTGACTCATGCCCCAAATGGGAGTCAATGACCAATCACGTTTTAATGAATTTTGTTTTACAACCAATGACAGTCGTGTTTAACCTGGATATTTATCGAATTCTGTTTACCAAATTAAAGAAAGCTCCACCTTTTTAATATTCTAAACAGGTCAGAGCATTATTTTGCAGTGACTGTTTATCCAATAAATACATTGAATATAGCAAATAATGAACAGATTCATTCGAACTACACATTTGATAATTGTGTGTTCAATAATTGTGTTTTTAAATAATTATTTTACCGACCTGTTTCCTAAAAAAATAATTAATAACCTATAATGTTGGTTATAATATACAGTATGAATTTTTGGACCAGAGATAGATGAACAGACAGGTGAATGGAGAAGACTGCATAACAATGAATTACATGGTCTTTATAGGAAGCCAGATATAATGAGTAGACTGCGATGGACAGGCATGAACGGAGAATGAAAGACGTGCATAGAAGCTTCTTATAGGAAAACCAGAGGGAAAACGCCCATTTGGTAGACCAAGAATGAAGTGGGAGAATAACATTAACTATGATTTGAGGGAAGTAGATTATACAGGGGATCATTGGAAATATTGGCTAAGGATAGGGATGTATGGAGAGCTTATGTCCGCGCGGCCATGAACCTACGGGTTCGATAGTGCCAGTGAGTTAGTTAGTTATGATGTGTTTATTTTTTTCTCCACTAGGGTGCATTCTAATAATATTGCGATCCTATTTGGCAATAAATAATATGATCTAGTTGCAGTGGATGAAAAAATGAAGCATAACCAAACATTTCTCATTTGTTTTCAAATATCGCCGTTTATATTAAATGTATAAATATTTTAAAATAAATATATTTAAATAATTATTTGTGTGTAAACAACTTCATTTTATTCGTTAATTAGTTCTAACAAATGCCACTCTTATTTACAAATCCTCTAGATAATTTGGAAATCGCTCGTGGCATTACTTACAAAAATGAAGTTCTTCTTTTCTTCTTCCTTTCCAGGATTAGGTCAATGCGATCTGTTACGGTCTCAAGTCCATCGATTCCTTGGCTGTCCCAAAGATCTTTTTCCATGTGGTTTGTAGGTGTTAATCTTTTTGGGTAATCTTGTATTGTCCATTCTGTCTAAATGTTTTTTCCATTGGTATTTGTGCTCTTCTAGTTTATCGACTATTGAAAATATTCCCAGTTCATTTCTTATTGATTCATTGTGTAATCTATCCATGCGTGTACATCCTTTTACGGATCTTAAAAATTTCATTTCAGCGGCTTGAATGTGTGAGATTTTTTTTTGTAAGTACCCAAGATTCAGATCCATATAAAAGAACAGGAACAGCCATAATTTTATAAAACCTGAGCTGAGTTTCTGAAAATGAAGTTATTAAAGAAATTCTACGTGTTCCGCCAACATCGCAACATGTGACTACAATAATCTGTTAGAGTTTACTGATCCATTGAATGTATAAGGATGTATTACAAACCTCATAAATCAAACTGTGCTTTTTAATCTATTAGATATATGCGAGTCTTCACAAATTTCCAGTTTTGAATTCAAGTTGATAAGGACTTTTTAACAGTAATCACTTATATACGACGGGTTGGTGCATTATAACATAATCCAACTGTGCTATCAGATTTGCATAGTAATATATTTGTGTGCGCCTGACATTCGGAATCTATCACAGATTAATGTGAATGGAGTGGAAGGGTTAATATAATATTCTCTCGGTACACAGTGCAATATCGTACTTCTCGTTTTTAGAATCGGGCGATCCGGAGAACGCTCTCTGTTAGATCCAATGAATTATTGGGACACGTCATGTTCTGTTAATGGAGACCTACCACACAGTAGTACCATCAGTGCATTTATCAGTGCCATAAAAATGGCGCGTATTATTGGAAGCCCTGGTAGCCAATTTCTGCAAATGGTACATTACTATTATTACAGTTGACAATATCTTAGTGCTAGTTTACGTCCTCTATCAAGTCTGATGTTATTCCAGTAGTATCAATCATTTCATTAAATACAACCGTACTGTATGCCTTACTTGTTTATTAGAGCTCATTACTGACAAAGTACCGATAGAACTCAACAAAGTGAATATGTATGTAGATACTCCATAGGACACGCGTGGAGATACATGCTCCCTAGCGGGAGTTACTTCTCCTAACTCCATGACGTGACAGACCTAGAAGGTCCTTGGCCTACAATCCGGCTGCTGGCCTCACATCCACATCTGTTAATCACAGAGGTAAACAATCATACAGCAAGTATATAGGTGAAATGTGGTCAGAATATCGGGTACCCTAGCTGTTTTACCTGGTTTTCTCAATCTGGAGTCACTACTTATTGTAGGTACCCAAATTCCTCATGATGCTCGGTTAGCACCGGTCCCATACCGGGCGAAATTACATGAGAAAAGTATTTCCTTATGGAGACTCGAACCAGCGCAAGTCCCGTAAGTCTGAGCCAAGGCATCTTTATTGAACCACTCGGCTACAGCGCGGGAGTTTCTTAACAAAGCTAATTTAGTTAAGCTTATTTGCCTATGGATGTCAACGACTGACAATGTGGTTAGCACATCGCCTCAATGAGACATCTAGTAGGCATATAAGGTATTACTTGGATGGATGAAGGTCGGTTGAATTTTGCACAGAGGTATTTTTATTCAGGCTTGCGGTTCTTTTACGACCTCATAATCTTCAGACTCGGGAACCACGGCATAACGTCCCTTCCAAAGAACTTGCCCCTTGATTTTTTCCATACAAAAATCCATCGACCCCGGCCGAGTTTGAACTGAGAAAGATCATGGAAAAATGTGTGTGTGTGTATGTGTGTGTATGTGTGTATGTGTTGTGTATATGTGTGTGTATGTGTGTGTATGTGTGTGTGTGTGTGTATGTGTGTGTATATGTGTGTATGTGTGTGTATGTGTGTGTATGTGTGTGTGTATGTGTGTGTATGTGTGGGTATGTGTGTGTATGTGTGTGTATATGTGTGTGCGCGCATCCGTTAACGCTCTAGCAGACAACATTGTTTTTTCGGAACCAAACTCGGCGTATACCAAACAATTAAAAAAATAAGGTCGACTTTGTTAACTAGCAAAATCAAATCTTAAAGAATAGGAATTTTCCTAAAAAGATTAAAATAACTCTTGCGGCCTCATTTTCTTTTCGCAACGAATCCCAATATACAGTATAGTGATGAAATAGTAGAGGAAGGAATACTTAAACTATCAGAAAAATCCGCCGAACATTGCCTGAAATCCGTAATCAAAAATCATTATTTATTTTCACTGCGATGCGATATATTTAAATATTTTGCACGAGAATTTAGCGTTGCATCAATTTAAAGGTTAACAAAACAAAGATACATTCCTTAAACCAGTAAACTTGGACCAAACATTCGACTTGCAGAGGAAGTTGCTTAGTTTACGCAATTCCTGCGTAACGGATTTTTAAAATGTTATCCTGATAAAGATATGAAAGAGTATATTAATATTCTCTAATCCGTGGTTCAAACTAGTACTAAACTCTTCATACATAGTGATATAAATCAATTAATATGAAGGGTAAAAAGGATATCTTCACTTTATATGGTCGTAATGGAAAAGCGTATTCCTGCTTGTGACAAATCGCTCGCAGGAGAATAATTCACGGATCCTCGAGATTAAGCGGAACGGAATCAGTACTTCTACAAATTGGATGAAGAAGTGGTTCACACGCTACGATGAATACATTAAATTTCCTTCTCTTAGAAAGTACGACAGCCACTTCTCAAAAATGCGCCATCGTACCAGCTAAATGCTTCATCTTACACTTCAATAAATTCATTCCGAAATACAAATCTTACAACTTACTTTAATAATATAAACACCTTCTTAAAAACTTACAGTTCTATTCATAATCTCTATTTGTTAAAATTTCAATAAGAGTAATATTTCTATGAAAAACCTTGTATCCACTATAAATGTATTCTTCTTTAACAGAGTTTTCAATTATTATCCTTTCTTCGAATCATCCTACAAAGGATCATATTAATTTAATTTATTAGCTTTTTGCAGTATTAATAAAATTCATAATAAAATTCCGTTGGGGTGAGAAGACAAAGTAAAATATTAAAATCGATAAATACCTTGGCAGGTGTCATCTTCCTCATCTAGGCTAAAACTTTTAAAACTATAGGTCTCTCAAAAATAGACTTCCATCTTCAGCAGAAGGGTGTACGTTACTGACTGTCGGTTTGTCATCAATGTCGGCCACCACATGGAAACAATAGGAAACGCTCTTACTATATTTCACAAAGAAAGTGATCCGGCAAAGATAAACACCTCAAAGAATAAGGAATTTTAAAGGAAATAAACAAGAAACTGATTTTAAATGAGAATACACCCAGCTCATACAATCCTTCCTCTAAATGAACTTATAACGACAGTCAGTAGCGTACACTCATATGCTGAAGATGGAAACGAGTTCTTGAAAGGCCCACAGTTTTAAAAGTTTTAAGCTAGTTGAGGACAACGGCACCTGCCAAGGTATTTATTCATTTTAATATTTTTGTTTATGATTAGCTTTTCGCATTTTAGCGAATTCCGAACGAATAAAGCTATTGAAGTTATTTTAATGAAAACAGTTTCATTTATTTCTTGTTTTACATATCTTCATAGATCCTACTTAAAGACATTGACTTAGCGGTTTCAGAGGGGTAGGCCTATTGATGGTAACCCATACCGGGATTTTGGAGTTTCTCGGGATTCTGCCGTTTCCTGAATTTTACCCCTCCAAAACTTTCCATTCCCCTTTCTCTCCCCTTCATGTAGTTTAATTTCTTATTCATTAATTTCATATCATACTTCAGCTCGGGGACGCGCCGTAGCGCAGTGGTTAAGGCACTGCGCTTCAAACCGGAAGGTCGAGGGTTCGAGCCCCATGGGGGTCAGGATTTTTAAATTGACCCAAACCTTCTGGCGGCACTATGGTCCTGGGGTTGACTCAGCCTCTAACGTGAATGAGTACCAGGCGCTTGTTCTGAGGTAAAGACGACCGTCACGCAGGGCTGACAACCTGGCTGATACGAAGTTTCGATTGTCTAGAAAAATTAGGAGCCTTAACCTCCTACTACCCCAAGGGTCTCCTGAGACCTGTAGTGGGATACTTTACTTTGCTTCACCTCATCTTATAATTTAATTGAATATAATTAAATGTTGAAAATATGTGGTTCCGGGGATCTAGTGGCGTCCACCAAGATGCTGCATCATGACTGCGAGCTTGAAAAAAAAGAGTACAGCGGGAGGTTTGTAGTTCCCCTTATTGACCACGATCCCAGCCATAAAATATGGATATGGTCGAATCTAGATCACGACCTAAAACACACATGGCAACGTAGAGTAGACTTTCATTCCACTCATCTCCATAATATGGGATAGCGCAATGAATATTTCAGTTCGCGGCCCTTCCTGTCTGAATAAAAACCTAAAGAACAATTAATTCTCGTAGACTACGATAGACAGAGCATGTGGTACTAATGGGGAATGAAAGAGTGCAATAGAAATTCCTTGCAGGAAAAACACAATAAAAGCGCCGAATAGATAAGTCAAGAATCAGGCTGGACAATAACATTAACCATGATTTCAGGGAAGTAAATTAGACAGGTGATTATTCGAAAATATCTCAGGAGATCATATGTCCGCACGACCATGAACCTATGGATTCGAAAGTGATAAAGTGATTGTTATATATATATATATATATATATATATGTGTGTGTTAACCCTCTACTGGCTGCAATGTTTGTATCTTTGCATAACTACTCTGCTTATTGCAATCAATTAAGGAGAGTAAACTGGATTTCATTAAATAATACATTCATTGGACCGACCATTAACAGTGGGAGTTAATTAGAAGCAAAATTTAAAAATTCGCTGTAGTGCTCGCAAATTTCGATTTTCGCAATGAAACTCGGCATATAATTTTAAGTGAAACCAAGAAGGTATGTTCAAAACGTCCGCGGCCTTCCCCATCCAAGTACTTATTAGTTGCTTATTAATATATTGAATACATGTCAATCGGTGAAGTATGTAGGGAAATACGTACTTACCCTTACTCACTGGCACTATCAAACCCGTAGGTTCATGGCCGCGCGGACATAAGCTCTCCATACATCCCTATCCTGAGCTAATTCTTTCCAATCATTCTCTGTATAATCTACTTCTCTCACATCAGAGTTAATGTTATTCTTCCACCTCATGTTTGGTCTACCAATTGGAGGTTTCCCTCAGGTCTTCCTACAAGAAAGCTTACATGCACATCTTTCATCCCCATTCGTGCCACACTCCTGTCCATCGTGGTCTACGAGACTTAACTGTTCTTATTATATCTTCCTATAAAGATCATGTAGTTCACTGTTATGAAGTCATCTCTATTCACCTGTCTGTTCATTTCTCTTTGGTCCAAAATTTTTCCTAAGAACTTTAATCTCAACTATCTGTAATCCCCTTTCCTCCCTCTTCCTCCTAAAATTAAGAATCTATGTTTCGCAACCATATAACTGGTAGAATAACAGTTTTATACATTTTCAGTTTAACGTTTATTGAAAGGAATTGGGACGTTAAGAGTCTCTGTAATGCATAATAGCACGAATTTTCCAGAAGTGAGCCTGCGTTTAATTTCTTTGTGCATCTCATTCCTATTTGTGATTATTGTTCCTAGGTATTTGAATTCAACCACTTCCTCAAAATTTCCCTCATTTGCCATCAGTTGTCCATTTCCATTATATAATGTATTTCTATGTGTGACCATATATTGAGTTTTATTGATATTTACTTCCAGTCCCAAATTCTTAATGTTACTCAATAGTGTGTGCGTATTGGTCTTTAGTACCTCTTCGCTATCGCCCAATAGTACTACGTCATCATAAGTAATGCCACGAGTGATTTCCAAATTATCGATAAATTGGAAATCAAGAGTGGCATTTGTTAGGACTATTTAACGAATAAAATTAAGCTGTTTACTCACAAATCATTATTTAACTATAGTTATTTTAAAATATTTATATATTTAATGTAAACGGCGATGTTTGAAAACAAATGAGAAGCGATACGTACGCTTCGTCTGCTTCTTTTGTTTATCACTGCAACCAGAACATACTATTTATTGCCAAAGAAACGCAATATTGTAAGAATGCTCTCTCAGTGGAGAAAAAATGAAACACATCAAACTGTATATTAGTTCATTTCTGATGTCCGTATGATGTAAATATGACAATTAAACTTTTCTGGATTGTTACCTGGGAAAAAATACATTTAAGAAAGTGCAAACAGTGGTTTCTTTTTTTACACTCTTTATATTAGCTTGACCTGTATCTATCTATCTATGTAACGGAATCTTTCAACGCGATTTTCACCCACTTAAAATCATCGGATCGACTTGAAACTTTGTATACTTGTAGAGGACCCGTGACAATACAATAATTTCATATTTATTTTCTAAAATCCTGGCCATAATCTTCAGAAAATAAAAAAAAGCCGTTTTTGTATCAATGTAACGGAATCTTACAACGCGATTTTTATCACCCACTTAGAAAACATTGGATTGACTTGAAACTTTGTATACTTGTAGAGGACCCGTGACAATACAATCATTTCATATTTATTTTCTAAAATCCTGGCCATAATCATCAGAAAATCAAAAAACACACGTGTTTTTGTATCAATGTAACGGAATCCTTCAACGCGATTTTCACCCCCTTAGAAATATTTGATCGACTTGAAACTTTGTATACGTTGTAGAGGACCCGTGACAATATAATAATATCATATTTTGTTTCAAAAATCCTGGCCAGTATCATCCGAAAATCAAAATGAAACTGGTATAATAGGTTGCGGACTTGTCGAGTTTTTAGTCAATCGTTATAAGAGCTCAGTTGGTAGAGCAGTGAACTCTTAGTGGTATATAATTTCAGTAATCCGTCCGTCGCTGGTTCAAATCCGGCTGGGAGGGTTTTTTTTTATGGAAGAGTATTACTCATACTACAATAGTATCGAATTTAAAGATATTTACATTTTTTCTTATTCTGTAAAATATTAAAACTAAAAAATAAAAAATAAATAATAGTTTTAAAAAACTAAAAGAACACGCTTTATTAGAAAACTA
This sequence comes from Diploptera punctata, assembly GCA_030220185.1. NCBI lineage: Eukaryota > Metazoa > Arthropoda > Insecta > Blattodea > Blaberidae > Diploptera > Diploptera punctata. The sequence goes on along the minus strand of JASPKZ010001609.1, from coordinate 413,030 downwards.
AAAAACGAAAAATAATTTTAATTTCCAGTACGCTTGGGATAAAATAAAGTGGTCAACAAAAAATCATCTCCAACACATATAGTGTAAAATTAGAGTTATCAACAAAAAGAAAATAATTTTACCATCAAAAGCGTGGGGTGATTTTTATGATTTTTACATGTTCTTCTTAGAGAGCTTACTTTTACCAGTATCTGTATATTATCAAATATATTAATTGATATAGAGCACCCCACGCTTTTGATGGTAAAATTATTTTCTTTTGTTGATAACTCTAATTTTATTCTATATGTGTTGGAGATGATTTTTTGTTGACCACTTTATTTTATCCCAAGCGTACTGGAAATTAAAATTATTTTTCATTTTTTAGTTTTCTAATAAAGCGTGTTCTTTTAGTTTTTTAAAAGTATTATTTATTATTATTATTATCATTATTATTAATATTATTATTTTAGGCAAAAAAGACTGTTTACTCTCCTCCCCTCTCCCCCCCGCCGTCTCCCCCCGTCTCTTCCTTTTTTTTTTTTTCTTCTTTTTTCTGATGCAGTACGAAATCCAGCGCCCAAACCTTTTACAATATCATACCATCCTGCCAGTGTGTGTGTGTGTGTGTGTGTGTGTGTGTGTGTGTGTGTGTGTGTGTGTGTGTGTGTGTGTGTGTGTGTGTGGGTGTGGGGGGGTTTAGAGTGGGTGTTTGAAATGTTGTATGCATGCTGGATCCACCAGCCTACTATAGCTTACTTTTAGTATTTCAAGGGAAAAAAATATTTACATACATACATACATGCATACATATATATATATATATATATATATATACACATACATATTTACTGTTTGTGATATTTGGCATAATTAAGAAAAGTTTGATCATCGTATAGAGAGTGCACTAAAATATATATTAAACAAATTTACTTCTTTAGATAATAAAAAAAGTACATAAAATAATAGAAAATACTCGCACCTTACTTCCATTACGCCGCTATATACATAGAATAAATAATAGTTTAAAAAAACTAAAAGAACACGCTTTATTAGAAAACTAAAAAATGAAAAATAATTTTAATTTCCAATACGCTTGGGATAAAATAAAGTGGTCAACAAAAAAAATCATCTCCAACACATATAGAATAAAATTAGAGTTATCAACAAAATGAAAATAATTTTACCATCAAAAGCGTGGGATGCTCTATATCAATTAATATGTTTGATAATAAACAGATATTGGTAAAAGTAAAGTCTCTAAGAAGAAAATGTAAAAATCATAAAAAGCACCCCACGCTTTTGATGGTAAAATTATTTTCCTTTTGTTGATAACTCTAATTTTATTCTATATGTGTTGGAGATGATTTTTTGTTGACCACTTTATTTTATCCCAAGCTTATTGGAAATTAAAATTATTTTTTCATTTTTTAGTTTTCTAATAAACGCGTGTTCTTTTAGGTTTTTAAAACTATTATTTATTGGTGGTATAATCAATTGCTACAAATGTTTTTATATTAACTCTTCATGCACTATATATACAATCTGGTAGCCGTATTTCTCACAGGCTCAGTCACTGCAAAATAATGGTCAGACCTTTTCAGAATATTAAAAAGGAGGAGCTTTGTTTAATGTGGTAATTGTAACACTCATAATATTTTCGTGAAACACGACTCTGATTGGTTGTAAAACAGAAATCATTGAAACGTGATTGGCCATTGAGTCCCATTTGGGGCATGAGTTAAAATAGTCAGCATTAAGTAACAGCTTATTAATTACCATTGAGTTGTAGGCCTTCTTCATCCTCTGAAGATCTGATGGCATGCTCTAGTACAAAATTAAATAGTAGAGGAGATAGTGCATCTGTTTGCTAAATTATCTTTGTTAAGAAACTCCTATTAGGGGAGCATCTATATATCCACGAGACACATATGCAATTATATACATGTTAAAAAATCAGCGAAATGTGATCATTAGAAGAGAGGTTTTTCTAAAATCCGAAATTTATAAATTCTATTGCGGCTGCCATGTCTTTTTTCTCGCAACAAAACTGAACATATAAGGTTTAATTAACAAAGAATGACATTCCGCAAACCAGAAACGTAGGACCATGTATTCGACTATCTGGGGTATTCATTTAGTTTATCCAGTTCATGCGTATCGAATTTTTTCAGTATTCTCGCATTCGTGTTCTATCCTGTTCTGGTTTTCTTTAGTTCCACTTTGTTTTATTTTTTTTTTTCTCTCTCCTGACGTTTCTGAACATTGTGACGTGTTCCTAAGGAATATGAACTCTTGAGCATCTAGCTAAATTATTTTTAACACTTTTAGACCCACATTATGAATTTCGTGGTAAAAAATCTATATATTACATTGTATTATAAAATAAAACACATTTTTGCTAAACAGATAATTTGTTTACATCATATGTTGAACATCTGAAGTAGACCATACATCATGTTGTGATAAAATTAGATATTAGAACTTGTTGTTTAGAACAAGAGCGTTTTAGAGATAGAATCACATAGCACCCTGTATCATAGTTTTAAGTGTCATTTATTCAGCGACTATACTGATTGTGAGAATTATATACGTCTTGTATGTCTTTTTACACTGTGTGTCCAACAATATTCTATTATTATTAATACCACTGTTTTTGTTATATTATTATTGTTATTATTATTATTATTATTATTATTATTATTATTATTATTATTATTATTATTATTAAAATGAGCACCATGAACATTGTTAAGGTACTATTTAATATGTCCTATATAATAAATTAAACATCCTACATTGATAGTATTTTTTAACTAGTATAAACGATGAGAAACAGAGAATTTAATATAACAACCCACACGGCATTTGTTGAATACCAAAAAGCTTTTGATACTGTGGACAGAGAACGACTTTGGGAAGTACTAACTAAAACAGGAATTCCAGAAAATCTAATTCGTGCTGAACAATGTATGTATGAAAGTACAAAAATCAAAATCAAAAATATTTCCACAAACAGAGAATGAAGAATAGAAGACAGGGATAAAACAGGGCTGTCTAAAGTCTCTAACCCTGTTTAAATTGTATATAGGCCTAAATGATAAGATTAAGACTTGGGAGAATTAATTAACACACTTCATGATTAATGACGTTCTATTTAATACAATACTTTATGAAGATGACTACATTATTTCAGCTAAACCTGACGACAATTTATAAACATCTGTATACACTTTTTTTACCAAATAGCAAAATATAATGTGAAGATCTCTCTTCTTCTTCTTCTTCTTCTTCTTCACGGTTTAGGCTTATTTACTAGCCTGTTCCGGCTCCAAATTGCTGCTCTTTCCATGTTTTCTTTGGTCTTCCCAAACTTCTTCTTCTTCGTGGTGAATAGCTGTATGCTGCTTTTGGTATTCTATTCTCAGTCATCCTTGCCAAGTGTTCTTTCCAGTTTGTTCTGTATTTTTCTATTGTTGTGTTTAATTCCTATACTTTTAGTTGTCTTATTTCTGTGTTATGTTTTTTGTATGTTCTTTGATATCCTGCTATTGGTCTGAGGAATCTCATTTCAGCAGCTTGTATTCTGGCTGATTGCTGTGTTGTTACTGTCCATGTTTCGGATCCATAAGTAATAATAGGCACTGCCATTGTCTTGTATAATTTCATTATAAAGTCTTTCCTGGCTTTATTTTTCGAAGTTCTTTTTAGTGTTCCTGTTATATAATTAAACTTATTTAGTTTGTTATTTATATCTGTTTCCGCTGTGTATGATAGTTCGCAACCTAGGAAGTTATATCTTACCACTTGTTCCATTGGTTTATTTCCTAATATTATCTTTGTCCGAACTGGATGAGCGCCCTTGAAGGTCATTGTTTTTTTTATATTTGTGAGGATATTTCCATGTTGTATTTTTTTTATATTTCATTTAGTTTATATAGCATTCTTTGTAGTTCGTCCTCTGTTTTTGCTATTAAAATCTGGTCATCGCGAAGATTTCTAGAAATAAAATATGTTAATGGAATTTGAAGAAAAAAAAATCATGAAGATTTATAATTGTTATTAATAACCAGTGTACAAAACAAGTATATTAATTAAATTACCTCGGTTGTAATCTCTCCTACATCAACTCCAGATGTTCACATAAATTTAGTCAAATTTCAATAAATTTTAGGTAAGGACATACAATAAAATCAACACTACAAAGAAAAGTCAGACTATAGACACAATTTTTAAATTCTATAAAACAATGACATATAATCCCTATTAGGTTCGTCTTCCGGGCATATAGGCCGTGGTCCAGTCGTTCTTCTACTCGACGTTTCGTCTACTGCTGCGGTAGACATCTTCAGGAGATACTGCGTGCTCTCTGTGAACTCCTCAACAGTCGGCTGCAGACTGGCTGGTCGTTGGAAACTCCCTCCCTATTTATAGGCACGCCCCTGGTGGAGAGGCGGTTTTCTGCGCGCGCGGTCCGTGTTGCGTGCTGTTTTGTCCAGGCTGTCGCTAGCAGAAGTCATAGGCTTCGTTGTCGTATTGTGCAATGCCGGGATCCAGATTTTGTTTATCTTCATGGTTTCTTCTTTTTTTGTTAAAGGAATTTTTGTGTTTATATATTTCAAATGGCTTCTCTGTACAGTTCTGGTGTAATAATGTGATGTTTGGGACAATACCTGTGTTTCTTCGAAATTCTTATTATATGTTCTTGGTTGTTCATCCAGTGTTCCGCTACGGCTGATTTTTCCTTTTGTTTTAGTCTGCAATGCCTCTTGTGTTCTTGCAATCTTGTGGTAACCATTCTTTTTGTTGTGCCGATATAAACTTCTCCACAACTGCAAGGGATGCGATATATACCGGCAGTACTTAACGGATCTCTTGTATCTTTGGCTGGGCGCAGTATATTGCTGATTTTTTGTGTTGGCTTGTAGGTTGTAGATATGTTATATTTATTTAATATTCGAACCAATTCTCTCCGTTATTGTCTTGATATATGGTAGGTACACCTTACCCTTAGCCTCCTCCTTGTTCCCGTTTCGGATTTGTATTTATTGGGATTTATGGCTCGGCGAAAATCTGTTTTGCTGTATCCATTGGATTGAAACGCTGCTTGGAGATGATTAATTTCTTCTTGTAGATACTGTGGTTCCGAAATCCTTTTGGCTCGTTCCACCAGGGTTTTAATTATTCCGCGTTTTTGTCTGGGATGATGGTTGGACTGCTTATGTAGGTATCTGTCTGTGTGAGTCTTTTTCCTGTATACCTTGTGTCCAAGTGTCATGTCTTGGTTTCGAATTACTAAAACATCCAAAAACGGTAGACTGTTGTTCTCTTCTCTTTCCAGGGTGAATTGGATGCTGGGACAAATACCATTTAAATGTTGCCTGAAGTTATCAAGTTCTTCTTCACCATGCTCCCAAATGACGAATGTGTCGTCCACATATCTCAGCCAAACTGAAGGTCTTAATGTAGCATTCTCCAAGGCCTGTTTTTCAAATTGTTCCATGTAAAAATTGGCTATTACGGGGCTTAATGGACTTCCCATGGCCACGCCATCTATTTGCTCGTAGAATATTCCTCCCCATTGGAAATACGTTTCTGTGAGGCATATGTTATACAGCGCTACTATATCTGGGGGAAAGAGTTCTTGCAAGAATGTCATAGTGTCTGGGATAGGTATCTTAGTAAATAAAGAAACCACATCGAAGCTTATTATTTTATCGTTTGGCTTGAGTTTCAGAGTGTCTATTTTTTCTATGAAGTGCGTGGAGTTTTTTACAAACGTGTCAGTTTTTCCAATATACGGTTTCAATAGTGAGGCGAGAAACTTGGCGAGTTCATATGTAGGTGATCCAATGGCCGAAACAATAGGTCTGAGTGGTGTTCCTTCCTTGTGTATCTTTGGTAATCCATACAATCTTGGTGGCAGTGCTTCTGATTTTGTACAATCCTCGTTTAGTGTCTTCATCAAGTGTGGAGCTCTTGATAAGTTTATTGGATTTACGTAGAACTCTTGCTGTAGGATCAGTTTTAAGAATCTTGTATGTTCTCTGGATCTAAAAGCTGTTGCATTTTCTGGTTGTATTGTTCTGTTTCCATGATGACGGTGGCATTTCCTTTATCTGCAGGAAGAACGATGATGTCTTTGTCTTCGTTTAGATTATGTAAAGCTACTTTTTCTTTTCGTGATAAATTACTCACCGGTGGTTTGGTTTTACGGAGAATGCGAGACACTTCGCCCCTTATTTCCTCACTCTGATGAATAGGCAGCTGCCTTATTCCGGCTTCTACATTGGCTATGATGTCTTCAATAGGTACTGTTTTAGGTGTTACAGCAAAATTTCCTCCTTTGGCAAGTACCGATATTTCTTCTTCGTTGAGTTGGCGGTCTGTCAAATTTACTACCGCTCTTGAGTTGGGTGGTTTATTTCTGTTTTCTTGATGATTTTTTATGTATTTTTGTTTCTGTCGTTTCCGTGTTTTCTCTATGGTTCGGCAAAAGCTGTGGTATGTGATGTTGTCCACCTTCTCCCAGTCTCTCTTACTGAGAATATTGCTAATCTTCAGATGTAAGTAAAAAAGTTCTTGATCATTCATCCCTAGGGTTCGTCTTGTATCATGAATTCGTTCTCTAAGAAGAGCCCGTTCCGTTCGTCCATATATCCTCTTAGCCTTTGTCGTTTTGAAGATCTGTTTTGCATCGTAGAAATTGAGGGATAGTTCCCGTGTCTCTGCACCGTAGAAGAAAGCTTAAATTGCACAGAAAGCGTCCTTTTTTCTTTCTTAATTCTTCAAATTTCCGAATAGAAAGAAATACATCCTTCCCGTAGAGGTTGCTTATGTATAACTGTAGGCTTTCACGGCCGGCGTCTTGATCCCTATTAGGTTCGTCTTCCGGGCATATAGGCCGTGGTCCAGTCGTTCTTCTACTCGACGTTTCGTCTACTGCTGCGGTAGACATCTTCAGGAGATACTGCGTGCTCTCTTGTGAACTCCTCAACAGTCGGCTGCAGACTGGCTGGTCGTTGGAAACTCCCTCCCTATTTATAGGCACGCCCCTGGTGGAGAGGCGGTTTTCTGCGCGGTCCGTGTTGCGTGCTGTTTTGCCCAGGCTGTCGCTAGCAGAAGTCATAGGCTTCGTTGTCGTATTGTGCAATGCCGGGATCCAGATTTTGTTTATCTTCATGGTTTCTTCTTCTTTTTTGTTTAAAGGAATTTTTGTGTTTATATATTTCAATGGCTTCTCTGTACAGTCTGGTGTAATAATGTGATGTTTGGGACAATACCTGTGTTTTTCTTCTTCGAATCTTATTATATGTTCTTGGTTGTTCATCCAGTGTTCCGCTACGGCTGATTTTTCCTTTTGTTTTAGTCTGCAATGCCTCTTGTGTTCTTGCAATCTTGTGGTAACCATTCTTTTTGTTGTGCCGATATAAACTTCTCCACAACTGCAAGGGATGCGATATATACCGGCAGTACTTAACGGATCTCTTGTATCTTTGGCTGGGCGCAGTATATTGCTGATTTTTGTGTTGGCTTGTAGGTTGTAGATATGTTATATTTATTTAATATTCGACCAATTCTCTCCGTTATTGTCTTGATATATGGTAGGTACACCTTACCCTTAGCCTCCTCCTTGTTCCCGTTTTCGGATTTGTATTTATTGGGATTTATGGCTCGGCGAAAATCTGTTTTGCTGTATCCATTGGATTGAAACGCTGCTTGGAGATGATTAATTTCCTACCATATATCAAGACAATAACGGAGAGAATTGGTCGAATATTAAATAAATATAACATATCTACAACCTACAAGCCAACACAAAAAATCAGCAATATACTGCGCCCAGCCAAAGATACAAGAGATCCGTTAAGTACTGCCGGTATATATCGCATCCCTTGCAGTTGTGGAGAAGTTTATATCGGCACAACAAAAGAATGGTTACCACAAGATTGCAAGAACACAAGAGGCATTGCAGACTAAAACAAAAGGAAAATCAGCCGTAGCGGAACACTGGATGAACAACCAAGAACATATAATAAGATTCGAAGAAACACAGGTATTGTCCCAAAACATCACATTATTACACCAGACTGTACAGAGAAGCCATTGAAATATATAAACACAAAAATTCTTTAACAAAAAAGAAGAACCATGAAGATAAACAAAATCTGGATCCCGGCATTGCACAATACGACAACGAAGCCTATGACTTCTGCTAGCGACAGCCTGGGCAAACAGCACGCAACACGGACCGCGCAGAAAACCGCCTCTCCACCAGGGCGTGCCTATAAATAGGGAGGGAGTTTCCAACGACCAGCCAGTCTGCAGCCGACTGTTGAGGAGTTCACAGAGAGCACGCAGTATCTCCTGAAGATGTCTACCGCAGCAGTAGACGAAACGTCGAGTAGAGAACGACTGGACCACGGCCTATATGCCCGAAGACGAACCTAATAGGGATCAAGACGCCGGCCGTGAAAGCCTACAGTTATACATAAGCAACCTCTACGGGAAGATGTATTTCTTTCTATTCGGAAATTTGAAGAATTAAGAAAGAAAAAAGGACGCTTTCTGTGCAATTTAAGCTTTCTTCTACGGTGCAGAGACACGGGAACTATCCCTCAATTTCTACGATGCAAACAGATCTTCAAAACGACAAAGGCTAGAGGATATATGGACGAACGGAACGGGCTCTTCTTAGAGAACGAATTCATGATACAAGACGAACCCTAGGGATGAATGATCAAGAACTTTTTTACTTACATCTGAAGATTAGCAATATTCTCAGTAAGAGAGACTGGGAGAAGGTGGACAACATCACATACCACAGCTTTTGCCGAACCATAGAGAAAAACACGGAACGACAGAAACAAAAATACATAAAAATCATCAAGAAAACAGAAATAAACCACCCAACTCAAGAGCGGTAGTAAATTTGACAGACCGGCAACTCAACGAAGAAGAAATATCGGTACTTGCCAAAGGAGGAAATTTTGCTGTTAACACCTAAAACAGTACCTATTGAAGACATCATAGCCAATGTAGAAGCCGGAATAAGGCAGCTGCCTATTCATCAGAGTGAGGAAATAAGGGGCGAAGTGTCTCGCCATTCTCCGTAAACCAAACCACCGGTGAGTAATTTATCACGAAAAGAAAAAGTAGCTTTACATAATCTAAACGAAGACAAAGACATCATCGTTCTTCCAGCAGATAAAGAAATGCCACCGTCATCATGGAAACAGAACAATACAACCAGAAAATGCAACAGCTTTTAGATCCAGAGACATACAAGATTCTTAAAACTGATCCTACAGCAAGAGTTCTACGTAAATCCAATAAACTTATCAAGAGCTCCACACTTGATGAAGACACTAAACGAGGATTGTACAAATCAGAAGCACTGCCACCAAGATTGTATGGATTACCAAAGATACACAAGGAAGGAACACCACTCAGACCTATTGTTTCGGCCATTGGATCACCTACGTATGAACTCGCCAAGTTTCTCGCCTCACTATTGAAACCGTATATTGGAAAAACTGACACGTTTGTAAAAACTCCACGCACTTCATAGAAAAAATAGACACTCTGAAACTCAAGCCAAACGATAAAATAATAAGCTTCGATGTGGTTTCTTTATTTACTAAGATACCTATCCCAGACACTATGACATACTTGCAAGAACTCTTTCCCCCAGATATAGTAGCGCTGTATAACATATGCCTCACAGAAACGTATTTCCAATGGGGAGGAATATTCTACGAGCAAATAGATGGCGTGGCCATGGGAAGTCCATTAAGCCCCGTAATAGCCAATTTTTACATGGAACAATTTGAAAAACAGGCCTTGGAGAATGCTACATTAAGACCTTCAGTTTGGCTGGAGATATGTGGACGACACATTCGTCATTTGGGAGCATGGGGAAGAAGAACTTGATAACTTCAGGCAACATTTAAATGGTATTTGTCCCAGCATCCAATTCACCCTGGAAAGAGAAGAGAACAACAGTCTACCGTTTTTGGATGTTTTAGTAATTCGAAACCAAGACATGACACTTGGACACAAGGTATACAGGAAAAGACTCACACAGACAGATACCTACATAAGCAGTCCAACCATCATCCCAGACAAAAACGCGGAATAATTAAAACCCTGGTGGAACGAGCCAAAAGGATTTCGGAACCACAGTATCTACAAGAAAAATTAATCATCTCCAAGCAGCGTTTCAATCCAATGGATACAGCAAAACAGATTTTCGCCGAGCCATAAATCCCAATAATACAAATCCGAAAACGGGAACAAGGAGGAGGCTAAGGGTAAGGTGTACCTACCATATATCAAGACAATAACGGAGAGAATTGGTCGAATATTAAATAAATATAACATATCTACAACCTACAAGCCAACACAAAAAATCAGCAATATACTGCGCCCAGCCAAAGATACAAGAGATCCGTTAAGTACTGCCGGTATATATCGCATCCCTTGCAGTTGTGGAGAAGTTTATATCGGCACAACAAAAAGAATGGTTACCACAAGATTGCAAGACACAAGAGGCATTGCAGACTAAAACAAAAGGAAAAATCAGCCGTAGCGGAACACTGGATGAACAACCAAGAACATATAATAAGATTCGAAGAAACAGGTATTGTCCCAAACATCACATTATTACACCAGACTGTACAGAGAAGCCATTGAAATATATAAACACAAAAATTCCTTAACAAAAAAGAAGAAACCATGAAGATAAACAAAATCTGGATCCCGGCATTGCACAATACGACAACGAAGCCTATGACTTCTGCTAGCGACAGCCTGGGCAAAACAGCACGCAACACGGACCGCGCAGAAAACCGCCTCTCCACCAGGGGCGTGCCTATAAATAGGGAGGGAGTTTCCAACGACCAGCCAGTCTGCAGCCGACTGTTGAGGAGTTCACAGAGAGCACGCAGTATCTCCTGAAGATGTCTACCGCAGCAGTAGACGAAACGTCGAGTAGAAGAACGACTGGACCACGGCCTATATGCCCGGAAGACGAACCTAATAGGGATCAAGACGCCGGCCGTGAAAGCCTACAGTTATACAATGACATATAACTTTTTATATGGGACAGAAACGTGGACTTTGACATAAAATCAATTCCGAAGGGTAGAAGCGGCTGAGATGAGACTGCTATGATCTCTAGCGGGCTATTCTCTTTCAGATCATAAAAGGAATATTGACATCCGAGTAGAACTAAACATCACAGCCATCACTGAAACCATAAATGTTACCGAGGTAACTGGTACGGACATATATTACAGATGCCCAGTTAGAGACTACCTCAAAAACTGTTTACTTTCAGACATAATGGATGAGAGATATTGGAAGGCCGAAGAAGCTATGAAGAGACGATCATTCTGACCTGAGGCAGAACAGGCCAGGAAGCTAATTCTTGATATTTTTTATGATGACAAATGATAGGTGTAAAAACAGTATATAAGATATATCAAAAGATTTTTTTATAGAATACTATTTTACATAGTTTGTATATCTGTATTGCGGATTAGTTCTTAATATTTTATGGAATGCTATTGACACATGTTTTCAGTATCTCATTTTCCAGTTGTTGGAATTCGCTACAAGAAGAAACCTGGAGCTGCCAGTCAATAACCACTTTCAAGCCAAAAAATCGAGATTATTTCGTATATATCTAGTCTCATAACTTTTTACAGTAATATTATAAGTTATTTGATAAATTATAAACTATTTATTTATTAAATAATCAATTGAGTTGGTGTTTACTTGATGAAAATCCATATTTATTAATTAAATAAAAATAAAACGTAGTTTTATTTGATTTTCATATTTATTATATAATTCAGTGACAGCTGTTTCGGTACACTGTACCTTCTTCAGACATGTTAACAAATTATGAATTGTGTTCCAACTGATCTAAGCAACAATACAACAATATTTATTTTTTTAATTTAACGAAGGGGATTCATTCAAATCAAGTTGAGAATTTAACAGTTTGTTACTACTTTTCAATGTATTAATTTCTACAGCCTCCAAAAGATGTAACTTCTTAACCTTATCACAAGCATGTAAAATTTCAAAATTTGGATCGAAACAATGATTAAATTGGAATAGGTGGTTAGCATATTTTGAATATTCTAAATTTCTGTTATATGCTCTCATGTGTTCCTTTATCCGAGAGATAAAAGGTCTACCAGTTGGTCCTATATAGACATTGTCACATGTGCCACACTTCAATTTATATATATCTGATAATTTTTCTTTTTTTATTTTGGTTTTATTGTTTTTTATTATATTTTGTAATGTTTTATTAGTTTTAAATGCCACATTAATGTTCAACTTTTTTAAGTTGTTTTATTTTTATTTAATTAATTAATATTTATTTATTTATTGTCCACCGCTGTGGTCTCGAGGTAGCGTGCTGCCTTGTTACGCAGCGGCCCGGGTTCGATTCCCGGTCGGGACAGGCTCCTGGGTGAGGTTTTACGCGGTTTTTCCTCACCTGTAAGGCAATTGTAAGGAAGCTTAGGGCCCAACGTTCCCCGAAAATCATCCGGCTATCATCATCAAACTTATCATTAATACCATCATCCTTCACCGGTGTGGAAAGCAACGGGAAGCTACCACACCTATAATTCCCTAGTAACGCTACAAAGCATAACATGAAAATGCTATGAATGCAGTGAAAGACCTGCCCTCGGGCAGAATTACTATGGATGGGTAATTGTGAAACACTGTTGGGCTGGGTACTGAATTTCGCGGGCAACGGCGAGAGTCGGGTCTCGCCTTGTTTGGTAGATAATTATTCGTGAGCTGATGACTCACTAATCGGCGAGTCATGCTTGTGCATCAGCCTTTTAATAACAGTGACTTCATCTCAACTCATCTTATCCCTCAACCTGGCATTGTATCAAACATATCAGTTATTTTTATAACTAACTCCATGGGGCGATAGGTCTAGGAAGCTCTTGGTCTAACAGCCGGCTGCCATCTGTATGTGTTGTTCAAAATAGTTGGACAATCATCTAGTCAGTATATCTTTGTTCAGGACTTTGTCTGATGAAACGTTCTGCCGAGGTTAAACCTAGCTACTGGATCTTAACATATGAACATGGCTCCCATTACTGTTCTAACTAGATTTTACCGTCATTTCTACTGATTCTTCACTTCATCGGATTGTCATAGTCAGTTTCTTATGCTATTATCAAAGTATACGTTCAAATCTGCTATCTATTACCAATATTTTTCCGTTATATCCACGAACTATTATATTTTCCATCTATACAATTCTATGAATATATGGATAATAGGAAGAGAGACATCGTTTTTGCGCGGAAATCTCTCCCTCCTCATTTAGGTTTTTTTGTGATGGTTTGCCAGTACATATGTGATATGGTCAGCCTGTCTGATCCCCAGCTATTATAAGTTTCTTTTTAACCTGGAGCTGTCACTTGCAATAGCTATCCAAATTCCTCAAGTTACTTTCCAAAATTCCATGAGAAAATTTCCTTCCCTTGAGAACTCGAACCAGCGCATGCCATAGCTCTGCATCTCAACTTATCCCTCAACCTGGCATTGTAGCGAACGGTCGGCCACGGTGTAGGATTGGTTATTTTTACAGTCGGCCTCGGTGGTTTTAGGAGTTAACTTCATTTCCTCTGATCTCGAGGGACGCGAGTTAAACCCGGCCAGAGTATATGGATTTTTCTTCTTGTATCTTGTAAGCCCACATTTCCCTAAACAGAGATTTAGGCGCTCTCCCCCTACAGGGAAGAATTTGAACCATACTAATTTAGTTACACTTGTTTTCGAATAGATGTCATTTGAGTGGTCCGTGGTCAGTGTTTCGCCTCATACTGGCATCTAGGAAACCTAGGTAGTACTATGACGGGATTTTTTAATATGTAAAATCCAAGGAACAAGTCCTCCGGAAGGTACTCTAAGCTGTGAACCCCCAGTCTGAACATTTTACTATAAGCATGTGAACAAAACTTTATCTGCATTCCGCATCCAAATGATACCTTAGTTGTCCACTACAGGCTGTCCGTTCTTAAAGCGATTCTCATCAAAACCAAATCATATGACCTGCTCGCCTTTCATTGGTTATGTAGAAGCAATAAGTACGCGAAAAAGTAGTTCCCTGCATTTAATTAAAAATTTGTCCCCTGGATATACTTCTTCATGAATAAAAATAATAATATACTGTCACTGATAGCACGGGGTTTTGCTTTAACTTACTTGGACTTAAATGAATACACAATTGTTATATAAAATTCTTCTTTTCACTTTATTTCCTTCTTACAATTATCACTAAATCTTCAATCACACTTTGATGTAACAATTATTATTTTTATAAAGTTTATCAGATAATTAATTCTAATACAGTTACAGACACAATCCTTCCTTACAGTTACACGCGCAATTGAACTTCTCGCCGTCCGACACAAGACTGTCGCAACAACTGACTCACCGGCCTTCTCCTCCGCTCTTTTACATAAGCGGGGATGAGAGCTCTAGAAATAGCTTCGAGCAACTTCTAAGCCCAGAAACCTCTGGCTTCCGATCTTCCTCCAAGGAGAAGCTGGTAGAAAGGTCTGGCAACACATTCCAGACAATTCAATCGGCTCTGCGGGTCACTAACTCGCTAGGGGCGACTCACCCGCGCAATTGAATCGCCGCTTACACGACATGTAACAATACAAAACATAGAAGATATTCCAAAATATACCAAATCAACAATTACAACTTAAAATAGTTTATTACATATGGATGATGCATTTGAGTCATGCTTCAGTCGATTCTGATGCAACAAAATGGCTGAAGGTATCGAGTCTTCTGTTGCTGTGTCGCCATCTAAATTTTTAAAACACAAGTCTTGCAAACCTTTGACTAGTGGTCAAAAAACAGTTATTTTAAATGCATTTTACAAGTTCAATGAAAAATCTCACCAGATTTCTTGTAATATGCCCCATTCAACGATCTCAAGTCTTATATACTTCACACGTGCTCCCTGTCAATGTGACAGTAATTGTGGCGTGAATGGCAGAAGGATACAATTGGCGTTTGTTTATGGATCACTAAGAGCGGATTAGGTAAATATGTATATTTGATGCAATGAACAATTCATCTGTCATTCGCCCACATCTATAAGGGAATAAGCATAACTAAATTAGCTTCGAAAAATCCGTGGAGAATGCCCTACAGGAGGGACTTTAAGCTATAGGTGTCAAGTATGAACGTTTTCAGGCTCGTAAAAGATCCTTAAGCCTGAATATAGAGGCCTCTAAGCATAATTTACCGACCTCCTTCATCCTGGTATTGCCTTAGTTGCGTATTAGATGTCTAATTGGGTCGGCATGTTGACTACATATAATTTATATATTTAGGGAATAAGAGTAACTAAAATAACTTTATCTAGTAACTACTAACAAAAGAGAGCCTAAGTCCAACATTTGACTGTTATGCCATTGTAGATAAATAAATTAGCTTGCTTGAGTAACTCCAGCAAGGGAGCACCCTCACCCCATATGTATATGTATGGATATGTACTGTTTTTTTTCGAGTGAGTAATCGACGAATTTTCGTATATAAAATCTTGGTTCCTGGTTTTAACATAGAGTTGATGTAGTCATATTCATGGCATAGTAGCGATAACACAAAGCAGGGAAAATTCGCTAGAATATCTCTAAGCTATGAGATGAGAGTTTCATTTTAAGAAGATTCAAGTCGAAAGGTCGATTATATACAGTACCTGCATCTACAAACAGCTCTAACTCCTCCCAGAGTTGCCATTCCCAATGAAGTCTCTTTTAAATATTCATATTTCAATTCCCACGCACTAAGAAAGCTCCTTTCATATTATCTTCTCTCAAAACTTCATGTTTACTATATTTTTATTCTGCATAAAATGTGATTTGAATCGAATCCTAAATCTGAATGCAACATTTTCAATGTTTACGTCAAAATGTATTTTTATACTACAGTGAATAGTTAGTAGAAGTATTTCTTCTTATTTAAAAGATGCTCTTAAACAGCCCAGGTCTAAAGCGACGTAATTTAAATCTAACAGAAAAATGTTCAAATTTCTCCTTTTTCAGGCTTGAGGTACTTTCATGTGATGTAAATCTAAGAGAAAGCACCCACTGCTTTACTTTCCCTTCCGAAAGAAGCCATGATCATGATTTTGGCATCTTTAAAAATTCATCAACACCGACTGGTTTTCATTCCGCAAAACTTCTGAACCAGAAGCTAACATGGGATTACCTATTTCTACACTAAGTAAATTAATAATAATGACAATAATAAATAATAATAATAAAAATAATAAAATAGTGATTTTATAATAAATCAGATAGTTATGATTGGTATTAACCGAAAGCAAAAAATCTCTCTAAGGGGCAGATTTTTTTATTTTCTGCTACAAAGAAAAGCCTTTGAAATAAAACGAGAATGATATTGTAAAAAAGTCAACAACATTAAATCATTAGGAATGGGGCTAGGCCTATATATGAAGGTCAACATTTAAAAATCACTCAAGCTGACCGCCATGATTGTTAACTGTCAACGAAACTAAATACTAATATTTAATTAACAATAGAGAGATGTATTGTGTAAACCAACAAATTCGGACAAAAATTCACATTTTATTTGATATATTCCTATTTACCATAATCAATATTTTCATTTTTATTAGTTTTTATTAGTTCATTTTAACTGTGACCATTCTGTGGTACTAAATTAATATTAATTGTTTTAATATTCTAAAATTTGCTGTGTGCCCAAGGGTGATATGTGAAAATCACACGAATATATAAAAATAAAACGTGCAGACTGTGATAAGGTATACATAGGGAAAACAAAAAGAAATGTACCCATTAGAACTAAAGAACGCATAAGGAATGTAAAAAAAAGGGGGAAGTAAAAAAATCTGCAGTGACTGCTCACATTTGGTCAGAAAAACACAAAATAGATGTAAAAACACAATTATTAAAACAGTTAGAAAACAAAAATGAACTCAACTTATGGGGATAAATCTACATACAGAAGAACAAGGAAAGAATTATGAATTTTGAAATTCCCGGAAAAAGGAATCTCATTGGAAAATTCATTGGACCAGAGGCAGAGAGAGCAGGAATAAAGAATCAGGGCCGACAATTTGAGAAAATTCAGACTATAATCGTTGACGATGGGGCTCAGAAGTCTTGAAATGTATGTTCGACAAAAACAACCTTAATAGGTAAGAATGTACAGACAAAAGTCTTAATTATTAAACAAACCTCTTAATGTTGCTTCCTAGTGTATTTTAAAATATTTTAAAATAATTCCATTACTGTAATTTATTATCAAATTTATTTAAAATGCAACAACACAAATTACCTTACCTGTTAAAGAGCACCACCCACAAATAAAATACTATTCTTCAAAAAAAATGTCCTCAACTCGTTTCCGAAATAGGGCCGGGTAAAGGGATGAGGATCAATGAAGCCCCTTGTATTGAAAATTTGCGAAACACAAGGTTGCCGGTCGATCATGCCTAACTCAACATCACAGGGGCGGATAAGATGAAAAGAAACAAAATGAATGAGTTGAGAATGCAGAAATGTTGGAACAGAAAGAACTTTGAGGCAGGGGAAAAAGGGAGAAAACTCGAGAAAATGCTGTCCAGACTCCGTTCTAACCATAACGAAACCCATATGGAGTGATCGAAATTCGAACTAGGACTCCGGCAGTGAGAAGAGAGCATCTAATCACTTGCGTCACGGAGCCGCCCAAAATACTATTTCCCCATAATATTAATCAATGTTACATTTTCCCTTGATACATTGAGGGTTAATTGAAACATTTAAAATGCAACAAAGTTAGATGAGCAGTTTGAACGCAACACGATAGTCAATTTCGTTTATCTTCTTAACTGCGTGAACAAGCATTCATGTTGTTCCTGAAATTAGAATGTAAGTTAAACCCTATGGTTTCAAATGACATTGTACTGCACTGCCCTTTTCTTGTATTCCATTTAGATGCAAAAATAAACATTTTTATCTCGTCTCTCGATTCGATCACAAGAGCTTAATGCGTAGCGACAACAGTAGTGACAAAAAAAAGGGATATTGGAAATTATCGTTCAGTGCTAGAATGCTATAACTGAAGTTATTTAGCATATTCCTATTTAAAACAGAGATTTCTAAGTGAGTCAGTTTTGTGAATTCTTCTGAATTATTTTTTATTATAATTTCAATATAATTTAGCTAATTCCGAAATAATGAAGCTTTTGATGCTGTTCTCTAAACATCAATAAAACTAAATATATGTTCATTAATAGAAATTTTATTAAATCGTAACTCTCATAGTATGCGGAATTATGAAATGAGGTTGGTATTAAAAGAAAGAGAAACTCAAAGAATTTTTGTTTTCATTGTTGCAGTTAATTCATCTGTCACATATTGGACAATAATGACATAAAACAAAATGGCGACTCCTCAACAACGAGCACAAACTATTTTCTGGTATGCAGAGACGAAGTCAATAAATACAGTGCAAAGAAATTACTGGAGAGAATATGGAGGAAATGCACCTGATGGGAAGACCATTAAGGCATGGCTAGAGAAGTTTCTGGCGACTGGAAGCGTTAAAAAAGAATCAGGAGGTGCACGTGTTTCAGAAAAAAATTGAAGAAATTAGACCAGGATTTCAGATAAGTCCACAAAAATCAATTCGCTAAGCTTCCCGGCAGTTCAATGGACATGTTGGACAGAACGTGGCACGAAATCGAATACAGATTTGATATTGTTGGTGCTACTAATGGTGACATATAGAGGTGTTTTAGTGTGTGGCAATGAACATTCTTTTAGTTTCTGTTTCGTTTAATACCGGCCTCATTCCATAATTCCGCATACTTTTTTAGTTACGATTGATTAAAATATGGGAGGTTTGAATGAGACACCCTGTATAATGGAAATGGACAGATAATGACAAATGAGGGAAATTTTTAAGAAGTGGCTGAAATAAAATATCTAGGAAATAAATTACAAATAGGAATGAGACGCAGAAATAAATTAATCATAGGCTCAATTCTGGAAATGCGTGCAATTATACATTATAGGGACTCTTGTCGTCCCAACTTTTCTCAATAAACGTTAAACTGAAAATATATAAAACTCTGATTCTCCCAGTTTTATTATATGGATCCGAAGCATGGACTCTTACTTTAAGGGAGGAAAGGAGATTACGGGTATTTGAGAATAAAGTTCCTAGGAAAAGGTTTTGACCAAAGAGAGATGAACAGACAGATGAATGGAGAAGACTACATAACAGTGACCTACATGATATTTATATGAAACCAGAGAGATAATAAGAACAGTTAAGTCTCGTAGATTGCGATGGGAAAGACATGTGGCATGATTGGGGAATGAAAGATGGATAAGGCAACTTTGTAGGAAAACAAAAGCAAAAACGCCCAGTTGGTAGACCAAAAATTAGATGGAAAAATAACAATCATGATTTAAGGGAAGTAGATTATATAGGGGATAATTGGAAAACACAAGCTCAGGATATGGATATGTCGAGAGCTTATGTTCGCGTGGCCATGAACCTTCGGGTTCGATGGAACCAGTAAGTTAGTTAATTGATGTTGTTCTAAAAAAATATTATTTACAAATCTACATCGATTCTGCTTAAAATTAATCTGTCAACGATTGCATGCCGAAAACTGCCTAGAAATTTCTACCAGACGAGCATTGTAACGTTCCAAGGCCCTGTCCAGAAAACTATCTGCCGCTTCTAACTTCGAGGCACAGAAATCGAAACCAGATTCCAGCAGTAAAACTCACTGTGCGAAGCAGATGGACCTCAGCGGAGTTGAGTGAGAGATGGCAGGTTGTAAGGATTATCCAATCCACAAAGTCAGAAGTTGTATTATTTCCTGTAGTGTAAACGAGAAGAGCACGCCATTAAATCTTTGGAGAATGAGGAAGGCTTAAGCTGTTAGTATATGCCGATGATGTAGTACTATTGGCCGATAGCGACGAGATACTAAAGGACAACAAACACACACTATTTAAGTAACACTAAGAAATTAGGACTGGAAATAAATATCAATAAAACTAAATATATGGTCTCACATAGAAATACATTATATAATGGAAGTGGACAGCTAATGGCAAATGAGGGAAATTTTGAGGAAGTGGCTGAATTCAAATACCTAGGAACAATAATCACAAATAGAAATGAGATGCACAAAGAAATTAAACATAGGCTTAATTCTGGAAATGCGTGCTATTATGCATTGCAGAGACTCTTGGTGTCCCAACTCCTTTCAAAAAACCTTATACTGAAAATATATAAAATTATTATTCTACCAGTTATATTATATGCGTGCGAAACATGGACTCCAGCTTTAAGGGAGGAAAGGAGATTACAAGCATTCGAGAATAAAGTACTTAGGAAAATTTTTGCACCAAAGAGAGATGAACAGACAGGTGAATGGAGAAGACTTCATAACAATGAACTACATGGTCTTTATAGGAAGACAGATATAATAAGAACAGTTAAGTCTCGTAGACTGCGATGGGAATGACATGTTGCACGTATGGGGAATGAAAGACTTGCATTGAAGCTTCTTGTAGGAAGGCCAGAGGGAAAACGCCCAGTTGGTAGACCAAGAATGAGGTGAGAGAATAACATTAACTATGATTTGAGGGAAGTAGATTATACAGGGAATGATTGGAAAGCATTAGCTCAGGATAGGGATATATGGAGAGCTTATGTCCGCGCGGCCATGAGCCTACGGGTTCGATAGTGCCAGTGAGTAAATAAGTAAGTGTAAATGAGATATTTGGCGTTGGATTTCAGTGTTTTACAGTTAAAAGCGGCAGATATTTTTTGGACCACACTCGGTACATCAAAACGCTTCTCGGGGTGAAAGTTTAAGGTTGGTTTCGGCATGCAATGGTTGACAGTTCCTTTATTAGTAGACAGCAAAAATGAGAGTGACAATATGTACAGGGGGCACGCCGTAGCGTAGTGGTTAAGGCACTAAGCTACAAGCCGGAGGGTCGAGGGTTCAAGTCCCGTTGGGTCAGGATTTTTAAACTGACCCAAACCCTCTGGCGGCACCATGGCCCTGGGGTCGACTCAGCCTCTAACGGAAATGAGTACCAGACGCTTGCTCTGGAGGTAAAGGCGGCCGTCACGCAGGGCTGACAACCCGGCTGACATAAAGTGCCGATTGTCTAGAAAAAGTAGGAGCTTTAACCTGCTACTACCCCAAGGGCCTCCGGGCCTGTTGTGGGATCACTTTACTTTTTTTTCGTGACATATTTGGCTTTCATAGCTTAATGTCAAAATTTAATTGAAACGTCGAAATAAAAAATTGTTGTTGCTATAAATATTCTAAAAAAATGTTTTCTTGCTATAGAAGCCGTGAGTTGGCACTGCGGTTGCTCTCTGCTAGCTCTTATGATTTCAGAATTGTATATAATGTAGGGAAAATTAGATGAAGATACAGGGTTCAACTCACGGTTCAGGAGTTAAATTTTCCAAGATATATATATATATATATATAATATTATATATATATATATATATATATGGGGCACGCCGTAGCGTAGTGGTTAAGGCACTGAGCTACAAGCCGGAGGGTCGAGGGTTCAAGTCCCGTTGGGGTCAGGATTTTTAAACTGACCCAAACCCTCTGGCGGCACCATGGCTCTGGGGTCGACTCAGCCTCTAACGGAAATGAGTACCAGACGCTTGCTCTGGAGGTAAAGGCGGCCGTCACGCAGGGCTGACAACCCGGCTGACATAAAGTGTCGATTGTCTAGAAAAAGTAGGAGCTTTAACCTGCTACTACCCCAAGGGCCTCCGGGCCTGTTGTGGGATCACTTTACTTTTTTTTCGTGACATATTGGCTTTCATAGCTTAATGTCAAAATTTAACTGAAACGTCGAAATAAAAAATTGTTGTTGCTATAAATATTCTAAAAAAATGTTTTCTTGCTATAGAAGCCGTGAGTTGGCACTGCGGTTGCTCTCTGCTAGCTCTTATGATTTCAGAATTGTATATAATGTAGGGAAAATTAGATGAAGATACAGGGTTCAACTCCCGGTTCAGGAGTTAAATTTTCCAAGATATATATATATATATATATATATGGTATGATAAGAAAAATAAATGCCTGCACGGGATTCGAACCCGGATCTCTGAGTCTGTACCTCAGCGTGATATCCATTACACTACCAGGCGAATCCAATTCAAACACTTATTTTTCTTATATATGTATTATACTCTCCATTATTACTAGATGTCGCGAGAACACTGTCTTCACTGCCATCTAGTAGCTGACTATATCAAGTAAGCAAATTAAAGAGAATATTTATTTTACTTTATAGCAGTGACGCTTTATCGATGTTATAATTAAATCTTTAACATTGAGCAATGCAAGCTTAATATGGTATGATAGAAAAATAAATGCCTGCACGGGATTCGAACCCGGATCTCTGAGTCTGTACCTCAGCGTGATATCCATTACACTACCAGGCGAATCCAATTCAAACACTTATTTTTCTTATATATGTATTATACTCTCCATTATTACTAGATGTCGCGAGAACACTGTCTTCACTGCCATCTAGTAGCTGACTATATCAAGTAAGCAAATTAAAGAGAATATTTATTTTACTTTATAGCAGTGACGCTTTATCGATGTTATAATTAAATCTTTAACATTGAGCAATGCAAGCTTAATATGGTATGATAAGAAAAATAAATGCCTGCACGGGATTCGAACCCGGATCTCTGAGTCTGTACCTCAGCGTGATATCCATTACACTACCAGGCGAATCCAATTCAAACACTTATTTTTCTTATATATGTATTATACTCTCCATTATTACTAGATGTCGCGAGAACACTGTCTTCACTGCCATCTAGTAGCTGACTATATCAAGTAAGCAAATTAAAGAGAATATTTATTTTACTTTATAGCAGTGACGCTTTATCGATGTTATAATTAAATCTTTAACATTGAGCAATGCAAGCTTAATATGGTATGATAAGAAAAATAAATGCCTGGACGGGATTCGAACCCGGATCTCTGAGTCTGTACCTCAGCGTGATATCCATTACACTACCAGGCGAATCCAATTCAAACACTTATTTTTCTTATATATGTATTATACTCTCCATTATTACTAGATGTCGCGAGAACACTGTCTTCACTGCCATCTAGTAGCTGACTATATCAAGTAAGCAAATTAAAGAGAATATTTATTTTACTTTATAGCAGTGACGCTTTATCGATGTTATAATTAAATCTTTAACATTGAGCAATGCAAGCTTAATATGGTATGATAAGAAAAATAAATGCCTGGACGGGATTCGAACCCGGATCTCTGAGTCTGTACCTCAGCGTGATAATCCATTACACTACCAGGCGAATCCAATTCAAACACTTATTTTTCTTATATATGTATTATACTCTCCATTATTACTAGATGTCGCGAGAACACTGTCTTCACTGCCATCTAGTAGCTGACTATATCAAGTAAGCAAATTAAAGAGAATATTTATTTTACTTTATAGCAGTGACGCTTTATCGATGTTATAATTAAATCTTTAACATTGAGCAATGCAAGCTTAATATGGTATGATAAGAAAAATAAATGCCTGGACGGGATTCGAACCCGGATCTCTGAGTCTGTACCTCAGCGTGATATCCATTACACTACCAGGCGAATCCAATTCAAACACTTATTTTCTTATATATGTATTATACTCTCCATTATACTAGATGTCGCGAGAACACTGTCTTCACTGCCATCTAGTAGCTGACTATATCAAGTAAGCAAATTAAAGAGAATATTTATTTTACTTTATAGCAGTGACGCTTTATCGATGTTATAATTAAATCTTTAACATTGAGCAATGCAAGCTTAATATGGTATGATAAGAAAAATAAATGCCTGGACGGGATTCGAACCCGGATCTCTGAGTCTGTACCTCAGCGTGATATCCATTACACTACCAGGCGAATCCAATTCAAACACTTATTTTTCTTATATATGTATTATACTCTCCATTATTACTAGATGTCGCGAGAACACTGTCTTCACTGCCATCTAGTAGCTGACTATATCAAGTAAAGC
Organism: Diploptera punctata; assembly: GCA_030220185.1. Lineage (NCBI taxonomy): Eukaryota > Metazoa > Arthropoda > Insecta > Blattodea > Blaberidae > Diploptera > Diploptera punctata. The sequence goes on along the minus strand of JASPKZ010001609.1, from coordinate 388,896 downwards.
AAATTAAAGAGAATATTTATTTTACTTTATAGCAGTGACGCTTTATCGATGTTATAATTAAATCTTTAACATTGAGCAATGCAAGCTTAATATGGTATGATAAGAAAAATAAATGCCTGGACGGGATTCGAACCCGGATCTCTGAGTCTGTACCTCAGCGTGATATCCATTACACTACCAGGCGAATCCAATTCAAACACTTATTTTTCTTATATATGTATTATACTCTCCATTATTACTAGATGTCGCGAGAACACTGTCTTCACTGCCATCTAGTAGCTGACTATATCAAGTAAGCAAATTAAAGAGAATATTTATTTTACTTTATAGCAGTGACGCTTTATCGATGTTATAATTAAATCTTTAACATTGAGCAATGCAAGCTTAATATGGTATGATAAGAAAAATAAATGCCTGGACGGATTCGAACCCGGATCTCTGAGTCTGTACCTCAGCGTGATATCCATTACACTACCAGGCGAATCCAATTCAAACACTTATTTTTCTTATATATGTATTATACTCTCCATTATTACTAGATGTCGCGAGAACACTGTCTCACTGCCATCTAGTAGCTGACTATATCAAGTAAGCAAATTAAAGAGAATATTTATTTTACTTTATAGCAGTGACGCTTTATCGATGTTATAATTAAATCTTTAACATTGAGCAATGCAAGCTTAATATGGTATGATAAGAAAAATAATGCCTGGACGGGATTCGAACCCGGATCTCTGAGTCTGTACCTCAGCGTGATATCCATTACACTACCAGGCGAATCCAATTCAAACACTTATTTTTCTTATATATGTATTATACTCTCCATTATTACTAGATGTCGCGAGAACACTGTCTTCACTGCCATCTAGTAGCTGACTATATCAAGTAAGCAAATTAAAGAGAATATTTATTTTACTTTATAGCAGTGACGCTTTATCTATGTTATAATTAATTCTTAAACATTGAGCAATGCAAGCTTAATATGGTATGATAAGAAAAATAAATGCCTGGACGGGATTCGAACCCGGATCTCTGAGTCTGTACCTCAGCGTGATATCCATTACACTACCAGGCGAATCCAATTCAAACACTTATTTTTCTTATATATGTATTATACTCTCCATTATTACTAGATGTCGCGAGAACACTGTCTTCACTGCAATCTAGTAGCTGACTATATCAAGTAAGCAGATTAAAGAGAATATTTATTTTACTTTATAGCAGTGACGCTTTATCTATGTTATAATTAAATCTTTAACATTGAGCAATGCAAGCTTAATATGGTATGATAAGAAAAATAAATGCCTGGACGGGATTCGAACCCGGATCTCTGAGTCTGTACCTCAGCGTGATATCCATTACACTACCAGGCGAATCCAATTCAAACACTTATTTTTCTTATATATGTATTATACTCTCCATTATTACTAGATGTCGCGAGAACACTGCCTTCACTGCCATCTAGTAGCTGACTATATCAAGTAAGCAGATTAAAGATAATATTTATTTTACTTTATAGCAGTGACGCTTTAATCTATGTTATAATTAATAAATCTTTAACATTGAGCAATGCAAGCTTAATATGGTATGATAAGAAAAATAAATGCCTGGACGGGATTCGAACCCGGATCTCTGAGTCTGTACCTCAGCGTGATATCCATTACACTACCAGGGCGAATCCAATTCAAACACTTATTTTTTTTTTATATATATATATTATACTCTCCATTATTACTAGATTTCGCGAGAAGACTGTCTTCACTTCCATCTAGTAGCTGACTATATCAAGTAAGCAAATTAAAGAGAATATTTATTTTACTTTATAGCAGTGACGCTTTATCTATGTTATAATTAAATCTTTAACATTGAGCAATGCAATCTTAATATGGTATGATAAGAAAAATAAACGCCTGGACGGGATTCGAACCCGGATCTCTGAGTCTGTACCTCAGCGTGATATCCATTACACTACCAGGCGAATCCAATTCAAACACTTATTTTTCTTATATATGTATTATACTCTCCATTATTACTAGATGTCGCGAGAACGCTGTCTTCACTGCCATCTAGTAGCTGACTATATCAAGTAAGCAAATTAAAGAGAATATTTATTTTACTTTATAGCAGTGACGCTTATATCTATGTTATAATTAAATCTTTAACATTGAGCAATGCAAGCTTAATATGGTATGATAAGAAAAATAAATGCCTGGACGGGATTCGAACCCGGATCTCTGAGTCTGTACCTCAGCGTGATATCCATTACACTACCAGGCGAATCCAATTCAAACACTTATTTTTCTTATATATGTATTATACTCTCCATTATTACTAGATGTCGCGAAGAACACTGTCTTCATTCTGCCATCTAGTAGCTGACTATATCAAGTAAGCAAATTAAAGAGAATATTTATTTTACTTTATAGCAGTGACGCTTTATCTATGTTATAATTAAATCTTTAAACATTGAGCAATGCAAGCTTAATATGGTATGATAAGAAAAATAAATGCCTGCACGGGATTCGAACCCGGATCTCTGAGTCTGTACCTCAGCGTGATATCCATTACACTACCAGGCGAATCCAATTCAAAACACTTATTTTTCTTATATATGTATTATACTCTCCATTATTACTAGATGTCGCGAGAACACTGTCTTCACTGCCATCTAGTAGCTGACTATATCAAGTAAGCAAATTAAAGAGAATATTTATTTTACTTTAATAGCAGTGACGCTTTATCGATGTTATAATTAAATCTTTAACATTGAGCAATGCAAGCTTAATATGGTATGATAAGAAAATAAATGCCTGCACGGGATTCGAACCCGGATCTCTGAGTCTGTACCTCAGCGTGATATCCATACACTACCAGGCGAATCCAATTCAAACACTTATTTTTCTTATATATGTATTATACTCTCCATTATTACTAGATGTCGGCGAGAACACTGTCTTCACTGCCATCTAGTAGCTGACTATATCAAGTAAGCAAATTAAGAGAATATTTTTTTACTTTATAGCAGTGACGCTTTATCGATGTTATAATTAAATCTTTAACATTGAGCAATGCAAGCTTAATATGGTATGATAAGAAAAATAAATGCCTGCACGGGATCGAACCCGGATCTCTGAGTCTGTACCTCAGCGTGATATCCATTACACTACCAGGCGAATCCAATTCAAACACTTATTTTTCTTATATATGTATTATACTCTCCATTATTACTAGATGTTCGCGAGAACACTGTCTTCACTGCCATCTAGTAGCTGACTATATCAAGTAAGCAATTAAAGAGAATATTTATTTTACTTTATAGCAGTGACGCTTTATCGATGTTATAATTAAATCTTAACATTGAGCAATGCAAGCTTAATATGGTATGATAAGAAAAATAAATGCCTGCACGGGATTCGAACCCGGATCTCTGAGTCTGTACCTCACGTGATATCCATTACACTACCAGGCGAATCCAATTCAAACACTTATTTTTCTTATATAGGTATTATACTCTCCATTATTACTAGATGTCGCGAGAACCTGTCTTCATTCACTGCCATCTAGTAGCTGACTATATCAAGTAAGCAAATTAAAGAGAATATTTATTTTACTTTATAGCAGTGACGCTTTATCGATGTTATAATTAAATCTTTAACATTGAGCAATGCAAGCTTAATATGGTATGATAATGGATATCACGCTGAGGTACAGACTCAGAGATCCGGGTTCGAATCCCGTGCAGGCATTTATTTTTCTTATCATACCATATTAAGCTTGCATTGCTCAATGTTAAAGATTTAATTATAACATCGATAAAGCGTCACTGCTATAAAGTAAAATAAATATTGTCTTTAATTTGCTTACTTGATATAGTCAGCTACTAGATGCAGTGAGACAGTGTTCTCGCGACATCTAGTAATAATGGAGAGTATAATACATATAAGAAAAATAAGTGTTTGAATTGGATTCGCCTGGTAGTAGTGTAATGGATATCACGCTGAGGTACAGACTCAGAGATCCGGTTCGAATCCCGTGCAGGCATTTATTTTTCTTATCATACCATATTAAGCTTGCATTGCTCAATGTTAAAGATTTAATTATAACATCGATAAAGCGTCACTGCTATAAAGTAAAATAAATTTCTCTTTAATTGCTTACTTGATATAGTCAGCTACTAGATGGCAGTGAAGACAGTGTTCTCGCGACATCTAGTAATAATGGAGAGTATAATACATATATAAGAAAAATAAGTGTTTGAATTGGATTCGCCTGGTAGTGTAATGGATATCACGCTGAGGTACAGACTCAGAGATCCGGGTTCGAATCCCGTGCAGGCATTTATTTTTCTTATCATACCATATTAAGCTTGCATTGCTCAATGTTAAAGATTTAATTATAACATCGATAAAGCGTCACTGCTATAAGTAAAATAAATATTCTCTTTAATTTGCTTACTTGATATAGTCAGCTACTAGATGGCAGTGAAGACAGTGTTCTCGCGAATCTAGTAATAATGGAGAGTATAATACATATATAAGAAAAATAAGTGTTTGAATTGGATTCGCCTGGTAGTGTAATGGATATCACGCTGAGTACAGACTCAGAGATCCGGGTTCGAATCCCGTGCAGGCATTTATTTTTTTTATCATACCATATTAAGCTTGCATTGCTCAATGTTAAAGATTTAATTATAACATCGATAAAGCGTCACTGCTATAAAGTAAAATAAATATTCTCTTTAATTTGCTTACTTGATATAGTCAGCTACTAGATGGCAGTGAAGACAGTGTTCTCGCGACATCTAGTAATAATGGAGAGTATAATACATATATAAGAAAAATAAGTGTTTGAATTGGATTCGCCTGGTAGTGTAATGGATATCACGCTGAGGTACAGACTCAGAGATCCGGGTTCGAATCCCGTGCAGGCATTATATTTCTTATCATACCATATTAAGCTTGCATTGCTCAATGTTAAAGATTTAATTATAACATCGATAAAGCGTCACTGCTATAAAGTAAAATAAATATTCTCTTTAATTTGCTTACTTGATATAGTCAGCTACTAGATGGCAGTGAAGACAGTGTTCTCGCGACATCTGGTAATAATGGAGAGTATAATACATATATAAGAAAAATAAGTGTTTGAATTGGATTCGCCTGGTAGTGTAATGGATATCACGCTGAGGTACAGACTCAGAGATCCGGGTTCGAATCCCGTCCAGGCATTTATTTTTCTTATCATACCATATTAAGCTTGCATTGCTCAATGTTAAAGATTTAATTATAACATCGATAAAGCGTCACTGCTATAAAGTAAAATAAATATTCTCTTTAATTTGCTTACTTGATATAGTCAGCTACTAGATGGCAGTGAAGACAGTGTTCTCGCGACATCTAGTAATAATGGAGAGTATAATACATATATAAGAAAAATAAGTGTTTGAATTGGATTCGCCTGGTAGTGTAATGGATATCACGCTGAGGTACAGACTCAGAGATCCGGGTTCGAATCCCGTCCAGGCATTTATTTTTCTTATCATACCATATTAAGCTTGCATTGCTCAATGTTAAAGATTTAATTATAACATCGATAAAGCGTCACTGCTATAAAGTAAAATAAATATTCTCTTTAATTTGCTTACTTGATATAGTCAGCTACTAGATGGCAGTGAAGACAGTGTGTTCTCGCGACATCTAGTAATAATGGAGAGTATAATACATATATAAGAAAAATAAGTGTTTGAATTGGATTCGCCTGGTAGTGTAATGGATATCACGCTGAGGTACAGACTCAGAGATCCGGGTTCGAATCCCGTCCAGGCATTTATTTTTCTTATCATACCATATTAAGCTTGCATTGCTCAATGTTAAAGATTTAATTATAACATCGATAAAGCGTCACTGCTATAAAGTAAAATAAATATTCTCTTTAATTTGCTTACTTGATATAGTCAGCTACTAGATGGCAGTGAAGACAGTGTTCTCGCGACATCTAGTAATAATGGAGAGTATAATACATATATAAGAAAAAATAAGTGTTTGAATTGGATTCGCCTGGTAGTGTAATGGATATCACGCTGAGGTACAGACTCAGAGATCCGGGTTCGAATCCCGTCCAGGCATTTATTTTTCTTATCATACCATATTAAGCTTGCATTGCTCAATGTTAAAGATTTAATTATAACATCGATAAAGCGTCACTGCTATAAAGTAAAATAAATATTCTCTTTAATTTGCTTACTTGATATAGTCAGCTACTAGATGGCAGTGAAGACAGTGTTCTCGCGACATCTAGTAATAATGGAGAGTATAATACATATATAAGAAAAATAAGTGTTTGAATTGGATTCGCCTGGTAGTGTAATGGATATCACGCTGAGGTACAGACTCAGAGATCCGGGTTCGAATCCCGTCCAGGCATTTATTTTTCTTATCATACCATATTAAGCTTGCATTGCTCAATGTTAAAGATTTAATTATAACATCGATAAAGCGTCACGCTATAAAGTAAAATAAATATTCTCTTTAATTTGCTTACTTGATATAGTCAGCTACTAGATGGCAGTGAAGACAGTGTTCTCGCGACATCTAGTAATAATGGAAGAGTATAATACATATATAAGAAAAATAAGTGTTTGAATTGGATTCGCCTGGTAGTGTAATGGATATCACGCTGAGGTACAGACTCAGAGATCCGGGTTCGAATCCCGTTGCAGGCATTTATTTTTCTTATCATACCATATTAAGCTTGCATTGCTCAATGTTAAAGATTTAATTATAACATCGATAAAGCGTCACCCCCGTACGCTATAAAGTAAAATAAATATTCTCTTTAATTTGCTTACTTTGTATAGTCATCTTACTAGATGGCAGTGAAGACAGTGTTCTCCTCGACATCTAGTAATAATGGAGAGTATAATACATATATCAGAACAATAAGTGTTTTGAATTGGATTCGTCGCCTGGTAAGTGTCATGGATAGCACGCTCAAGGTACAGGACTCAGAGATCCGGGTTCGAATCCCGTGCAGGCATTTATTTTTTCTTATCATATACACCATATTAAAGCTTGCAATTGCTCAAAGTGTTTAAGATTTAATTATAAACATCGACTAAGCGTTCACTGCTCTAAAGTAAAAATAAAATATTCTCTTTAATTTGCTTACTTGATATAGTCAGCTACTAGATGGCAGTGAACAGTGTTCTTTTCTCGCGACATCTAGTAATAATGGAGAGTATAATACATATATAAGAAAAATAAGTGTTTGAATTGGATTCGCCTGGTAGTGTAATGGATATCACGCTGAGGTACAGACTCAGAGATCCGGGTTCGAATCCCGTGCAGGCATTTATTTTTCTTATCATACCATATTAAGCTTGCATTGCTCAATGTTAAAGATTTAATTATAACATATATATATATATATGGGGCACGCCGTAGCGTAGTGGTTAAGGCACTGAGCTACAAGCCGGAGGGTCGAGGGTTCAAGTCCCGTTGGGGTCAGGATCTTTAAACTGACCCAAACCCTCTGGCGGCACCATGGCCCTGGGGTCGACTCAGCCTCTAACGGAAATGAGTACCAGACGCTTGCTCTGGGGGTAAAGGCGGCCGTCACGCAGGGCTGACAACCCGGCTGACATAAAGTGCCGATTGTCTAGAAAAAGTAGGAGCCTTAACCTCCTACTACCCCAAGGGCCTCCGGGCCTGTTGTGGGATGAAAAAAAAAAATATATATATATATATATATATATATATATATATATATGTTATAATTAAATTTTTAACATTGAGCAATGCAAGCTTAATATGGCATGATATAAAATGCCGTCCAGGCATTTATGCCATATTAAGCTTGCATTGCTCAATGTCAAAGATTTAATTATAACATCGATAAAGCGTCACTGCTATAAAGTAAAAATATTCTCTTTAATTTGCTTATTTGTTATAGTCATCTACTAGATGGCAGTGAAGACCGAGTTCTCGCGACATCTAGTAATAATGGAGAATATAATACATATATAAAAAAAATAAGTGTTTGAATTGGATTCGCCTGGTGGTGTAATGGATAACACGCTGAGGTACAGATTCAGAGTTCCGGGTTCGAATCCCGTCCAGGCATTTATTTTTCTTATCATGCCATATATATATATATATATATATATATATACACGAATGTGTCTGTATATGCTGTGTGTGTGTGCGTTCTAACGTTCTAGGAGCTGCAATTTTTTTACTTCGGAACCAGACTTGGGATATAAAATAAATTGAAAAAAGTAAGATCGAGTTTATTAACTACCAAATCGGATTATGGGGTAACCTAAAGGAAAAATTTAAAAATCGTTTTAACGCCCGTAATTTTCGAATTTATTAAACGAAACTCAGTACATGCTATTGAAATAAAATGAATAGGCTATTCTCTAGAATTCAGCGAAATCCCGGTAATATAAGTAAGACTTTGAGGGAAAGCCGAAAATTAAAAAAACGCTCTAGGGGCGCCATGTTCGATTTCTCGCGAAGTAACTAGATAATTACGTTGTAATTAACAAAATAAATTGATATTCCGTAAATCAGAAAAATGAGGAATTTGCCTAGCTTAAGCTGTTCATGCGTGACGGACTTTTATATTTATAAGACTTGCATTGTCCTATAGTCTTAGTTTTCATTTTTCGATTTCTCAATCCAAATTTTGCATGTGCTTCCCAACTTTGCCTATCCATTTTTCCTAGGTCATCCTCTGCATCTCTCTCCATTCTTACATATAATATCAATGTTGGAATGATTTTATCTTACATTCATACTATAGGAGCAAGTCGCGTTAGTCGTACCGACTTAACAAAACTCAGAATATAACTAAAACACGTGCGAGTCGACTCAATTATGAGAGTTTGAGATTCGTATTTGTGAGTTCCCGCGTTGAAGCACCGGTGCCGACCAAGTTGACCGATAGTTGGTTTCCTTAGTCATCAAAATAACGCTGGATTATAATTTTATTACCCGGACCCATTATACCATATTCAACATTTCTTAATGTTATCAAAATAGTTACATGACTTTCGATAGTAAAGCGTCTATAAATAAATAAAATAGTCCGTCTCGCAGAAACTGAGTAAAGTAAGCAAATTCCTCAGCAAGTCGAATCATATGTCCCATTTTACTGGTTAATGAAATCTGTATTATATCCTATAGAGTTTTGTCCTAGAGCAGGTCTTTCACTGCAATCATAGCATTTTCATGCAATGCTTTGCAGCTTTACTAGGTGTGGTAGCTTCCCGTTGCTTTGCACACCGGAGATGATAATGGCCAGATGATGTTCTGGGATCGTTTCGGCCTCAAAGCTACCTTGACATTTGTCTTACAAGTGAGGAAAACCCGAGAAAAGAACCTCATCCAGAAAGCATATCCCGACCGGGACAAGGCAGGCTCGAGACCACTACTTTACTTTAATTTTATCTTCAGTTATGTAGCGAGAAGACAAACATGGCGCCGGTACAGCAATTTTTAAATTACAGCTTTTAGACAAATCGCCACTCCTAGTGTTCCAAGAACAGGTCTTTCATTGCAAACTCAGCATTCTCCACTCTTTCCTTAACTCAGCCTTCATTTTTGTATCAGCATACTAACCATTTATTTTAATATTTCCTATCAACTGATGTATTTTTCTGCCTCTAACTTGCTTCCTATAATCATGACCGTCGTCTTATTTATATTTATGTTCATTCCATAATCTTCGCACTTGTCATTTAGCTCCATCAGCATGTTCCTCAGTGTCATTGCATCTTCTGCTAGCAAAGCCATATCATCAGCAAATCTTATATACTTAATTCTTCTCCTCCCATGTTTACGCCTCCCGTATTCCTAAAGCTGTTCTTCATTAGGTCTTCCCGGTAGTTGTTTAAAAATAATGTGAAAGAGGGTTTCCTTGCGTACCCACCTTCCAATTTATCTTCCCAATATATATGCTAAAATTAAATTTTGATTTTAAGCAATGAAAGCCAAATATGTTTCATTGTTTAATGTTAAAATGTAATTGTAACATCGAAATAAAAAGCGTCAGTACTATAAAGTAAAACTATTTTCATTAAAATGCTACCTGTAAGAGAAGAATGCGGACGTTTCAGCCGACTCTTGTGATTTGAGAATTATAGATAAGAAAGGAAAATTAATGTTTGCACAAGGATTCCTGGATAGCGTAGCGGATAACACACTAACGTATACAGTTAAAGATCCTGTATTCAAATCCCGATTCAGGCAATGATTTTTCTTTTCGTACACATATTTGTTACATAGCGAAGAACTATCGCTGCGCTAACGCATAGAGTTCGTGATCTTTGGTTCAAATTCCCTTTCAGGGGTTAACTTTTCTTTTCATGTAATATATATATGATTGAAAAACATTGGCTCAGGATAGGGATGTATGGAGAGCTTATGTCCGCGCGGCCATGAACCTACGGGTTCGATATTGTCAGTGAGTTAGTTAGTTATATATGACAAGAAAGACAAATGTCTGGACGGGATTTGAACCCGGATCTCTGGATTGGTACTCCAGCGTGCTATCCATTACACCACCAGGCAAATCTAATATAAACATTTATTTTTCTTATATTTTTTTTCTCCATTATTACGAGATGTAGCGAGAACTCGGTCTTCACTGCCACCTGGTAGATAGATATTATAAAATGTAAGCAAATTAAAAAGAATATTTTTACTTTATAGCAGTGATAACATGAACAGAAGAATAAACACCTGAAACGGGATTTGAACCAGATATATCTAATTTTATATTGTCATGGTGATTTTGGATGTCTACTAATAAGGAGCTATAAAGATTTATAACTTTTTCAAAAATTTTTCCTTCAAAATTCGATAAAAGTTTCAATAGTCTATCTTTCTAGTAATTCATCAATTTCTGTATTTGATCTTATTGTTACGTAAATTTATGAACACACTCGGAGCAGCGAATTCACTTAGGCAATCGTCAAATGAATCATCAATCAAAGTGTCTGCTGCTCCTGTTACATCTATTCTCGGCTTATCACAATGGTAGTACAGTCCCAGTTGATTTATAAAGACTAGTTAACATTATGGTTGCATTACGACTGGATTACTTGAACTTTATGGAGCTCTAGTTAACATTTTGATACTCTAACCAGACTGTTCCCATGTTCAGCCATGTTCTGTGAAAGATTTAATAGATCCATTCTTATACCAGATTCCATTACCATAAAAATACGCCTTGTTCCATTCATACCGATTTAAAAGTTCTACACAACATTGCAATGTTTACAATGCATGATTTGCATATACCGTATGTGTATATATATATATATATATATATATATATATGTCCATCCATCCATAGTAATTCTGCCCGAAGGTAGGTCCTTCACTGCAATCATAGCATTTTCATGCTATGCTTCCAGTTTTACTAGGGAATTGTAGGTGTGGTAGCTTTCCGTTGCTTTCCACTTATATATTCATTCATTCATTCATTCATTCACTGCTCAAGAGCAGGTCTTTCACTGCAAACTCAGCATTCTCCACTCTTTCCTTAACTCAGCTTGTCTTTCTGTATCTGCATACAACCATTTATTTTAATATTGCCTATCATGTGATGTCTTTTTCTGCCTCTAAACTTTCTTTCCGTTGACCATTCCTTCTAGAGCACCCTTCGGCAGGCAGTTTATTCATAGCCAGTGGCCAATCCAATTTATTTTCCTCTACTTGAGTTCCAACATTGTTATTCTTTCACCCACTCTGTCTAGAACATCTTTATTTCTTATTTTGTCTGTCCATTTTATACTAATATATATATATATATATACAGTATATTTCTTCTGTACGTGTGTTTGTCACTCTACTCCTCGTAAACGACTGGGTTGATTTTGATGATTTTTTTTTTGTGTGTGATTGGGTTCCTCGTTGGTTTAGATTCAAAACTGGACTCCTAAAACCATTAGGTGTAGGAGTTCACCTGAAGTGAAAATTTAAAAATTGCTCTAGCGGTCACATTTTTCGATGTTTCACAACGAAATTCAGTATATTCTATTAAAATAAACCGAGGTAGGTATTAACAAAACATGAGCGAAATCCGACAATTATAAGTGGATCTTTACTTGAAACCCAAAATTAAAACTGGCTAAACGACTGGACCGATTTTTATTATTCATTTTTTGTTTGTGTTTGAGTGGGTCCCTGTATGGTTTAGATTCACAATTGGGTTCGGTATGTGGCGCTGTGATCGATATATACGATCTTTGTCAGATGTGTAGTAATCTGCATTATTGACATATTCCGTCTGACAACAATGTGACATCATGCACGCTTCTTGAGCCACAAAAGATGGCAGTGAGAAGTTTTCTTGGCAACTTATTTAATAATATCTAATTACGTCTTAAATAGTGGATTTTATGGTAAAAAAAGTAACATATTTTTATCGTACGGCCATGACACGAGTATTAAACGTTCGGGCATCATCACTGGCATTACAGTTCTAAGTGGGCTTTTATTTCCTCCAGCAAATATCTCCAACTCCTTCTCTCCTCGGTTTTCAACTTCAAGTTCTCTAGTCATTCTTTGCTCCATCTAAGCTTATATCTACCATGCCCTCGACATCCATCAGGAATTGATTTTAATGCTCTCTTAGGATATTATTTGTCATCCATCCGCACTATGTGTCCTGATCATCTCAATCTATTAATTTTAATAAAATTAAATATATCGTAATGTGAGCAGCCTTATAGGTTAGTGGTCAAAGCTTCTGACTACAGTTTATGGGTTCTGGGTTCAATTCCCTATCAGATCACAGGGATTTTTAAGGGTTCCTGTCGTCGACCATGATATGGATTTAAGTTAACTTCAGGTGAAATGACTTTCCTGCCATTTCATTGTTATTAGTCACTTATATCATAGGAGTAACGTAGGTCCGCCTTCCAGACTCCCCAATTTAAGAAGTGGATTACAATTCCGCAAATGTCAGGAGTGGATACCAGAAATGCCATAAAGACAACCTGGTGGTATTGATAACAAAATATCGCAATCATCCAAATTTTTCATATACCGATTTCTTAATTAATAAACTTTCTCCTCCAAATTCCATTCTCAGAAATAGGACCAGTTATTTTTCGAAGAATTTTCCTTCCTAAGGCAAGCGATCTTCTTTAGATATATTAGTGAGAGTCCAGGTTTCAAAAGCATAGGTTAAGACTGGCCTTATTAATATTTTTGTAAAGTAAAAGGTCTACTTTTGTTTTTATGGACAGCACTCTTGATGTAAGTAAAGTAAAGTGATCCCACAACAGACCCGGAGGTCCTTGGGGTAGTAGGTGGTTAAGGCTCCCACTTTTTCTAGACAATCGGCACTTTATGTCAGCCGGGTTGTCAGCCCTGCGTGACGGCCGCCTTTACCCCCAGAACAAGCGTCTGGTACTCATTTCCGTTAGAGGCTGAGTCAACCCCAGGGCCATAGTGCCGCCGGAGGGTTTGGGTCAGTTTAAAAATCCTGACCCCAACGGGACTTGAAACCTCGACCCTTCGGCTTGTAGCTCAGTGCCTTAACCACTACGCTACGGCGTGCCCCGCACTCTTGATGTAAAATGTCTAATTAATGCAATAATGCTATGTTAGCATCATACCCGTTATTGATTTTTAAGAAATGACAATATCCTTAGTTATCGGAAAATTTGCTAATCACTTAGAATTTACAATCATCTATGTTGATACAATTTGCTGCATTTCCGTGCAAGTGATTGGTTCATACCGCGTATTTAATTTTTGACTCATTGAATATTAGAATTGCTTCTTTCTTTGACTCCTCTATTGGTTGAAATGTGTTTCCTCCCGGCTTCAGTTCCATGACGATTCATAACATTTCTTTTGTCGGTAGCACTAGCAAAACGAGACGGCCGATGATAATCTGACTGGTCCCAATTATAGAGAAGGGAATTCTCTTTTCGCCCTCGTGTGTCTTAACATTACCCAGGAGAACGTGTATTCCTAACACTTGTCAGGCATTAGTGGCCGTACCCAGGCATTTATTTGGCACATATTATGTAACAAAAAATTGAAGAATAGGTTTTACGGATGGGTTAAGATTTTGATTACGGAATTATAAAACGAATACATAAAACTTTCAATCTCTGCAGAAAATATAATTTTGTTTCATTAACTATTCCGTAGCATTTTCTTCTTTTTCTTCTCCATCATAGATTAACCTGACCTTATTGATACTTTTACAGGCACACGCTATCCGGGCCTTATAGTGAAAACTGTCGGGAGATGGATTTTTAAATTTTTGGATCACATAATAATAATAATTATAATAATAATAATAATAATAATAATAATAATAATAATAATAATAATAATAATAATAATAATAATAATAATAATAATAATAATAATAATAATGCTTTATTTTAGCTGGCATATTTATTTAATATATGGTCACACGTAGAAATACATTATATAATGGAAATGGACAGCTAATGTCAAATGAGGGAAATTTTGAAGAAGTGGCTGAATTCAAATACCTAGGAACAATAATCACAAATAGGAATGAGATGCACAAAGAAATTAAACATAGGCTCAATTCTGGGAATGCGTGCTATTATGCATTGCAGAGACTCTTGATGTCCCAACTCCTTTCAAAAAACGTTAAACTGAAACTATATAAAACTATTATTCTATCAGTTATATTATATGGTGCGAAACATGGATTCTTACTTTAAGGGAGGAAAGGAGACTACAAGTATTCGAGAATAAAGTACTTAGGAAAATTTTTGGACCTAAGAGAGATGAACAGACAGGTGAATGGAGAAGACTACATAACAATGAACTGCATGGTCTTTATAGGAAACCAGATATAATAAGAACAGTTAAGTCTCGTAGACTGCGATGTTGCACGTATGGGGAATGAAAGACTTGCATGGAAACTTCTTGTAGGAAAGCCAGAGGGAAAACGCCCAGTTGGTAGACAAAGAATGAGGTGGGAGAATAGCATTAACTATGATTTGAGGGAAGTAGATTATACAGGTAATGATTGGAAAGCATTAGCTCAGGATAGGGATGTATGGAGAGCTTATGTCCGCGCGGCCATGAACTTTCGGGTTCGATAGTGCCAGTGAGTAAGTAAGTAAGTATATTTCTTTAATGACGCAATGACATGAAGGTCCTCCATGAAGAGTCATCAGCTGAATCTGGGGCCTCCTTCGGAACAATCCAATATTAAGACGAAACACACCATTGATACACGCACATTATATTAAATATGACGTATGTGGTGATCATGACCATGTAAGTCTCAGGGACCGTTTGGACTTTAATGTTTCCTCACATTTGTCTTACAGGTGAGAAAAAAACCTAAAAAAACTTGTCCCGATCGGAAATCGAACTCGGACTCACTGATAATATCCAACGAAGTTACCCCGTGACATTATGGGTGAACCCGAATTTCTATAAAAGGTTAAAATAAGTCAATGTATAGGCCTATCTGATATCTCAATCGTCCATTACTAATTAAATATTCAGGTAAAATTTCGCTAGGCCTCTCGGAACATGTTCTGCCTTCTGGTGTTAGAAAGTTACCTATCCAACAGCTAAAGTACCAACGTGTTCGGAAAGCACTATGAAATTTTTTACGTGAATTTTAATTAATTAGGAACGGCTGAGATCTCAGATATACTGTTTTATTATTTTGATCTTTTAGGCTAATTTCTAGCGTCCCGCGCCGTATCCGAGTAGTTAAGACAAGATGCCTTGGCAAAGAGGTATGGGATTTGCACTGGTTGGAGTCTCCATGGTGGAAGAAATTTTATCATGGAATTTCGGTCAGTATGGAACCAGTGCCCACCAAGCATCGTGGTGAATTTGTGTAGCTATGATAAGTAGCGGTTCCAGGTAGAGAAAACCAGCTATAACTGCGGAGGAGATCCGATATTCTAACCACATATTACCCCCTACACTTGCTGAATTATCGTCTACATGTGGAAATGAAGCCTAAGGCCGACTGGTAACCCAAGGGCCTTCTAGTCATGTCGCACCATGGAATGGAGAAGGCTATCTTATAGTACAGTGGTTCGAAATTGCATTTTTAAAGAATTTAAGGATTTTTATGTAGAGCCTAATTACGCATTGTTTTCTTTGGTACGTATTTGTATAAACACTTGAAACGTTAACGAATTATACTACGGTCCTAGAATTGTTACATTTCATTATAATGTTATTTTACATATGGAAATATCAATTAACAAAACTAAAATTATGGCATTTCATGGGAAGGACCCCATACAAAGTAAAATCTGTCTCCAGAATAACATTTTAGAGAGATCTAATCAATTTAAATATCTTGGATATTATCTCTCTATCTGGGATGAAAAGGATATCCCTGAAAAAGTTACTAGTTATAATAAAAGTTTAGGAATATTAAATCAAGTTATGAAACCATCCCTTGTACAAAAAAACACCAGATTACGTTTATATAACACTTTGGCTAGACCAGTGTTGACCTATGGTAGTGAAGCATGGACACTAAAAAACAACATGAAAGCAGAATAACGGCTTGTGAAATGAGATTCATACGCAGAACAGCGGGTTACACCAGATGGGATCTGAAAAGGAACACCGATATCTTAAAAAGAATTGAAGACTACGCCAATTTTGGAATATATTAAACAGTACCAACTAAATTGGAAACACCATCTTGAAAGAATGAGTTCAAATCGGATCCCCAAAGCTGTTTATAATTATATACCAAGAGGACGAAGATCGCTGGGCCGTCCTATGAAACGCTGAAGGGAAAATTTTCTATAGGATCGTAACAGGCCTTGGCCTAATACTTGGAAGGAAGACATATTTCTCATAATATTACATATTTAATATTTTCAATTATACAATTATACACATTAAATATGAAATAGTTCGTTAAGGAAACAATGAAAACATATTAATCATGACAATGAGATCGGGAATTGAACCTATCCCTTTCCGAATTCAAATCGTAAATACATCGTTTGGTAGACGTATTCTTAACTATGTGTCTTAAGGAACCAGAAAGTTCATTTCTGCATTCACTGGTCTCTATTCTCAGCTAACTGAATCCAATTTATATCACCGTTTACAGTTCATTAAAATCCACACATATAAGAGATTATAAAATAAATACGTTCACGACAACTCCGAAAAGCCAAGGTCAACTGAAGTGGTTACTCTCACTGGTTAACAGAATCGGGTACGTTGAGACACGTAGTTACTGAGACACACTCACTCAAATTATTTTCAATTTTCTTAACCTAATTTCACTAGTGCTTATTAAGTAGCTGCTCAGTTGTTCTCAAGAGCTACAATGAACCCTGTTCCAAAAAATATATACCAAAATAAATGTCTGTGGTGTAACTGGGAATTGAAACCGGGACTCTGGGATGCTAGACAGACATGTTAACCGTTAGACCACAGAGCAGTCGAACTCTATATACGATTTAAGGAAAATAAATCGTAAGAATCAGTTCTCACAGAGCAGTCGAACTCTATATACGATTTAAGGAAAATAAATCGTAAGAATCAGTTCTCATCATTACTATTATTATCATCATTATTATACTTAGGTTGTAACTTTAATAGTGGCAACTATTTATTTATTACTAGTATACAGGTGATAGACCTGTGAAACTTCTACAATCCTCCAATGTAGTACCCAGCTTTGTATGCAAATCATTATCAGATATGTGGAAGTTGTAGTATCCCTGTAGCAGCTCCTGTTCTGTTGATGTTTCTGACTGACCGCCTTAATGCCAGCAGAAACTCGGAACAGTCTGGAATAGAATGTCACAAAGTGGTTCCTTCATCTTAGGGCCAAATAATAATCACAGGGGCTTAAGTTTAGTGAATGTGGTAGATGTAAAGCACTTCTCACTCACTGTGATGGTACACATCAGCTATAGGATGTGCCGTGTGCGTCCGAGTAGTCCCGTATGGTAATGCCGTATCCCAATATGCTTCCATTAGACCTTCATTAATTGTCGTGCTGTATGGCCATGGCACATTGAATTTTCAACCAAAATCGCTATTCCTTCTTTGTAATCATGGCGAAACACTAACAGTTTAGAGCGGCAACTCAGATGAGACTAACTTTGTCTCTCCAAAGGGCATGCGCTCTAAGAGGTACGGACGAGTCCACTTACTGTAAGATAGGTCTGATACATATTAACATGTGACAGAAGTTACAACAATTAACTCCGTTTCGTTTCGCTTCTACAGCAGTGTTGCCACAATTTTTTTACAGCTCAGGCAGTTAAAAAGTTTAAGAAATATATTACGAATGAGCTTAACATATTCATTCAATGAATGAGTCACTTCTTATCTTACCTCATAGTTTATGTTTTTTTAAACACGGGAACTGCAGTTTTCATATTTAACTATGAATTAACATACTCAGCTTAAAAGGCAGAATGAAAGGATAGAAAGAAAATTGGTTCGACCACATTCAGAGGATGGATCAAGAAGTTACTGTTATTTACATATAAGCCAGAGGAGTACAGATGTATGGAACGACCAAGAGCACAAATGAGAGTTCAATGTTCTGCATGAGACCGGAACTAACATTTTACAGTTCAATCGGTGGAGAACAAAAAGGAGAAGATTGTTATTATTTTATGTGTTATTAGTATTATTATTATTATTATTTCATCGATGTGATCTCAGAGTGAAATCGTTGAGACCGGTTTGGTTCCACGGTAGGGACAAGTTTCCTGAGTGATTTGTTTCCTTCATCTGTAAGACATATCAGAAACTTTAAGATCCAAATGGTCCCCGAATACCGTTTAGCCATCGTAATCATCCATATCATATTCGGCTTGTTTAGTAAGAACGTCTGAATGAATTGTCTTAAATGCTCGCGTTGTCTTTATGGCGACTCTTGAATTGAGCTGATCACTCATCCGAGGAGGCCGTTCATGTTGTTTTGTGGCCAAAAAGTAAGTGCGTTATTAAGAATTTCAAATACTCTCCCGATAGGTCATGGCGTGGGACATCTATAAGTATCTATAAGAGGGAAGTCTAACTAAGGTAAAGAGAGAGATTAATATTACATAAATTATTGTTATTATTATTATTACTATTATTTTTTTATTAAAATTATTATTAATTGGAAAAAGATAAGCATTTTCTGGGGACCTTTGGCAAAAGAATTAGGAAGAGGCTATTGAAGTGCTTTGTGTGGAGAGTAGCATTGTATGGCATAGAGATTTGGACATTATGACGGAATGAGGAAAAGATACTGGAAGCTTTTGTTATGTGGATATGGAGAAGGATGCAGCGTATAAAATGGAAACACTAAATAAAAAATGAAGATGTGCTAGACAGAGTGGGTGAAGGAAGAATTATTCTGGGACTCATAAAAAGAGGAAGAAAAATTAGATTCGTCACTGGCTAAGAATAAACTGCCTGCTGACGGATGTCCTTGAAGAAATGGACAACGGATAGAAAGAGACAGCCAATATTAAAATAAATGTTTTGTATGTGGATACAAAAAAGGAAGGCAGAGTTAAGGAAAGAGTGGATAATGCTGAGTTTGCAGTGAAATACCTGCTCTTGGTCAGAACACTGTGCGTGTGCGTGCACGTGTGTGTGTTATTTAATCAGAGTTTACCAGGAATCGTGTTCTCAAATGTATGTATGTATGTATGTATGTATGTATGTATGTATGTATGTATGTATGTATGTATGTATGTATGTATGTATATGTATGTATATATATATATAACTAAGTCCACCGCTGTGGTCTCGAGGTAGCGTGCTGCCTTGTCACGCAGCGGGCCCGGGTTCGATTCCCGGTCGGGGCAGTTTTTCTGGGTGAGGTTTTTATCGGGGGTTATTCTTCACCTGTAAGACAAATGTCAGGAAAAATTTAAGGCCCAAACGGTCCCCAAAATCATATGGCCATCATCGTCATCATCATCATCATCTTCATCACCATCCTTCACCGGTGTGGAAAGCAACGGGAAGCTACCACACCTACAATTCCCTTGTAAAGCTGCTAGCATAGCATGAAAACGCTTTGATTGCAGTGAAAGACCTGCCTTCGGGCAGAATTACTACGGGTAGATATATAACTAAAGATAAAATAATGCACTGGGAAATAATTATATGGGGAATAGATGAAATTATAAAGTTACTTCCTAAGAACTGTAGCAACTTCGTGAATGATTCATTACAAAATCTAGTTAACTATACTTGTGATCAGAACCGAAATAATAAACTAACAATGAGTGATATGGGAGGTCAACTCTCTTCCATTTTGTCTCTATAAAGGTCCACCATTTTAACAAAATGAATTTAATTACAAAATATAAACAGATGAATATGTATGTGTTTGTTCAAAAAATTAAACGTAAACAAGAGGCTATACACTGAACAACATAATATCCACTGGTTGTTGTTTTATGTAGGGGCCTGTATGTTTCTCGCACTAGATATTTTAAATACAGGTAAAAACAGTCCCAGATATTACAGTTGTTAGGACCAGGATATTGCAAGACAAAATACGTGCTAATAGTTTATAATAGTATTATACAATGCGAGGTTGGGAAGTGGTTTTTACAGAAGCGAGGAAATGATAAAAAACCGAGCGATATCAAGGTATTTATTTTCCGAGATTCTGCAAAACTCTTCACAAACATGTGTTGTACATTATTTTTTGCACGATGGAGTTTTCAAAATAATACATAATAGCAGAATAATAACATTTTTGTTGGAAATTTGCGTCGATTATAAACAACTGGCTGACGTTAGCAGTCTGGCCGATGTATATACTGTAAGCTAAATGCCAAAAATAATGTAGGTGAGACTACAGCAGGTCGTGACACCAATCAGGCATAAAATGACGGCGAGTATGTATGATGATAATTAAAATGACGAAATTGAAGAAGCGTGGGAAGTTAAGTGTGCTTCTTTTGTGCCAGAGAATTCTAAAAAATGAACAACAAACAAAAAAAAAACAAAAAACATACATTTCATTCAGAAAGCGGCTGGAGGAGAAGAATTGTACTGTAACTGAAAAAAGTAAGGTTGCTTATTTTGTGCTCATAAGTGAGATATTAAAGTCTCCAGCAAGTTTGTGGTCAGAATATTCAATGCAGGACATGTGACACGAACAGGGAATGAAAAAAGGAAAACCAGAGATATGTTCTCTGTAAATAAACGAAGAATGAGATGGGAAAATTGGAGGTAAGTAAATTACACACAGAATGATTGAGTTATTTAGTTAAGCCTTACATCAGGTTGTGTCCCTGTAAGGCTCGAAAGTGTGACCACATAAAAGTACCAAAAAAGGGAGAGGTTCAAGTAGGAAAAGAACAAAAAGTAAGGCCGAAAGAAACTATCAGTAGCCTACCTTACTTCACAGGTTGAATTGAAGATAAGCTCTAACGGCTTTAAACATGAGAGTTGATGTAAGATTATTTATTTATTTATTTATTTATTAACCTGTTTATTTATATATGTAGTCCCCTGTGGCCTCGGGTAGCCTTGTAAGCAGCGGACCCGAGTTCGATCCCCGGGCGGGAAAGATTTCATAGGGGATGGTATTTTCGGGATTTTTTTTTTTTTCGCCTGTGTTAAAATTTTAAAATTCGTACCTGATAAAATAGTAATCCTCAACTATATTAACTTCTGCATTTTAAAATACTTTTCGGGATTCTTGGCCGTGTCTTGCAATATTGTCTTCTCGACGTTTCATCACCTACTGTGGGTGACAACTTCAGGAGATATTGCTTGTTTAAATTCTCGTAGTAAACTCCTAACTTGTTAAATTTTGTAATTTTACTGTAACAATATATATATATAGTCCACCGCTGAGGTCTCGAGGCAGCATGCTGCCTTTTCACGTAGCGGGCCGGGGTTCGATTCTCAGTCGGGACAGGTTCCTGGATGAAGGTTTTTTCGGGATTTTTCCTCACCTATAAGACAAATGTCGGGAACCTTAGAGCCCAACGGTCCCCGAAAATCATCCGGCCATCATCGTCATCATCCTTAGCATTATCATCACCATCCTTCACCGGTGTGGAAAGCAACGGGAAGCTAACACACCTATAATTCCCTAGTAAAGCTGCAAAGCATAACATGAAAATGGTATTTTTGTAGTGAAAGACCTGTGCTCGGACAGAATTACTATAGATGGATGGATTTTTTTCTATTTATTTTTCAGCATCTTCCATAACAAAGAAAGTAATACTACATGCTTTAAGTTACAAAATGATTTACATAAAATTATTTGCAAAAAAAATCTTGTGTTTTAATTAATTTTCTATGGCTACTTGTATTTTCTTCTATTTATTCTACTCGTTGAATTGGCTTTGTTTTGCTCTAAAGTCTGTCTAAATCTATGGAATTAATAAATGAGATTAATTATAGCTGGATGGATATATCACACATATACACACACAGGCACACAAAGATCTGTATAATTTAGATCCAAAGTTTAAAGACACTCTATATTTACTGTGTTTTACAGTATAAATAAAGGTAAAATAAGATAAAAGGCGTAAACAGAAGATAACAAAAAACATGTAAGGGAAAGAAAAGAGAAAAATTTTACATAATTGGCAGCCTTGCTAAGATGTGGACACGTTCCAATAGCAACATGACTGTTATATTCGCTTAAGTTAACGTCATAAAGCATGCATAGGCATCTCAAACTCAGAGGAAGTGAACACAGCCTTATCTCCCATCCACGCATGAACGCTCTTCCCCAAAATTTTCGACATAAACTAGCATTGTTCTATCTGTGTTAGATTGCAATATCTTGAGGCCATTATATTGTTGAACAAGTCTCGTAAGAATAACTGCCAAGTTTGGTCACTTATACTGCATTTTGTTGATATGATCCGATGACGTAAAGGAAGTGGCAATGTTCTAGAGTCAGTTCTGATACAATAAAGTTTCCTATTCACTTCAAGTTTACGTCTTCAAGGAAAAGGAAGAGCCTCGAGTAACTGAATTACGAGAGATGACATGCTCATCATAATACACATTGCAGTTCTACTAGATACTGCAATAATACCTCACAAATCTTATAAATAAATCGTCATAATGAATATAATAGCATATTACGATACGAGGTTGCGAAGTGTTTTTTTTTTTCAGAAGCCAGGAAATGATTAAAACCCGAGCGATAGCGAAATTCTGTAAAACACTTCACAAACGTGTATTGTACATTATTTTTTGCACGATGGCGTTTTCAAAATAATAAATAATAGTAAAATAATAACATCTGTGTAGAAAATATTTGCGTGCATTATAAACAACAGACTGACGTTAGTAGACAGGCCAATGCATATAGGCTAAATACAGAAAATAATGTATTTGGCACTGCAGCAGGACGTGACACCAATCAGGTATAAAATGGCGGCAAGTGCGAATTTATTGTTTTATATTGTTTCAAATAAAGTTCAGTTTATTTAAAATGCAGTGGTTTGTTTCGTATAATGTATGTTAACACTCCGATTGAGGGTCTTTCCACTTTTCAGCGGTTGCCCTTTTACCAGCCGGCTGCTGGCCCTTCACATCCACATGTGTCAATCACAGAGGTAGATGATCAACAGCCAGTGTAGGGGTGACATGTGGTTAGCATGTCGAGTCCCCCAGCCGTTATAGCTGGTTCCTCAACCTGGAGCCGCTACTTATTGTAGCTACCCAATTGCCTCACGATGCTGGGTGGGCACCGGTCCCATACTGGCCGAAATACCATGAGAAAATTTCTTCCCCCATGGAGACTCGAACCAGCGCAAGTCCCGTAGCTCTGCGCCAAGGCTTCCTACCTTAACCACTCGGCTACGGCGCGGGACTTGTTAACACTACCTTCTGGATATATTTTCGTATATACATTTTACGTAGTATACATCAAGGGCAGCGGTTTTACTCCTCGCCCTAGGTAGGTTATTTGTACTATAACAGTATAGTTATTTATTTATTTATTTATTCATAGGTTGGAAACTCCCACAATTTAGGAAAGCGAACTTTCAATCATGGTCGCCATTCCTGCAAATACGATAGAACGCACTATCCTGCAAAAAATAATTAAAAATACGCCAAGAAAACTTTTAGTATTTACACGCGCGCATACAGTATGTGCTGGTATATAATAACAATATCAACGATAACAACAACAATAAAAATAACAGTAATAACATTAAGAGTAATAACATTAACAATAATAACAATCACAATAACAATAATAGTAATAATAACAATAACAGTAATAATAATTTCCCTCAACTAGCAGATAGAATTACAATAGATGCACCCAATAACTCCACAAAGTATGCACTGGAAGTATATACGATTGGCAGTAAAATAGAAGAACAAATGGGAGAAGCAGATGTAATCCTTGAACATGGAATATTAATGCATACAATGAAGAGCATGCTGCAGTAACAATCAGGGGAAGGACTTAAAAATCTTAACATTGAGATGGAAGAAAGACTTTAGCATTCTACACAAGTAGCCAAATTATTCTCTCCCTCTTCTAACAATGGAACTACCAACCACTGAAAGCCGAACCCACCTTGAAATTTCTCCCAGAGAAGCACAGTGATGCACCAAGGTCGTGTCCAAAAAAAAACTGCTGTTTTTCCTGCAAGGCACATAAAATCGAATCCAGAATCCAGTAATGGTAGTCTAACTCGCTGAGTGTAGCAGTTGGACATCCCTGCTAGACTTAGAGCGATGTGGAGTGAGGAGGGTGCGGTTCGGACGGCAGATAGGGCTGAACAGCACTTCTAGTTACCCTTGATTTTTCAGTTTATTGTTGTAAATTATAATTCTTCTTCTGTATTTACTAACATTTTTAATATTTTAAACTTTTTCAAACAAATTTTATATCATTATTCAATAAATTTTTAAGCATTTATTTAAATACGCAAATTATAACATTATGACACTGTCAAACAATATTGTGATGCTGACTGCTATTTTCTCCATAGAGTACATTTCTTAGTCTATAATTTTTCGGTCGCTAGTATGGGTTATAGCTGATTAGAACGGCGTTAGGAAGTGATAAATAATAATAATAATAAACGTTTGGCAATTTTAATATTACTAGTATATTTCTTTAACATATATTTGGGGATTTATTGCAAAGAACGGTCATTTAAATTTCAGACCGACGTTCTGCCATCTAGCGTAAGCTGTATAAACTTTAGTACGATATCGATAATAAACTATATGTGGCAAGGATGATAATCGATATGTGGTTCGATGGTGGATTATCGCTGGCTCTATAAATTCTGGCGCATGCGCACTGTTGTTCTATAGGACTTCGAAAATATGTTAGGTAACTTAAAGTGCTGTTCTTCCGTCAGATAGTAAGGGTTATCCAATCCATTAAGTGTAGAGTTCCTTGTAGTTTAAATGGGAGATTTAACGCTGGATTTTTAATACTTGCCGTGAAAAAGGTGGAAAATATATGGACACGGACTTTGAACATTACGAAGCTTCTCTGGCATCCAATGGTTGATAATTTCCTTGTGGTAAATAATCTAGAACACAACTATATAGCAGAACAAATACGACACCCTAAGCAACTAAAACAACAACAGTGATTTATACACTTGAAATAGATAAAGACACATGCTGGTCTCCTGGAAATAAACTAGTAGTTAAATTAGCAAAAGAAGCAGGAAGAGTAGAATAACAAGGATTTGTGTATAGTAGGAAACCCAAAAGACACTAAAGAAGGACTACAAAAATGGCAGACAAACTGGACTACTTCGACAAATGGTGCTAACTGCAGGACTTTATTTCCATCTGTTCGACAGAGACCAGAACAAAAAATAAACATGACTCCTATCCATCCATCCATAGTGATTCTGCCCGAAGGCAGGTCTTTCACTGCAATCGTAGCATTTTCATGCTATGCTTGCAGCTTTACTAGGGAATTGAAGGTGTGGTAGCTTCCCGTTGCTTTCCACACCGGTGAACGATGATGATGATAATAATAAGGATGATGATGGCCATATGATTTCGGGGACCGTTTGGGCCTTAATGTTTTCCTGACATTTGTCTTACAGATGAGGAAAAACCCCGATAAAAACCTCACCCAGAAAAACTGCCCCGACCGGGGATCGGACCCGGGCCCGCTGCGTGACAAGGCAGCACGCTACCTCGAGACCACAGCGGTGGACATGGCTCCTATAATGAGTGCAATTATCATAGGAGATGGATTGACAATATCTCATCTCTATCGTTTCAGAACAATTAATGACCCTGTTTGTTTCTGTATTCAGAAGGAACAAACTGTGGATCATATAATACACAGGCTGTTTCAGAATAAGTATTACAGACTTATAGGGGTTGTAGAGGGTACTTTGTAGTTAAAGATTTGATAAGGAACCCATGTCCTGAAACGTACCATTTCGATGTAAAATAGGCTTGAATACCGAAACACAATGGGCTGATATCATGTGTCTTGTGTTTTAGAATAAGCAATGGGCTGATATCATGTGTCTTGTGTTTCAGAATAAGCAATGGGCTGATATCATGTCTTGTGTTTCAGAATAAGCAATGGGCTGATATCATGTGTCTTGTGTTTCAGAATAAGCAATGGACTGATATCATGTGTCTTGTGTTTCAGAATAAGCAATGGGCTGATATCATGTGTCTTGTGTTTCAGAATAAGCAATGGGCTGATATCATGTGTCTTGTGTTGCAGAATAAGCAATGGGCTGATATCATGTCTTGTGTTTCAGAATAAGCAATGGGCTGATATCATGTGTCTTGTGTTTCAGAATAAGCAACGGGCTGATATCATGTGTCTTGTGTTTCAGAATAAGCAATGGGCTGATATCATGTGTCTTGTGTTTCAGAATAAGCAATGGGCTGATATCATGTGTCTTGTGTTTCAGAATAAGCAATGGGCTGATATCATGTATCTTGTGTTTCAGAATAAGCAATGGGCTGATATCATGTCTTGTGTTTCAGAATAAGCAATGGGCTGATATCATGTGTCTTGTGTTTCAGAATAAGCAATGGGCTGATATCATGTGTCTTGTGTTTAAGAATAAGCAATGGGCTGATATCATGTGTCTTGTGTTTCAGAATAATCAATGGGCTGATATCATGTGTCTTGTGTTTCAGAATAAGCAATGGGCTGATATAATGTGTCTTGTGTTTCAGAATAAGCAATGGGCTGATGTCATGTGTCTTGTGTTTCAGAATAAGCAATGGGCTGATATCATGTGTCTTGTGTTTCAGAATAAGCAATGGGCTGATATCATGTGTCTGGTGTTTCAGAATAAGCAATGGGCTGATATCATGTGTCTTGTTTTTTTAAGAATAAGCAATGGGCTGATATCATGTGTCTTGTGTTTCAGAATAAGCAATGGGCTGATATCATGTGTCTTGTGTTTCAGAATAAGCAATGGGCTGATATCATGTGTCTTTTGTTTCAGAATAAGCAATGGGCTGATATCATGTGTCTTGTGTTTCAGAATAAGCAATGGGCTGATATCATGTGTCTTGTGTTTAAGAATAAGCAATGGGCTGATATCATGTGTCTTGTGTTTCAGAATAAGCAATGGGCTGATATCATGTGTCTTGTGTTTCAGAATAAGCAATGGGCTGATATCATGTGTCTTGTGTTTCAGAATAAGCAATGGGCTGATATCATGTGTCTTGTGTTTCAGAATAATCAATGGGCTGATATCATGTGTCTTGTGTTTCAGAATAAGCAATGGGCTGATATCATGTGTCTTGTGTTTCAGAATAAGCAATGGGCTGATATCATGTGTCTTGTGTTTCAGAATAAGCAATGGGCTGATATCATGTCTTGTGTTTCAGAATAAGCGATGGGCTGATATCATGTGTCTTGCGTTTCAGAATAAGCAATGGGCTGATATCATGTGTCTTGTGTTTCAGAATAAGCAATGGGCTGATATCATGTCTTGTGTTTCAGAATAAGCAATGGGCTGATATCATGTGTCTTGTGTTTCAGAATAAGCAATGGGCTGATATCATGTGTCTTGTGTTTCAGAATAAGCAATGGGCTGATATCATGTGTCTTGTGTTTCAGAATAATCAATGGGCTGATATCATGTGTCTTGTGTTTCAGAATAAGCAATGGGCTGATATCATGTGTCTTGTGTTTCAGAATAAGCAATCGGCTGATATCATGTGTCTTGTGTTTCAGAATAAGCAATGGGCTGATATCATGTGTCTTGTGTTTCAGAATAATCAATGGGCTGATATCATGTGTCTTGTGTTTCAGAATAAGCAATGGGCTGATATCATGTGTCTTGTGTTTCAGAATAAGCAATGGGCTGATATCTTGTGTCTTGTGTTTCAGAATAAGCAATGGGCTGATATCATGTGTCTTGTGTTTCAGAATAGGCAATGGGCTGATATCATGTGTCTTGTGTTTCAGAATAAGCAATGGGCTGATATCATGTGTCTTGTGTTTCAGAATAAGCAATGGGCTGATATCATGTGTCTTGTGTTTCAGAATAAGCAATGGGCTGATATCATGTGTCTTGTGTTTCAGAATAAGCAATGGGCTGATATCATGTGTCTTGTGTTTCAGAATAAGCAATGGGCTGATATCATGTGCCTTGTGTTTCAGAATAAGCAATGGGCTGATATCATGTGTCTTGTGTTTCAGAATAAGCAATGGGCTGGTATCATGAGTCTTGTGTTTCAGAATAAGCAATGGGCTGATATCATGTCTTGTGTTTCAGAATAAGCAATGGGCTGATATCATGTGTCTTGTGTTTCAGAATAAGCGATGGGCTGATATCATGTCTTGTGTTTCAGAATAAGCAATGGGCTGATATCATGTCTTGTGTTTCAGAATAAGCAATGGGGTGATATCATGTGTCTTGTGTTTCAGAATAAGCAATGGGCTGATATCATGTGTCTTGTGTTTCAGAATAAGCAATGGGCTGATATCATGTGTCTTGTGTTTCAGAATAAGCAATGGGCTGATATCATGTGTCTTGTGTTTCAGAATAAGCAATGGGCTGATATCATGTGTCTTGTGTTTCAGAATAAGCAATGGGCTGATATCATGTGTCTTGTGTTTCAGAATAAGCAATCGGCTGATATCATGTGTCTTGTGTTTCAGAATAAGCAATGGGCTGATATCATGTGTCTTGTGTTTCAGAATAAGCAACGGGCTGATATCATGTGTCTTGTGTTTCAGAATAAGCAATGGGCTGATATCATGTGTCTTGTGTTTCAGAATAAGCAATGGGCTGATATCATGTGTCTTGTGTTTCAGAATAAGCAATGGGCTGATATCATGTATCTTGTGTTTCAGAATAAGCAATGGGCTGATATCATGTCTTGAGTTTCAGAATAAGCAATGGGCTGATATCATGTGTCTTGTGTTTCAGAATAAGCAATGGGCTGATATCATGTGTCTTGTGTTTAAGAATAAGCAATGGGCTGATATCATGTGTCTTGTGTTTCAGAATAAGCAATGGGCTGATATCATGTGTCTTGTGTTTCAGAATAAGCAATGGGCTGATATCATGTGTCTTGTGTTTCAGAATAAGCAATGGGCTGATGTCATGTGTCTTGTGTTTCAGAATAAGCAATGGGCTGATATCATGTGTCTTGTGTTTCAGAATAAGCAATGGGCTGATATCATGTTTCTGGTGTTTCAGAATAAGCAATGGGCTGATATCATGTGTCTTGTTTTTTTAAGAATAAGCAATGGGCTGATATCATGTGTCTTGTGTTTCAGAATAAGCAATGGGCTGATATCATGTGTCTTGTGTTTCAGAATAAGCAATGGGCTGATATCATGTGTCTTGTGTTTCAGAATAAGCAATGGGCTGATATCATGTGTCTTGTGTTTCAGAATAAGCAATGGGCTGATATCATGTCTTGTGTTTCAGAATAAGCGATGGGCTGATATCATGTGTCTTGTGTTTCAGAATAAGCAATGGGCTGATATCATGTGTCTTGTGTTTCAGAATATGCAATGGGCTGATATCATGTGTCTTGTGTTTCAGAATAAGCAATGGGCTGATATCATGTGTCTTGTGTTTCAGAATAAGCAATGGTCTGATATCATGTGTCTTGTGTTTCAGAATAAGCAATGGTCTGATATCATGTGTCTTGTGTTTCAGAATAAGCAATGGTCTGATATCATGTGTCTTGTGTTTCAGAATAAGCAATGGGCTGATATCATGTGTCTCATGTTTCAGAATAAGCAATGGGCTGATATCATGTGTCTTGTGTTTCAGAATAAGCAATGGGCTGATATCATGTGTCTTGTGTTTCAGAATAAGCAATGGGCTGATATCATGTGTCTTGTGTTTCAGAATAATCAATGGGCTGATATCATGTGTCTTGTGTTTCAGAATAAGCAATGGGCTGATATCATGTGTCTTGTGTTTCAGAATAAGCAATGGGCTGATATCATGTGTCTTGTGTTTCTGAATAAGCAATCGGCTGATATCATGTGTCTTGTGTTTCAGAATAAGCAATGGGCTGATATCATGTGTCTGGTGTTTCAGAATAAGCAATGGGCTGATATCATGTGTCTTGTGTTTCAGAATAAGCAATGGGCTGATATCATGTGTCTTGTGTTCAGAATAAGCAATGGGCTGATATCATGTGTCTTGTGTTTCAGAATAAGCAATGGGCTGATATCATGTGTCTTGTGTTTCAGAATAAGCAATGGGCTGATATCATGTGTCTTGTGTTTCAGAATAAGCAATGGGCTGATATCATGTGTCTTGTGTTTCAGAATAAGCAATGGGCTGATATCATGTGTCTGGTGTTTCAGAATAAGCAATGGGCTGATATCATGTGTCTTGTTTTTTTAAGAATAAGCAATGGGCTGATATCATGTGTCTTGTTTTTAAGAATAAGCAATGGGCTGATATCATGTGTCTTGTGTTTCAGAATAAGCAATGGGCTGATATCATGTGTCTTGTGTTTCAGAATAAGCAATGGGCTGATATCATGTGTCTTGTGTTTCAGAATAAGCAATGGGCTGATATCATGTGTCTTGTGTTTCAGAATAAGCAATGGGCTGATATCATGTGTCTTGTGTTTCAGAATAAGCAATGGGCTGATATCATGTGTCTTGTGTTTCAGAATAAGCAATGGGCTGATATCATGTGTCTTGTTTTTTTAAGAATAAGCAATGGGCTGATATCATGTGTCTTGTGTTTCAGAATAAGCAATGGGCTGATATCATGTCTTGTGTTTCAGAATAAGCAATGGGCTGATATCATGTCTTGTGTTTCAGAATAAGCAATGGGCTGATATCATGTGTCTTGTGTTTCAGAATAAGCAATGGGCTGATATCATGTCTTGTGTTTCAGAATAAGCAATAGGCTGATATCATGTGTCTTGTGTTTCAGAATAAGCAATGGGCTGATATCATGTGTCTTGTGTTTCAGAATAAGCAATGGTCTGATATCATGTGTCTTGTGTTTCAGAATAAGCAATGGGCTGATATCATGTGTCTTGTGTTTCAGAATAAGCAATGGGCTGATATCATGTGTCTTGTGTTTCAGAATAAGCAATGGGCTGATATCATGTGTCTTGTGTTTCTGAATAAGCAATCGGCTGATATCATGTGTCTTGTGTTTAAGAATAAGCAATGGGCTGATATCATGTGTCTTGTGTTTCAGAATAAGCAATGGGCTGATATCATGTGTCTTGTGTTTCAGAATAAGCAATGGGCTGATATCATGTGTCTTGTGTTTCAGAATAAGCATTTACAGACTACTGGGGGTTGCAGTACAAGTTCCACGGGGCGACTCTGTTCTTCGTTGCACAAAGTGTACCTGCGACGCGTGTTTTCATATACATGCACCCGAAGACATCGCATGTGCTCAATAATTTCTGCTCCCGCCAGAATTCGTGCAAGAAGATTTTCATTCGAATCGACAGGTGTAATATACCCCTTAGAAGTTTGTAATACTTATTCTGAAACACAAGGCACACTACAGTATATCAGCCCATTGTGTTTCGATCTTCAAATTTATTTTACATAAAAATGGTACGTTTACGGACATGGGACTCCTTAACAAAACTTCATCTACAATACCTAGAAGTCTGTAATAGTTATTCTGAAACACAAGACACACAATATCAGTCCATTGTGTTTCGATCTTCAAACTTATTTTACATCGAAATTGTACGTTTCCGTAGCTAAATCTGATAAATGATGTTTTGGAAAACGAAGCACATTAGGGTATATTGTAAAAAAAATCAAATTTCAAAACACGCTTGGTCCAAAAGTTGCAAACTTTTCTCAAATGAATGCAGAAAAAAGTATACAAATCTGATAGTTTTTCATCGAGGCGAAAAACTTTTGAACATTTAAAAACTCTCTAAATATTGTAAATTACGAATTTCAAGAATTTTACAGCACAACTTTCTGTAATTGGATATTCTGTAAATATATTTTATACAAATTAATGTTCAGCAGGCTGAGACCTGTATATGTGAAAGTTGCTGGAGAGCATTTACAAGCGCGGAGGTTACTGGGAGTGAACACTATAGACAGTTTGTTAGTGTTGTATATAACCTTATGTTTGTATGGGTCACTAATTTAAATGTTAAATTTAAGTTGTGTTATCCAGTGTCCCGGTTTCATAATTTTTACTGTGTGATTAAGAAATCGAATTTCGAGAAAGTCTGCGCGGACAATAACTTCCGGGTTTGATAGTGTCAGTGAGAGAGTTAGTTATAAACTTCTGATATTTCGTTATTAGTTTTATTACATCGTCAGTCCTCTCATGAACCTAATATCTGCAGTTGTCAGTCTTTAGTTATATTTTCTCCAATTACCTAACTTTCGCTTTTTTTATAACAAGACAGGTGTTAATAAAGTGATGAAAATAGATTTACATCAACT
Organism: Diploptera punctata; assembly: GCA_030220185.1. Classification (NCBI taxonomy): domain Eukaryota; kingdom Metazoa; phylum Arthropoda; class Insecta; order Blattodea; family Blaberidae; genus Diploptera; species Diploptera punctata. The sequence goes on along the minus strand of JASPKZ010001609.1, from coordinate 356,028 downwards.
GAGATGATATCATTGAGCCATTCATTAGGCTGTACGAAGAGAGATTACAGAAGAAATAATGATATCCTTGATGAATTGAATATGGTGTCCACAATAGATATAGCATCCATCAGTATTATAGTCCAGTTCTGGTAATTGTAACCGTCTTGGTGAATTCTAACGCATGTGGCAGAAGGGAACATTGCCTAGTGGGGGAAGTAAGTAGCAGCCATACAAAAAAAACATTTTATTCTTCTTCTTCTTCGTATTAACATTATTATTATTATTATTATTATTATTATTATTATTATTATTATTATTAGTCCATCGCTGTGGTCTCGAGGTAGCATGCTGCCTTGTCGCGTAGCAGGTCCGGGTTCGATTCCCGGTCGGGACAGACTCCTGGGTGAGGTTTTTTCGGAGTTTTTCCTCACCTGCAAGACAAATGTCAGGACGCTTAGGGCCCAAAGGTCAGCGAAAATCATCCGGCTATCATCATCATCGTCCGTATCATTATCATCTTCATCCTTCAACGGTGTGGAGAGCAACGGGAAGCTACCACGCCTATAATTCCGTAGTAAAGCTGCAAAGCATAGCATTATAATAATAAAATAGTTATAAAAACAACACTGTTCTATAATGAACACTCCAAACAAATGAGAGAACATAAGTATTCACTAACACAGAACTAGTAGATAAAAAATCAACATATAGTAACTATTATGTTTTCAAAATTGAGTGTAGTTGCTGACAGTACCTGCAGTACTAGGGAATTATAGGTGTGGTAGCTCCCCTCTTACCGCACCATACAACATAGACCTAAAATGGGGTTACAGAAACCAGAACTGAACTATGATAGATCAGGTGTTAGCATGTGGACTGTACGTCCAGATCCAGGGTTGCTAAAGCAATTTTAAAGAACTAACTAAATGGTAAAAGATCCACGGGACGGCTTAGGAAGATAGAGTTGGAATTTTTAGACAGTAATAATCCTTTTAGGATTACAATATGAATGGTAGATGGTGATGACGGTGGTAATAATGAGACAGGAAGGACAATATGCATCACAAATAAAAGTAAACTTAAATAAAAATACTCCAAATTTCAGTTACTATAGTCACCATTAGATGACGTCAGGCAAAGGATGATACGTTCGTCGGTCTAAACGTGGTAAACATGAATGGACCCCCCTGGTTGCTATCAATCACGACGGTAGTTCAAACGTCCACAAATTCCTTACATTCTGAGGAAATGGGTCATTTAACTGAAGAAAGAAAACAAACAATGGGTGCGTGGACCCCGTTCTCAAACGAGGCATTGGCATTTGTTCTGACCCTCGTTTCATCCCAGTGAACAATATCGACATGGCTGATGTTATATGGTGTCGTGTCAGCATTTTAAGTCTCAACAACTCAGAAATCAACCACTTGTGTAACAGAGCAAATTCCCTTTTTCCGGGAGACATTCCCCCAACCCAGACATATTTCCCCCTTTGTTATTTCCCCAAGAGAAAGAAAAGCTGTAAAAAGGGGAGGATCTAACACAGTTGACGCTTTCTATTTAGCAATGTCGCCTGCGTTTTAAGGTCTTCAACACAAAAAATAGTAGGTCAAGTTTTCTGATTTAAAATAAAAATTCAGTGAACTCTTGTAAACTACAAACACATTTTCCATAAATTATGAATGTCCATTTCACCAATAAAAGAATTTAATAAATCAACCATAACTATTACCTCTTCCTATTCTACTTTTTTCTTCCTCTTCCTTTTCTTCTTCTAATGTTCAGATTTTGCTGGTTAAAGAACTCGATCGTATTTTTCCTCATTTATTGCTATATGCTTAGTTTGGGCCAGAAAAAAATTACGGCCTCTAGAGCGTTAACAGACGTGCGTGTGTGTGTGTGTGTGTGTGTGTGTGTGTGTGTGTGTGTGTGTGTGTGTGTGTGTGTGTGTGTGTGTGTGTGTGTTTGTGTGTGAGAGAGAGATCGAGTTAGCCATAGAACAGAACCACCGTGACCAATCAATCTTCGCCCGAATTGCTCTACTATAGCAGTCAAAGCTTGTGTTTTGCTTGGGAAAAAAATTATATTCCGAGTAAACAGATAAAATTATGGGTTCAAAAAAAAAATGATTGAGTTCAAAACGAAAACAATGAAATTACTTGGTAATGAGCCACCGGAGACAAGGCTTCCTTATTAAAAAAAAATAGCAAGCACCCCTAAGAAACTTGTGAAAGTTTGTCAGTAGAGTTTGGATTCACCCTGTAAATATTGGACAATCTAAATGTGACGCAGTCTTTAACTATATACATGATTACTAGATAAACTGGCAAAAAAAAAATTAACTCAATCCCCAGAACAAGGATCCCTAGAGCTATCGCACGATGACAATCACATGCCAAGATATTATTAGATGCCTGGGGAAATTATGGCTGCAGAATACCTGGATTCCACACTGTATTAGTTCTTCTAGGACTAATATATAGAACGATTATTATTATTATTATTATTATTATTATTATTATTATTATTACTATCATTATCATTATTATCATCATCATCATTATTATTAACATCATTATTATTATTATCATCATTATTATTATCATCATCATTATTATCATCATTATTATCATTATTATTATCATTGTTATTATCAGCATTATTATCATTATTATCAGCATTATTATCATCAGTATCATATGCATTATTATTATTAATTATTATTATTATTATTATTATTATTATTATTATTATTCATAGGTTAAATTCTGCAAAAGCCTCACTTATTATTAAACATGACTCTTGCCGTGCCAGTATCTCTAAAAAAAAGTACATCTAAAAATATATAATACGGTTATTTTTGCAGTTATAAATGGATGAGAAACATGATCTTTTGTTTTAAGGGAGCAGAAAAAATTGCTAATATTTAAGAATGAAATTCTTAGAAAGAAATTAGAGGAAAGAGAAACGAGTAGGAAGGTGAATGAGGAAAACAACAGAATAGTGACCTACATGAACTTTAGGGGAAACTTAGTAACAATACTTAAGTCACGTAGACTACGATGGCCAGGAAATTGTGGCACGAGTGAGAAATGAAGAAAGAGTATGTAAACTTCGTCTAAAAAAAACAGAATGAATGCGCCCAACAGGTAGGCAAAGAATGAGATGGGGAAAATAGCATTAACCATAATTTGAGAGAGGTGAATTATACAGAATCTTCTTGGTGAAGATAAAATAGTCACACATTATTATTAATAACGCAATCGCCAAAAAAAAAAAAAGCCATGAGTAGCGTGCATCCGTCTGCTAAAGATGCACGCCAGTTTCTGAGAGGCCTACAGTTTTAAAAATTTTTACCTAGTTGAGGACGACAACTGCAAGGTATTTATTTATTTTAATATTTTACTTCATACGTTATTATTATTATTTTATTATTATTATTATTATTTTATTATTATTATTATTATTATTATTATTTATTATTATTATTATTATTATTATTATTATTATTATTATTATTATTAGACTACATAACAGTGAACTACATGGTCTTTATAGGAAGCCAGAACAGTTATTCTCGTAGACTGCAATGGGCAGGGCATGTGGCTAAGAAAACCGGAGGGTAAACGCCCAGTTGGTAGGCCAAGAATGAGGTGGGAGAATAACATTAACTATGATTTGATGGAGGTAGATTATACAGGGGATGATTGGAAAACATTAGCTCAGGATAGGGATGTATGGAGAGCTTATATCCGCGCGGCCATGAACCTACAAGTTCGATAGTGCCAGTGAGTTAGAGTTAGTTTTATTATTATTATTGTTATTATTATTATTATATCATAATTATTAAAAAATAGAAAAATATAAATATATCAAAACATAATTCAGAGAATTTTAACATATGGTGATGAAGTGTGGCAAATTCCTACCAGGTAAGTGAAAAGAATTTTAAGTACAGAAATGGATGTTTTAAGAAGGTCAGCTGAAAAATCTAGAATCGATAGAATACGAAATGAAGAAATAAGGGAAAGTATGGGTGTACAAGAGGAGCCGGACTCATGGACATTATAGAAAAAGAATGATTACAAAGTGGCATGGCTATATCAAAAGAATGTCAGAGCAAAGATTGCCAAACATTGTTATGTAATGGATCCCAATGGAAAGGAGGAAGAGAGGAAGACCTAAGAAAACTTGGATAGAAGGGGTACAAGCGGCTATGAATATCAGAGGATTGGAGGAAGATCAATTGATGGACAGAGAAATGGCGTTTGATTTTCGGAAGATGGCGGCAGCTGTCGTGATACCGGATTATTATTATTATTATTGGTTTTGAATTAAAATTTAGTTTTATGTTTAATTGCATGGTGGTTTAATGCCATTGTAAAAATGTGTGTTATAGGAACGATCATTGCCTTGCGGGACGTTAATGATAATCTTGAGAATTTTACGACTTCCTTCAGGATTTATCACTGTCGTAACGTTTCGTATTAGATTTCAAATACTGCCAAGGAATTATCGCACTGTTTTTACGAGCTACATGTCCCTGGTACATTATCAAGAAGTAGTTGACTTTTATAGTTCTTTCTTTCTTAATTTGTCTCACAAATCCCTTAAAATATGTTTCTGTCTGCATCACTCTGCTTTTACTCACATTTATTACCATCGGTATTTATTTTGCCTTGTGACACACAATCAAGAAAAAGTTAATTACTTTAAATCTAGTAGCCGGCTTGGTATTTAAGGACAGCAGTAGGCCATATACCGTTACCCAGTTCCCTTCTCCCTTCTCATACATCAACATAATAACATTCATAACAACATTTCGTTGAGGTATCAATCACAAAATTCTTCTTATTCTTCTTTACGGTTTAGGCTTATTAAGTAGCCTGTTCCGGCTCCAAAATTGCTGCTGTTTCCATGTTTTCTATGGGTCATCCCAAACTTCTTCTTCCTCGTGGTGAATAGCTGTATGCTGCTTTTGGTATTCTATTCTCAGTCATAATTGTCAAGTGTTCTTTCCAGTTTGTTCTGTATTTCACTATTGTTGTGTTTAATTCCTCTACTTTTAGTTTTTGTATTATTTCTGTGTTATGTTTTCTGTATGTTCTTTGATATTCTGCTATTGGTCTGAGGAATTTCATTTCAGCAGTTTGTATTCTGGCAGATTGTTGTGTTGTCACTGTCAATGTTTCGGACCATAAGTAATAACAGGCACTGCCATTGACTTGTATAATTTCGTTATGGAGTCTTACTGGCTTTATTTTTCAAAGTTCTTTTTAGTGTTCCTGTTATATAATTGAACTTATTTAGTTTGTTATTTATATCTGTTTCCGCTGTGTATGATATTTCGCAACCTAGGAAGTTATATCTTACCACTTGTTCTATTGGTTTATTTTCTAATATTATCTTGTCCGAACTGGATGAGCACCCTTGAAGGCCAGTGTTTTTTATTTTTCTGATGATATTTCCATGTATTTTTTGATATTTCATTTAGTTTATATAGCATTCTTTGTAGTTCGTCCTCTGTTTTTGCTATTAAAATCTGGCCATTCTCCAAAGACTATTGTTTTTATTAATATATTTCCTAAGTTAATTCCCCCAGTCGTCATTTGCTTCCATGATCTTATCATGTCATCGAAATAAATGTTAAAATGAGTGGTTGATAGTGGACAACCTTGTCTAACTCCTCCTGTTATATGTATTGGTTCTCTTTGAATTAGTTTTATTTTTGGTTTTGTCATACATTTTTTTAATTACTGCTATCAAGTGTAGTGGAATTCCTTTTTCATTTAATATGTTCCATAATTTGTCACAAAATTATAATATAAAATTATAAAATAGTTACCTAAAAGGTCCGCCTCCTCAACTTAAAATTAATCATTAATTTTTAAGTTTGAATCAACTGATAAGAACCCATATCTTGTTACTTCTGCTGACGATAGGACTAGTTCCGAATGCGCTAGTTAATCATTAATTTGTAAGTTTGAATCAGGGGTCAACTGATAACAACCCATATCTGTTACTTCTGCTGATGATGGGACCAGTCCCGAATGCGCTACAGATAATAATCATTAATTTTTAAGTTGAGAAGACGGACCTTTTAGGTAACTATTTTACGAGTATAATGTTATATTATTTTTAATTTTATAACCATACATACAAGAAGAAAAATATCCTGAAACCTCAATATCATAGTCTTCATATCCATATATCTTTCTAAACCGGTTTGATAAGCTGAACACAAATTTCGGGGCACAATGACTTATGTGTTAACTAACTACCCAACTGACACTATCGAACGCGGAGCCTCATGGCCGTGCGGACATGCGCTCTCCATAATCCCTATCCAGAACCAACGTTCTCTAATCAATCCCAGTTTAATTCACCCCTCTCAAATCACGGTTAATGTTATTCTACCACATCATTCTTGGTACCTATTGGGCGCTTTCTCATTGATATTCTTGCAAGAAGTTCTCATGCCCTTCTTTCATTCCCCCTTCCTGCCAATGATCTGCCCAGTGAAGTCTAGAGACTTGATTGTTATTTCATTTGGCTTTCTTATAAATATCACGTAACTCACTGTTATATAGTCTTCTTCATCCATCTGTCTGTTCGTCTCTATTTGACTCAACATTTTTCCTAAGAACTTTATTCTCAAATACTAGTAATATTTTCTCCTCCCTTAAAATAAGTTACCATTTTCCGCATCCACATAATAAAATTGGAAGAATAATAATTTTGTATAATTTTATGTCTTAATTACATGTTCGAATTTAATCTTTTTCTCATATTTCATATTAATACATTGCCGTCTATTGTTGTTTATCCCATTATAGTTGTTATAGCTGAATTTAAATGCCAGCTGGTCTCTCTCTTTTCAATCTCTCGGATGACACACATTGCAACATTTTCTTCGGTAGTTGTTCTTCAGTCGTATTTTTTGCATAGTTATCTTTGCAGTTATCTTTGTTGTACATAATACAATATAAAACTTTTCAATAAGAGTTTATTTTTTATTAGATAGTTTTTAAAATGCTCTCTTTTTTATATTATAGCTTATCTAAACTTGATAACCCTAACAGTATTAGGACAACAAAATTAAATGTGGAATTCCCCATTTTGAACCTAACTTAATTCTCAAATTTCATGAGATGGAATTTTCGTCTATACTTTCTTTTATTTCATTATGAACCACCGTTGACGTTACTGAATAAAACATTAAAATGATAAAACAAATACCTGAGATCTCAGTCGCCTTCAAAAAAGTAAAATCTCATTAAACTTTGAATTGAAGGCCTTTCGGAACATGTTCAATCATCAGCAGTCAAAATGGTACTAAATGTTTTTGATGAATGATTTATAAAAAGGGTGTCCCGCGCCGTAGCCGAGCGGTTAAGGTAGGAAGCCTTGGCGCAGAGCTACGGGACTTGCGCTGGTTCGAGTCTCCATGGGGGAAGAAATTTTCTCATGGTATTTCGGCCAGTATGGGACCGGTGCCCACCCAGCATCGTGAGGCAATTGGGTAGCTACAATAAGTAGCGGCTCCAGGTTGAGGAACCAGCTATAACGGCTGGGGGACTCGACATGCTAACCACATGTCACCCCTACACTGGCTGTTGATCATCTACCTCTGTGATTGACACATGTGGATGTGAAGGGCCAGCAGCCGGCTGGTAAAAGGGCAACCGCTGAAAAGTGGAAAGACCCTCAATCGGATTTATAAAAAGGGTTCAGATCATAAGCATTTTTTGTTAAAATATATGTTATCAGTAATTTTGTATAAAGTTAATTGTATTTTAAATTAAATAAATTTACTTTTTCCTGGCTGACTAATGAGGCAATACTTTCAAAATTCATTCTCAATCATAGTTCAGATTACTGTATCCATAAAATGTTAAACATAAAGACATATTTTTATTAGATTAGATTAGATTTATTTAGCCTGGTGGAGTTAAGGTCATGTGGCCTTCTCTTCCACTCACCAGGACAAACATATATTACATCAGAATATAACAATCTCAATTAACTCTAATATTAAATACTAAGTAAAAATTTGATCAAAAAGATAATATTTAATATATTACGATATATAATGCAATCAGTTATGTTAGTTAAAATTAAGACTAAAACTAATAATAAAATGTATACAAGCAAGGCATAATAAATTGTCCCTGTCTAATGTTTATAAAAAACAAAGGAAAATAATGAGATATAGAAAACTAATCTTACGATTATACAATATTTAAAACAAAACAAATGAAAATATTTGTTATTCTTAATATTATTTTCATAAATAATTAAATTTATTAATTGTTAAAAGAATACTATCAGTGAGGTGTATAAGTTAGTTTGTTATTAAATAATTCTTTAGTTTGTTTTTGAAGGATGTTATAGTTTGACAGTCTCTGACATAGGGCGGAAGGGAATTCCATGTTTTGGTAAGTGAGACCGTAAAATATAATGAATAATACACAATGTGATGAGGAGGGATATAAAGGACAATTTGCTGATGGGATCAAGTGTCAAGATTATGTGTGTCTGATAGTCTGATGAAGCGGCGTGATAAATAATTAGGCGATGATGTGTGAAGTTTATTGTTCAATGCCACCATGTAGTCATTTCGACATTATGGTATTCTCTCCTGGCATGGCGTTACTGTAACCCACTTCTGAGGTTGGGGCGCCTGGAAGGCGGAGATACACTGCCCCGATGATATATGATGGGTGATTATGGTTGACTATTTAACTCATGCCCCAAATGGGAGTCAATGACCAATCACGTTTCAATGATTTCTGTTTTACAACCAATCAGAGTCGTGTTTCACGAAATATTTATCAGTGTTAGGATTATCATATATTAAACAAAGCTCCTCCTTTTTAATATTCTGAACAGGTCTGACCGTTATTTTGCAGTGACTGAGCCTATAACAAATACGGCTACCAGATTGTATATAATAGTGCTTACATGTCAACATTTGTAGCAATTGATTATACCACCAAAAAAAGAAACCACTGTTTGCACTTTCTTAAATGTATTTTTTCCCAGGTAATAATCGAGAAAAATATAATTGTCATATTACATCATACGACATCAAAAATGAATTAATATACAGATTGATGTGTTTCATTTTTCTCCACTAGAGAGCATTCTTACAATATTGCGTTCCTTTGGCAATAAATAGTATGATCTGGTTGCAGTGATAAACAAAAGAAGCAGTAGAAGCGTACCTATCGTTTCTCATTTGTTTTCAAACATCGCCGTTTACATTAAATATATAAATATTTTAAAATAACTATAGTTAAATAATGATTTGTGAGTAAACAGCTTAATTTTATTCGTTAAATAGTCCTAACAAATGCCACTCTTGATTTCCAAATTCTCTAGATAAATTCACTCCTCACTTCGTGAGTCGTGAATTTATCGATAATTTGGAAATCACTCGTGGCATTACTTATGATAATGATGCGCCAGGAGAGGCCCTAATCCTAAAGTTAATGAATATGTTTATGATGATAATGATGACCAGATGATGTTCGGGGACCGTTTGGGCCTCAAAGTTTCCTGACATTTGCCTTACAGGTGAGGAAGAACCCCGAGAAAACCTCACCCAGGAAACTTGTCCAGACCGGTGATCGAACCCGGGCCCGCTGCGTGACAAGGCAGCACGGTACCTCGAGACCACAGCGGTGAACTCACATAAAAAATTAAAATAATATATATATATTCGTAATAGAATCCAATTTTCGGTTACCTTAAGCTTGCTAATCGATGAGACTATATTTCACACCCATAGAGTAAAATCCCACTAGAGGCCTTAAGAGATCTAGGAGTAGTATGAGAGTAAGGCTCCCACTTTTCTAGAAAACCGGCACGATATGTCAACCGGATTTAAAAATCCTATCTTCACCATGAGTCGAACATCCACCTTCCGCTTGTAGCATATTACCTTAACTAACTGCTGTAACATATGTTCCCACCCATAGAGTACCCCACGCAAAATTTTCCTTTTATGAATTTTAATATTAGGATACTTGAAAAAATTATTAGATGAAATACAATTATAGGCAATGTTGAAAAGTGTGAGTACGGATTTAACAAACTTGCATTTAATTTTGCATTATTTTCTGGAGGGGATCAATGGAAACAAGATAACACGGTCATTAATATCGGACTTACTTCTCTAGAGAATAACAACAATTCAGTCACAACTACTACTGATAGAACATTCATCAATGAAAAAAAAAGTGAATTCCCTCTGTGAACTATACTTTTTCCCTATCTGGATAAAACAATCCGCCTGAAATTCTATTTTACACATTAAGAGGATTGAAAATGAGATAATTGCAATATATTTTCTATCGTTTTTTTTGTATTTTGAACCCGAAATCTCTAACTTTATACGTTAGTGACATAACAACTAATCCACTCAGGCTCCCAGCACAAACATTTAGGTATTTTCATTTCATAAAATATGAGATGGAAGTATGGCCGGAATTCTTCAGCACCGGAGCGATGATAGACAGGAACTGGACAGAAGCAAATTTTCCAGATACGACACGTCATCACAAGACTAAGCGTACATGGATTCCAACAACCTAATGTGTAGAGATAAAACATTCCATGACCCGAAGATGTGAACAGAAATGCGAAAGATATCACATCGAAACATGTACACAAAGAACAAAAACAATTTGTGATTACGGAAGACAAAGTTAAAGTGTTAGTGATTATTGTGTTATCATCTTTGCACATTTGTGCGCAATCCATTTATATATTATATATGATTCTCAATTTTGAGAGGCAATGGGGTATCGGTCTGACTGGCTTACTATAACAAGTAAAGTTTTTAAAGACTATTTTAACTCATGCCCAAAATGGGAGTCAATCACCAATCACGTTTTAATGAATTTTGTTTTACAACCAATCACAGTCGTGTTTCGCCTCGATAATTATCGAATTTTGATAACTAAAATAAAGAAAGCTCTTCCTTTTTAATATTCTGAACAGGTCAGAAAAATATGTTGTAGTTTTGTTATAGAACAATTACGTTGAATATAGCAAATCATGAACAGATTCCTTCGACCTACACAGTTGATAATTGTGTGTTCAACAATTGACTTTTTAAATACACTGATTTTACTGAGTTGTTTCTGAAAAAATAAATTAATAACCTATAATGTTGGTTATTATATACAGTTTGATGTGTTTCATTTTTTCTCCACTAGGGTGCATTCTTACAATATTGTGATCCTATTTGGCAATAAATTGTATGATCAAGTTGCAGTGATGAACAAATGAAACATAACCAAACATTTCTCATTTGTTTTCAAACATCGCCGTTTACATTAAATATATAAATATTTTAAAATAACTATATTTAAATAATGATTTGTAGAATTGACAACATGAGAAACAACTGGTATGAACATGTCAAGAGAATGCCTACAGATAGAATCCCTCAGCTGTTACTGGAGTACAAACCAATAGGACATAGAAATGTTGGACGTCCATTTACTAGATGGGAGGATTCATTAAATCCCACTTGATGTGAAAACAGGTCAAAAGCCTAATTTCATGAAGCAGAAGAAGAAGAAGAAATTTGTGAGTAAACACCTTAATTTTATTCGTTAAGCAGTCCTAACAAATGCCACTCTTGATTTCCAATTCCTCTAGATAAATTGAAAATCACTCGTGGCATTACTTAGGACTATTTAACTCATGCCCCAAATGGAAGTCAATGACTAATCACGTTATAATGATGTTTTATTTACAACCAATCAGAGTCGTGTTTCGCCTAGAATTTACCAACTAAAGTTTATCATAATAAAGAAAGCACCTCCTTTTTAACATTCTGAATAGGTCATAGCATTATTTTGCAGTGACTGACCCACTTAGAAATACAGCTACCAGATTGTATATATATAGTGCATGAATGTCAACACATACTGCATGCGGGAGTTAATATAAAAACATTTGTAGCAACTGATTATACCACCAAAAAAAGAAACCACTGTTTGCACTTTCTTAAATGTATTTTTTTCCAGAAAAACATAATTGCCATATTTACTTCATAGGACATCAGAAATGAATTAATGTACAGTTTGATGCGTTTCATTTTTCTCCACTACAGTGCATTCTTACAATATTGCGTTCTTTTGGCAATAAATAATATGATCTGCTTGCAGTGACGAACAAAAGAAGCAAATGAAGCGTACCAATCGTTTCTCATTTGTTTTCAAACATCGCCGTTTACATTAAATATATAAATATTTTAAAATAACCATATTTAAAAAATAATGTGTGAGTAAACAGCTTAATTTTATTCATTAAATTGTCCTAACAAATGCCTCACTTCGTGAGTCGTGAATTTATCGATAATTTGGAAATCACTCGTGGCATTACTTATGATAATATTTACATTATAGCAGTAATGCTTCCTTGTTTCGATGTTTTATACATACATATATATATATATATATATATATATATATATATATATATATATACACACACATATATATATACACACACACACTTTTTGCTTTGTTATTGTCGGTGTAGTTCCTACTCTATATTTTATAGGCCCTAAGTAAGATCGATAAAGATTTTTATTTTGATTTATATATATATATATTTTCACGATGACAACGTTAACAACTGCATTCCTTTGGAGTTCGCTAAAACTGAGTTGTACGTTCCAACTTGGGCCCTTGTAGTTGTACAATGCAATATGAGTGTTATAAACCTACTGTAAATGGTAAACTCCACAGTTTTTAATTAACAACAATTTAAATAATATCTGAAATATAACCTAAGCTTATATCTCATTCTTTCAGGGTCCCCACATTTTACAATACTTTTGTATTTTAAAACAAACGAAATTAAACAAGTGCGTTATTCATATGAATTTTGTAATGAAATTCTGCTTTTGTCTCTAGGCCACATGCAATTACAGTCATTATAAATATTTGTAAAAGTTTTAATTAAAACACAGATATTAAAAAGTTGAGTGGAGACCACTTGAAACCACTCAAGCTGGATGATACAGTGGCCAGCTAATCGAATCAATTAGGGCACCAAAACCACATGATACACATAGGGTATTTTGTCACATACCTATCATGGAAGCATCTGTTTCACAATTGACCTGCAAGCTGCAACGTGTTGGCGAGGGTGACAATCTCCCTCCAAAACACAAATAATTTATGACGGCTCATAGTTCTCAGCAGACTTGAAATAAATACAAATCACGGCAACTGTAAACTGTTATTGGCATACATGATTCATTGGTGCAGAGCTGTATTCCAAACAAACTTTGTATCGAGGTGAAGGGAACCGAATTTCCACTTTAAAAGGAACCAGTTAATTCCATTGTAAATTATGGAGGTATTGAAATATTAATTTGTTAAGTGTATTGTTATTGTAATAAATACATAAATATCAAGTGTGACATGTGAATTTGGACAAAGTCCATCCTTCGGAACGTGAACACAAATACTATGAAATAATACATTGTGCTTACACCAATTAACATTTGGCAGATCCTAGTATAGGGTTACCAAAAATATATTCTACAATAATTCAACTTTAGGTAGTGTTCCGAATGTAAATACCCTACACATGTTTTATTTATTTTCTTTTATCACGTGAAAAGTATTTGAAATAGGTGTTGCGTGTCAAATCCGTGGTATAGGGGTTTCTTGTATCTGTTCCCGAAAGTCACGGATTGAAACTCGAACGCGGTCGATGGATTTTTTTAGGATTGAAATCTAAGGGACAAGATATCCGGGAGGATCTTTAAATCGTAGGTCTCTCGTCTTAAGATTTTCGTACTCGTAAAAGAACCGTAAGCCTAAATTAAGAGCGTCTGGGCAAACTTTAGTCTGTCTTTCTCATCCAAGAGACATTTTTATTACCTACTAGGTATTTATTTGAGGCAATGAGATAACCTCTTGTCACTCACCATTTTCATACAATCTAAATAATAAATAAAATTTCTTCTTCCAAAATTAATATTCAAGCAATGAAGGAGCTTTATGGCTATCAATTTTGGTATCTATAATTCGAAGATATGGGAATGACATCTGCGGGGAAATAAGCGTAAATATTAGCTTCATTAAGTAACTCCCTCAAGGAATCACCATTATGTGGATTTACGGATATAGATGGATTAAACATATTTTGACATTTTAAACAAGACGAAAAAAATTAATAAAATTTATATCGGACTCATAGAATGTTTGCTGTGAGAATTTTTTTTTGTCCTTGCTTTGAATCCCGTTGCTAATGATTGACCTTGCTTAGTAAAGAGCGCCGTTAAATAAAATACTACATCATTGTAACTGTAGAACACGACTATGACAATCTAAGAGCCGAGCGCGAGATAAATTTTATGAAATGCTATACATTTTTTGGCTGTCAGATAATTGGACAAGGTAACTTAGTTTAAAAAAACTTGCATATCTCTAAGCATTCATGGTCTGTTGACTTGACATATATTATCTTTTCGTTTTTATGCTTATTTTTTGCGCGATAGTGCGTTTTGTAGTACTAACAGTAATGGTGACCATGATTGAAAATTCAACTTCCTACATTTCGACGTTGCCAACCTAAATAACTATACTGTAATAAAATAACTATACTGTAATATTACAAATTACAAACCATGTGTGGAAAGTAAAACCACTGCCCTCTATGTATACTACCTACAATGTATATACAAAAAATATCCAAAAGGTAGTGTTAATATATATTATATAAAACAAATCACTGCATTTTAAATGAACTGAACTTTATTTAAAACAATATAAAACAATAAATACCTACTTGCCGCCATTTTATCACTGATTGGTGTCACGGCCTCTTGTAGTTTCAACTAATAAATATTGCCCACACTGTTAACGTTAGTCAGTTGTTTATAATGTACGGAAATATTTTCATCAAAGATGTTATTATTTTACTATTTTTATTATTTTGAAAAAAGTTCTTATTATACATTAATGCGTAATTTTTCACATATTTAAGTTATTTCTACCCGTTTATTTTTCTATTGTTTATAATCAATATTAATTAAGTAAATGTATCTTACAGCATGCATTACCAATATAAGGGTTAAGACATTAAAGAAGTAAGAGTATACAACCAAACATATATAACATATATATATCGCCATGGATATATATTAACAGACATCTTAAATTGGTCTCAATTCTCTTTGCGGATGATTTGGTATTGTTAGCACTTGTAGAAGATGACCTCCAAAGATCAATATATAATTTGCAGAAAATAGCAGCCTCATACAATATGTAAATTTCAACAGACAAAAGAAAAATTCTGGCATTTTGTGGGAAATGCCCAATACAAAGTAGAATCTGTATCGATAATAAAATGTTAGAAAGATTCAATAGCTTCCCATATTTAGGTTACAATCTTTCAATCTTTGAAGAATTGGATGTACCACAGAAAATTAATAAATACACAAGAACTATGGGCATTATAAATAGTGTGATGAAACCATCCTTCGTTCAGAAACACACCCGCATACATCTTTACAAGGTATTGGCACGACCTGTACTCAGCTGTGACAGCGAAGCATGGACACTGAAGAAAGCAGATAAACGCAAGAATAACGGCTTGTGAAATGCGATTCATGCGAAAAACGGCGGGATATATTAAGTGCGATTTAAAAAATAATTGTGAAATCCTAAAGGAACTAAAAACTAAGCCAGTTTTAGACTATATTGATCGTTATCAGTCCAATTGGAAACAAGTTTGGAAAGAATGAGTAATACTAGAATCCCAAAGGCAATATATAAATAGGCCTATGTACCACACGGCCAAAGATCTGTAGGCCGTCCAGCTAAGAGATTGCGTGAAAATTTTACGTGAGACCGTAACAGGCCTTGTGGCCTAATACTTGTCAGGCAAAAGAAGAAGAAGACACAAAAAAGTATAATTTTTTAATGAAATTAGTATCTTCTCAGCTACGTCTATTGATTTGTTATAATTACTGGAGAGTCCAAAATATTGCCTTGGCAATTACGCTTAATTTAATGTTTAGATATATTTAAAGACTTTGCCATATGTATGTATGTATGTATATATGTACTTCACACGTCTCCCGCGGAGAAATGGGTGCTCCCCAAGAGCAGTTTCTTGACTAAGCTAATTTAGTTAGATTTATTTTCCTACTGATGTCGTTGAGCGACATGTGGTCAGAACATCGCCTCAATGATATATCTAGTAGGCAACCAAATTATTATTTGGATGGAGAAAGCTAGTAAAATTTTGATCAGAGGCACTAATTTAGGCTTGAAGTTCTTTTACGAGCCCCAAAATCTTCAAAATCGTGTCCTACGACTTAAAATCCCTCTCGGAAGGCTTAATCTCTTTGGTTTTCCATCCTAAAAAGTATTCGACTCCGGGCGGGTTTGAACCCGCGACCCTCTAGACTGGAGTAGAAGCAAGGAATATAACCACTAGACAACCAAGCTATATGTAGAAAATATGTTTAGGTTATAAATTTTTAATTAAATAGGTTTAAAAAATTGTGAAATATGTTCTAAAATTTTACTCCATACTTCTAAAAATACATAATAACACTATATATATAATCACTAAAATTAATGGCAAATGGATGTAAGATTTTTGAAACTAATAAAATAATTATAGTTAATTAATCTATATTCAATTCCATTACCGCAAGTTAACCTCTCAATTTATAAGAATTTTCAGGTGCCACGTCCGGGCCTTACAGTCGCACGGTTTTAGAGAGCGGGATTTTAGCTATATTTAAACTATTTAAATCTGTACAGTAACCATAAAGGAAAACTAATGTCTTGTTTTTTATATTACAGTAAAACTTGTTCAAAGCGGAATCGCATATAACCAATTTTTTTCCACATAAGACAAAATTCCGCATTATAAAAAACAAAAAAATATTAGCCATATTAGATTATACAATACCGTATGTGTCTTTTTAATTGCCTTGGATTAATTGTAGTTCCCCTGCCGTTGAAAAGTGGATTATAGTATGTAAGAGCGAATTCGACGGTAACGCGCAAAAAATAGTCCGTTTCGTCAGCGTTAAAAATGCCTCTTAAGGCGCGTATCCTGAAATTAAAGTATGCAGTTTTGGTTTCCACTCGCTCACTATACTTTCGTCCACATCCTTTGATTTCCCGCAAATTTCATCCCACATTACATTGTGTCGTCTTTAAAAACTGTACAGCGAACCTGAAGATACCTTGAAATCGTTATTCTCTAGGGATATAGCAAAACTAGAGCTTTACTTTGGAGCAGCGCTCCGGAAATATGGAGATTTTTTGATCGTGAACTTGTAAAACATTCCCACACCTACTTCGTTGATTTCTTCATTTGTTTTATTTATTTATTTTTCTGTATTGTTGCTTTCCTCTTCGTTTGATAATTTCCTTGCATCCATTCATTAATTATTTTTTCTTCGTGTTTTAAAATCTCATAAACGTGGGGTTTTCCACATTTAAATTTAGTCATTATTTCGCGTACTAAGAGTTTTTCTTTTTCTTCAATCACTTTCACTTTTTTGTTTAATGACAATGATACATACGATTTAGCCATATTTATTACAGTAATTCAGAATGCTACCTTTGAAAGATACGTACACAATCGGTGTCAGATGTTAAAACTAATTTAAGATTTTTCACAGCACTAGTTATTTATAAGACAGATGTCACACGCCAAATATTTGTTAAATGAACCTCTATTTCGCATAACGGGTGTGCAGTGAGGCCGAAAGAAAATTTCAGATACAGGTAGAAAGTCTACTTCACCCGGCGACAGGAATCATCCCTTATTGTTATTTCGCCTAACGGGAATTCAATAAAGTGGAAACTAATTTATTTATCTCTGTCTTTCCGCCTTATAAACATTTTTTTTCATGAAATGTGTAGAAATATCCTTCCGTTTCCGCGTTGGACAAATTCCGTTTTTTACAAAATAAATACACGTAAAATGACTATTATTTCGCCGGGACCAATACATTTGTTCACACTGGACAGATTTTCGCATTATTCACGTTCCCGATTAAACAAGTTTTACAGTATTACAATTTTCTGATAGAATTCCGAAAATCTCGTAAATTTTCCGGAGACGCGACATCGCTTGAGTCGAATTGTGTAAATTTAATTTTGAAAAATTAGAAATAAAAAATGAACTTAATTATAAAATGTTCAACTCGGGCCCAGGAGGGATGATGGTGAGCATTTTTAATGGCTCGATTGCGTACCAGATTCGTGCATGAAATGTCAAATCCCTCAGGAGTACACATGTTGAGAAGACATATGGTACTGTTCCAAGTATGAAGATTTTAGGGCTCGTAAAATAACCTCAAGTCTAAATTAGATCCTCTGAGCAAAATTTAATCGGCCTTTTCCATCATATTAACATAATTAGTTTGCATAATAGATGTCTGTTTAAGGCAATGAGCTAACTTATAACAATTCGATGACATATGTAGGGAAAATGCGTAACTAAATTATCTTGGTTAAATAATTCCCACAAGGGAACATCATTTTCCCACATGGAGATGTACAGCTGTGAAGATTAGCTCAAATGAAACACGGAATAAAACTGTTGATTATACAACACATATCGATATCCATGCTATGTTTGCAGCTTTACTAGGAAGTTATAAGTGTGGTAGCTTCCCGTCGCTTTCTACACCGGTGAAAGAATGATGATGATAGCCGGATGATTTCCGGGGACCGTTGGACCCTAAACGTCCCTACATTTCTCTTAAAGGTGAGGAAAAACTTCGAAAGAAAAACCTCATTCAGGAGCCTGTCCCGACCGGAAATGGAACACGGGTCCGCTGCGTGTCAAATACCACAGCGGTGGACATATCGATATCAGTTGTAAAGAATATACCAGAAGAGAATATAATAATTTTAAGATCCAATCTCCCAAACTCTAAATATATTGTCCAACTTTTTTGGAACACTCAATAATAGGATTGTGCACTTTTTTATGTGCCGACTGTTATTGTATTAATGAGAAGTAGCACCGCAACTTATCAACTGTGATTGTACTCTCAACTTCCTCTCTGATAGAATGACCTCTGACCTTAGTTCCAATATAGTATCAACGTTAAATCAATAACCAATCACTCCAAGACTCAACTATGCATATACTCTCAAGTTATCAAATTCTTTACACATTAATTTCAACAGAATCAGTGACGTGTCAACATTTTCAAATTCTGACATGTTTCTTTTAACTAAAGTTAAAGAATGTGATGCCACTTAGGAGGTCCTCGAGATAGAATACTCCTATGTAGATTTAAACTCACTACTTTTGAGATAATCAGCACGAGTTCTCAGCCCTGCGTAACACCTGTTTTATCCCTAGGACATGCGTCTAACAGTAGTTTAAATTAGACTCTGAGTTGACTCCAGGGCCATTGTGCCGCCAACAATTTCAAGCCAGTTTAAAAGTTCCAATCCCATCGGGAATCGAATCTACGACCTTCTTCCTTGTAGCATATTGTTTTAATCAACTTTACTATGGCGTGCCTCCGTTCCTATTAACTAATAATAATAATCATCATCCGGTATCATGGCAGCTGCCGCCGTCTTCAGGAAACCAAACGCCATTCCTCTCTGTCCTTCCATTCATCTTCCTCCAATCCTCTGATATTCATAGCTGCTTGTACCCCTTCTATCTAAGTTTTCTTCGGTCTCCCTCCCTTCCTTCTTTCCATTGGAATCCATTCCATAACTATTTTAGGCAATCTTTGCTCTGGCATTTTTTTGACATGGCCATACCACTGTAATCTTTTCTTTTCTTTTCTATAATGTATATGATGTCCGGCTCCTCTTGTACACCCATAATTTCTCTTATATCTTTATTTCGTATTCTATCCATTCTAGATTTTCCAGCTGATCATCTTAAAACATTCATTTCTGTACTTACAATTCTTTTCATTTCCATGGTAGGAATTTGCCAGACTTCAGCACCATATGTTAAAATGCTCTGAATTATGGTTCGATGTATTTGTAATTTTCTATTTTTTTAAATATTTTTTCTCCAGCAAACAGAGTTTAAAGCATTTATTGCTTGTTTTGTATGAGCGATTATATTTTTAATTTCCATTGTGTTATCGCCTGAATGATTATTAATAATAATAATAATAATAATAATAATAATAATAATAATAATAATAATAATAATAATAATATATTTCCAGTTTTAACAATGTTGATACATTTTTCCGACACCAATTTCGCTTTATAATGTTCCTCCACTCGTCTCTATTTAACAAATTTCTTCCTCTATTTCCCAGTCCTTCAAAGTTTCTCTAATCGCTTGGATCCACGTGAGATTTGGTAGTCCTTTCCTTCTCGTCCCTGATAGTGTTCATTCCATTATTTTTTTTTTGTAACCTTTCATCCTCCATTCACCAAATATGCCCGTACCATTTTAGTTGCTTTTCACGGATAAATTCTAAAATTGAGTTTTGTACATTCATGTTCCTTTTTATAACTTCATTTCTAATTTTATCTCTCATTGATATTCTAGCAGATCTTCTCCAATAGTCAATTTCTGCTACCATTAATTTTCTTTTCATCTGATAATTTACAGTCCAAACCTCTGAACAATAAGTAATAATAATAATAATAATAATAATAATAATAATAATAATAATAATAATAATAATAATAATAATAATAATGTCGTAGTCTTGGAAGGACTGTAGCGATCTACAAGAACCATATCTTCTTTAATGTTCCCACTGTTATTTTACCATTTTATTGGCACTTCAAAATAAGATATCGCTGATTTCCAAAAAGCTATCTGAAGAATAAGGTCCAAAACTAACCATCCTTGTTTTTTTAAATAAACTACCTGTTTAATTTTTGTTTTTCTTCATTTTCTATTAACTTAGGAACCCTGGATCTGGACGCATGGTCCACATGCTAATGCCAGTTCTGTTCGTGGCAATGGCACCGTATTAAAATAATTGTCATATTTTTTTCTGTGATCCTACCTGGTACGGCCTGCTGTTCTGCATATGAACCTAATCCCATTAGCTATAATTATACATTCATCACTTTTTTTTCGTAGGGTACATGCCTTGCTCCCAAAGCAGAAAATTGCGCTTGTTAATATACGGGTGCAAGTATGTATTTGGACCGAAATAGGCTTCATTACATTATTTATTATTCTTACAAATTTACTAAATTATGTACTCTTGTCTAAAAACCGAATAATAATAATAATAATAATAATAATAATAATAATAATAACAATAATTATAAGCATTCGACACAGTTAAGAGACCAAAACTCATCAATATATTGGACGACAGACATATATCAAATTTACTTCTGCAGACCTTACAAAATATTTACAAAGACAACACCATAAAGATTAAAGTAAACAGATTTTCTGAAGAAGGAATTATAAATCGTGGTGTGAGACAAGGCTGCCCCCTATCAACACTCTTTGCGATCTATATCAACGAAGTAATGTGTTGTTGGAACAAGAAATATACATTTGGAATAAGAATATCAGAAAATACAAAATTAAACACTCTATTGTTTGCAGATGACAAACAATAATTTCAAATTCAGAAGATAATCTCAAGAATGGCCTGTATGAACTTAACAAAATTATAGAAGAATATGGATTGAAGATATCTACAGAGAAAACAAAAACTATGGCATTTCAAGGTGTAGATCCTATCAGAAGTAAAATTGTATTTGGCAATACAATTTTGGAGCAGGTGAATAATTTTACATATCTAGGATGCAATATCTCATATGAAGAAGAAAGGATGTAAATGCAAAAGTATCAAAATTTTTAGAGATTTTAGGGTTAATAAATTATATCTTAAAGCCACAGTTAGTCCAAAAATATTCAAGATTAAAAGTGTATAAATCATTGGCTCTTCCAACTCTTTTGTATGGTAGCGAAGTATGGACATTGAAACAGAAGGATATAAAGAGACTTAGATCTGCTGAACTGAGATACCTTCAGAAGACTGCAGGATACATACTACTAGATCCGAAAAAATAAAGACGTCTTAGAAGAATTACACATGGAACCTTTAGAAAACAAAATTTCTGATTATAAGTCAAGATGGATGCAACATGTTCATCAAATGGAAGATCACTGAATACCCAAACAAATGTTAAGATATCAATCTACAGGAAGAATATCAGGAGGTCCACTCAAAAGACTTTTGGGTGGTGTTTCTCTTGAGGTCGAAAGAGGTCAACAAATGGCCTAAATTCGTGAATGTACTATGATGATGATGATGACAATAATAATAATAATAATATCTGATCTTAACCCAAACAACGTAAATACACGATTGGCCAAAAGTACATACTAACTTGAAGATCAGGATACTCCGATGAAAAATTAAGTTAGAAAAGAGGAGGGTGTTGTTCGACGGCTTCAAAATAAAGTCTAAGATATAAATTAAAAAGATAGAATTACAGGAAGTATGTTAATACATACGTTTCCCTAAGAGAAAAAAATATCAATGGATGACAGCAGAAAATAATTAATTAATCGAGATAATAAGTTAGACACATTCGAAACGAAAAACTTGTATTTTTGGGTAGGCTATGCTTCCATCATAAGTGAAGTATAGCCATGGGCCCCGTCGTAAATGTATGGTAGGGCCTATATAAAATACCATGAAATCTGAAATAAGAGACCTCTGAGAAAAAAAGTCTATCTTTTCACACTTAGTTTTGAATTACGAAGCTAATTACCTGAGCTGTAAAATGACGTTAAATAAATACTACCTACCTCTATATTATTTTTTCTGTAGGTAACATACACCTTTAATTTTACGACAAATATTAATGGGAGCAACTGTCATTCCATAGGCTATTTAACTCATGCCCCAAATGGGAGACAATGACCAATCACGTTTCAATGATTTCTGTTTTACAACCAATCACAGTCGTGTTTCACCAAATATTTATCAATATTAAATTTACCTCCTTTTTAATATTCTGAACAGGTCTGGCCATTATTTTGCAGTGACTGATTCTGTAAGGAATACGGCTACCAGATTGTATATATAGTGCATGGATGTCAACACATAGCGCTTGCAGGAGTAAATATATAAAAACATTTGAAGCAATTGATTATACCACCAAAAAAATAAACCACTGTTTGCACTTTCTTAAATGTATTTTTTCCCAGGTAATAATCCAGAAAAATATAATTGTCATATTTACATCTTACGACATCAGAAATTAATTAATATACAGTTTGATGTGTTTCATTTTTTTCACCACTAGAGAGCATTCTTACAATATTGCAGTGATAAGCAAAAGAAGCAATTGAAGCGTACCAATCGTTTCTCATTTGTTTTCAAACATCGCCGTTTACATTGAATATATAAATATTTTAAAATAACTATGGTTAAATGATTTGTAAGTAAACAGCTTAATTTTATTCGTTAAACAGTCCTAACAAATGCCACTCTTGATTTCCAAATTCTCTAGATAAATTCACTCCTCACTTCGTGAGTCGTGGATTTATCGATAATTTTGGAAATCACTCGTAGTATTACTTATGATAACTGATTCATTAGATAAACAGTCAATGTAATTAAACTATTTAACTCATGCTACAAATGTGAGTCAATGACTAATCACATTTCATTGAATTTTGATTTACAACCAATCACAGTCGTGTTTCACCTCGATATTTATCAATTAAATGTATCATTTTAAAGAAAACCCCCCTTTTTAATACTCTGAACAAGCCTGAGCGTTATTTTCCAGTGACTGACTCTCTTACAAATACATTGAATATAGCTACATATTATATTCACATAGCACTGATGTAAGAATTCTAGAATACATATGGGCCCAAGATTGTATATATATAGTGCACGAACGTAATTAGATACAGCTTTGCGGGATATAATAGAAAAAATTGTAGCAATTGTTTATACCACAATAAAAAGAAACCACTATTTGCACTTTCTTAAATGTATTATTTCCCAGGTATTTACGTTCCAGAGAAATATAATTCACATATTTACATCATAGAACATCAGAAATTAATTAATAACCTGTAATGTTGATTATAATATACAATTTGATGTGTTTAATTTTTTTTTCCACGAGGGTGCATTCTTACAATAATGCGATCCTATTTGGCACTAAAACAATATGATCTGATTTTCAGTGGATGAACAAATTAAACATAACAAACATTTCTCATTTGTTTTCAAGCATCGCCGTTTACATTAAATATATAAATATTTTAAAGCAACTATATTTAAATAATGATTTGAGTAAACGGCTTAATTTTATTCGTTAAATAGTCCTAACAAATATCACTCTTGATTTCTAAATTCTTTAGATAAATTTGAAATTACTCGTGGCATTACTTATGAATAATATAACACCCTATAATTATGTACATGCATTTTGATAATCTTAAAAATTACCTTACTAGATATATCCACACATTGTGCATTCTGAAAAAGTTGACCCCAATTTCATCAGCCAAAAATTGGATTCTGAGAAATATGAACAAAATATTGGACGGTCCATTAGAAAAAAAAACACCTAGCTGTGATCTGTACTATCGTCCTTTCGTAGCTCTTTCATGTTCTCAATAATATTTATTAAACATTTTAAAATGTTACTAAAAAACCGAGAGAGCTACAATACCTAAAATTAAGATAGGCTGCAAAAAAATTAGATTTTGCTTTTCGCCCTTTTGATTGCATAGTTCCGCCACTGTTGTATTTTGCAAGCCAAGAGACAGTCTCTACTGCAAATGCTTGCGGACTTCACACGTCCGTTCCGTTCATGAGTTCCCCATCCCTCCCTGATCTAGATTGTTTTAGTTCTTACCATAGAAATAACAGCAATCAATTTCTCTTGCTAATAATCGTACTTCCTCCAGGCGATTTGTGAGAGTTGAAGAATCATGAACAGAAGAATCAGTCATTACAATTCCTGAAAAAAAAATGGAATAATGTGATCGCATTTTCGGACATAAATTGTTATATACGTTTGGAACATGCTGCCGTTTGAAAGAGTAGGCTACGTTGTTAGGGTCGGTTAGTAGGTCACAAAAATAAAAATAAGGTATCACTACAATTTGCACTAAAATTCTTTAAGACAGCTTTATGGTCAGAGCATCCACCGCTGTGTCTCGAGGTAGCGTGTTGCCATTTCACGCAGCGGGCCCGGGTTTGATTCCCGGTCAGGGCAGGCTCCTAGGTGAAGTTTTTTCGGGGTTTTTCCTCGCCTGTAAGACAAATGTCAGGAATATCCGGCTCTCATCATCATCATTCTCCACCTGTATGGAAAGCAACGGGAAGCTATCTCACCTATAATTCCCTAGTAAAACGGCAAAGCATAGCATGAAAATTCTACGATTGCAGTGAAGGACCTGCCCTCGGGCATAATTACTATGAATGGATTTTTGTTTTTGTATGTAGTGAAGAAATAATGAAGTTAAACGTATCTTTGTAACTGGGATTATTCACTTATAAGAATGAAGAACAGAAAGAGTATTGTTTTGTAATCAGTAAACTTCCAGAAGAACACATATAATAATAATAATAATAATAATAATAATAATAATAATAATAATAATAATAATAATAAACACAATAATATATTCTAAACCGGATTTGCAATGTAAAAATATCTTCCAGTGTTCTGTGTTAATATTATTATTACTACTTTATTATAAGTCGGATGTCTTCCAATATTTTCGTCTATCTATAAAACATTTGGTTATGTCTTGAAAATGGCATTTGTCCCTAATTTCTGTGTTGTGTATTTTATCAAATAAGAAAATATTATATAAAGAGCTAAAGAAGATAGACTAATGGACGGGAGAAGAACAAGAAAAAGACCAGAAATAAATAATTTAATATTATTATTATTATTATTATTATTATTATTATTATTATTATTATTATTATTATTACACAGTGTACTGGATACAACCTTTTCTTCAGATTCGATAAGGTCTTAGATGTTAAGTAACTATAAATTTGCTTGAATAAAAACAAAACTCGCAAATTGAGAGTACCGACCTTTAACCTTTAAACAGTAGGATACTATTTATGAATTAATTTATCTGACCCGGTTGGAATTTTCCCAACGACACAGAATACTATAAATTTTAAGAAATTACAGAAACTGAATATTTTAACATAAAATTAGCAATGCATATATTAAAAGTTTAATACCTTAGATTAAAAATTACAAATTATGTTATCCATATAGATGATTCCGTAAAATAGGGACTAAATATTGTATTATAACATGCAATAAATATATTTTTGTTTATGTTGATCTTTACATTTTATATGTTCCTCGCCATTTAACAAAAAGTAAAGTTATGGTACCTCTCGCAAAAAGAGAATATTTCCTCTTACTAGGATTTTTTTTTATATTTTTGCTATCTAAAAATAAGGTAAAATTTCTAGGCATTCCTGAAATAGTTATATCCCAACATACCAACTTTTCAGAATAAAGTAAGTTTTGCCGCCAGATCAATCTGGTGACAAAAATATCATAAAATGTTGTTGGGTAAAGTTTCATACATAATATATTTTAAGGGGAAAATGTTGAGTCTGCCATAGCTCTTCAATAATAATACATATTTGTTTATATCTCCGTCAATATCGTGAAAGATGTAAAAGAATTTTATTTTTTGCTGTCTCATTTCAGCATTTTACGGCATTTAAAATACCGGGAAATGGAATATTATAGAACCATGTTGTGTAATATTCACAAAGACAGAAGCAAATTTCACCAAAATATGAATATACAACTTCCTGTATCCAAAGTTACAGCATTTTAATTTTCCCCTCCATTCATTCCTATCTGTTAAGCCCTTTCCTGAAATCCATCCATTCTATACCATTGATATTCTAATTTCTTATATTCATGCTATGTTTGGTCGACTTCATTCTTCCTTAGTGAGATCATTCAAACAATTTATTTGGTAATATCTGCTCCGCCATTCTCCTTGAAATTACCATACTATACTAATTATTGTCTATACTTAATAAAATGTATTACAGAATTTTAGACCTTTCTTTTGCTGCTTGATTACAGAGTTTTTGCTTTTTTCCATTACGGAAATCCTAGCTGACATTCTTAAATAGTCGATTTCCGTTGATAGTAATTTTACAGGCACAATGCATTTTATTATGACAAATAGCAGTGATGATTTATACAGTTTGAATCAACCTTCATTTTTTTACAAGCAATATTGCATACAAATGGCAATTTATAACTGAGTTTTTGCTATTATTAATATTTTGTTGGCACTTAATTTGGATAAGTTATCCTCGTTTGAAGGGTATAGGGAAAGAAACAAGTAAGTTACTTTATTGTCGAAATTGAGTTTGATGTGCCACAGATTCTCCATAGAAAGCACTATCATTTAGTATTGTGAAATAGTAAACGATACAGTTTAGTTATGAATTTACTTACCTCCAAAATCAGACTACAGATAAGGAAGTTTGCATGTTGCACAACTAAAAGTACGTTTTCTAAGTTACAAAGATGAAGTGATTACCGTTTTTTTTCTGTACCACTCATCTGTATTAAATATAACTTAAAAATAAGAATATTTTAGAGGTATTTCTACTGTTCGTTAAACATGAAAATTATGTACGCTATACATTAAAACAAAAAAGGAAGATTCCAGATTTTAAGTGACGGGTGGTAGACTTTTGGCAGCACGTTCATACAAGTCATATTCACACTAAAACGGTATACACTTCCTGTTGATACTATAAAATATTTCATTCACCAAATAGTTTGCCTAACGTAAGCATGAAGAAAGGTTTGATATTCGTATCAAAATCTGACTTCAAGAGTCTTTTTTACTTTTTGTCTTCGGGTATGCATGTTAATACAGTAAAACTTGTTGAATCCGGAACGTGAATAATGCGGAAATCTGTCCAATGTGAACAAATTTATTGGTCCCGGCGAAATAATAGTAATTTTACGTGTATTTATTTTGCATAAAACCGAATCTGTCCAACGCGGAAACGGAAGGATATTTCTATACAATTCATGAAAAAATATTATAAAGCGGAAAAACAGAGAGAGAAATAAATTAGTTTACACTTCATTGAATACCCGTTAGGCCAAAAAAAGCAATAAGGAATAATTCCTGACGCCCGCGCCGGGTTAATTCTACCTGCACCTGAAATTTTCTTTCGGCCTCATCTCACACCAATTTTGTGAAGTACAGATAGTGTACCTGACTTGCAAATAATCATTGCACTGCAAAATCGTAAATTAGCTAAGTTCTTAGACCGAACTTTCACAGGCAGTGTTCTGAATTTACAGAATAAAGATTGCTAGAACCTATGTTTCATTGTCATTAAACGAAAAAATGAAAGTGATTGAAGATAAAAAACCTCAGTGCACGAAATAATGACTAAATTTAAATGTGGAAAAATCAAGTTTATGAGACTTTAAAGACACAAAAAGAAATGAATGAATGGATGCATGGAAATAGTCAAATGAAATGATAAAAGAAAAGGGAAATGAAGAATTCAACTAAATATTGTGGGAGTGTTTTACAAGTGCACGATCAAAATATCTCCACATTTCCGGACAGATGCTCGAAAGTCAAGCTCTAGCTGTTGCTAAATCCTTAGGGTATAACAATTTCAAGGCATCTTCAGGTTCGCTGGATAGTTTTAAAAGATGACACAATGTAGCGTGGAATGAAATTTACGGGGAATCAAAGGATGTGAAAAAAAGTGTAGTTAGTGAGCGGAAACCGAAACTGCATACTTTAATTTCAGGATACGCGCCTTAAGAGACATTTTTAACTCTGACGAAACGGGACTGTTTTTTCGCGCGTTACCGTTGAAGTCGCTCATACTGTGGCAAGTCATTCACTCAGCCTCTTATTTCAGAAAATAAGTACTTTTATTGGGTGAAGAATTCATTAACCGGTAATTATTATCAGAAGTAGGGCATATTTATATTCAAATGAATTGGAATTAAAGTAGGAATTCATTGGTAACAAAATTAAAAATGATATAACCTACCACAAAATAATTTCATAAGCAATAAATAAAACACTAGTACCAAGCAATTAGCGCCGGTCATAGACCTGGACCTCTGCTATTGTAGTGAACGAAACTAGTAAACGTCATACAATGGAACCGTAAGCCCTCATACAATGGGGAAAAAAGTCTGCAGTTTCCTTTGTTAAGAGGACTTACAAGACTGCACTATTATCAAATTGTTACAACAATGCTAAGCCCAAAAACTTCACACAAAAGGCTGGGAAGTCGCAAACAAGCAACTGGATTTTCCTAGGTAAACTGTGGAAAGAGTTATCCCCAAGCCAATTTTAACTAGGACATGTCGCTAGCAGCAGGTGCCTTCTTTGGCGGCATAAGGTAGATGCCGACAGACGATAGCCGCGCTATTAAGGATCACTCTCATTTGGTCAACACTGGAAATATTATATTATGAGGCAACTAATTTAAAGGGAGGGGACGAGGCCACAAACGCCTAAGTTTAACACCCACGACAACCTCTTAAGATATAATTACCAATCAAAATTAGTGTAACATATAAACTGTTTGTGAGACGCTAAGACTTTTGGTGGAAGGGACATATACCGGCCCACTCAGAAATAATAAATATTTTTACTTAGCGAAAACTAGAGTTAGTTCAGAGTTAGTAGGCAATCAGTAGGCAGTTTA
The DNA here is from genome assembly GCA_030220185.1 of Diploptera punctata. Taxonomy (NCBI): domain Eukaryota; kingdom Metazoa; phylum Arthropoda; class Insecta; order Blattodea; family Blaberidae; genus Diploptera; species Diploptera punctata. The sequence continues at coordinate 326,318 of JASPKZ010001609.1, read as the reverse complement.
GAGTTGGAGTAGGCACTTGAGTAGCTTGGAGTAGGCAGCCAGTAGTCGGTTGCGAGCAGAGTCGCGACTGACGAATGTGCCGGTAGAAACGACACATCGCTTTGTATAAGTTACATCGCTTTGTTGAGTGTTATAAACATTGTTAGTTCTAACCCACCAACAGCCTTCGCGTCAAATCGTCGTCTAACACGACAAGTGTAAACAACGAGTGACAACAAAAGTGCATCATCCAGTGGAATTGATCACAGGAAGCCTAATATATATCTCCCAGTGAATATCCTTCCTCACGGATTCCCGAGATATAAGTCCATTGTTCTACCGAAACCTGAACCCAACTAGTCCGGAGCACAATTGTCCATGAACCCATATCCTTGGACATAATTAAACAAACCCCGACTACAAGTCTGCTTCAATACATACTATACTTCACTTTTCAACGGCAGCGGAACTACAATTAATCCAAGGTACGTAAAAAGACATATACGGTACTCTATAATCTACGAATGTTAATAAAATTTTGTTTTTTATAATGCGGAAATGTGTCTAATGCGGAAAAAATTGGTCCCGTGCGATTCCGCTTTGAGCAAGTTTTACTGTATTTAGTAAGAATGAGGAAATTTGACATCATATGAAATACATTTGTCTATTTTACAAGTAGTGTTTAAGTTGGAAAAATTATATATATTATACAGAACGAGAGTTTTAACAAACGTAACTATGTACAAATGGTTCCGGTAATATTATCCTAGTAAATTATAAGGGAACAAACTTAAAAAATCAGTTCCGAATATTTTTGCGGGACGCCGTCCCCCACCCCTTTACTAAACAACTGGTTACAAGGATTTAAGAAAATGTTCTATAAATCCGTTTCGAAATTCCAGTCGAAGAGGAATCCAATTCTCGTTATGTAAATCTTCACGAACTTGTAAGGATAACACCTTTACCTAATAGATGTCACATGGGCATTTTTTAATATTGATACAACAGAATACTAAACAACATCAATGACTTTTTACAATTGAATATTTTGTTTTACAGTACATTATTAATTTCGACCAGGCCCACCACTGTGACTCGAGATAACGTTTAATGCCTTACACGTAGCGGGCCAGGGTTCAATCCCAGGTAGGGACAAGTTTTCCTGGGTGACATTTTTTTTAATTTTTCCTTGTGTGTAAGAAAATTTTCAAGAAATATTAAGGTCCAAATAGTCCTCAAAACACCATAATGCCGTCACAAGCATTCATATCATTTTCGTCTAGTTTAGTATGAATGCATGAATGAGGGAGGTCTTGTATTAAATGTTCGTATTGTTTCGGTAGTGGCTCTGCTACTGAATTGATCACTAATTCGGGGTAGTCTTCCATCTCCTTACGTGGTCAAAAATATGTAGGCTACATGATCCAGAATTTAAAATATTTTCCTGACAGGTTGCGTTCTTGTAATTCCCGGTTGACGTGGGGCACATAAAAGTGCCTACAAAGGAAGAGGTTAAACTAAGGAAAATGGTCCATGATGCAATTTTAATCACAATGTTACCAACTTAAATGCTTGCTTTAAAACATGTAAGGTAACTAAATAGTATTCATTCACCCATCCACAGTAATTCTGCCCGAGGGCAGTTCTTTCACTAAAATCATAGCATTATCATGCTATGCTATGCAGCTTTACTAAGGAATTATAGGTGTGGTAGCTTCCCGTTGCTTTCTGCACAGGTGAAACATGATAACGATAAGGATGATGATGGTGGCCGGATGATTTTCGGGGACGATTGAGCCCTAAAGCTTCCTGACATTGTCTTACAGGTGAGGAAAAACCCCGAAAAAACCTCACCCTGGAAGCTGTCACGACCGCTGCGTGACAAGGCAGCACGCTGCCTCGAGACCACAGCGGTGGACTTAAATGGTATAATACGTTTGTATTTTAATCAATTATTAAGTTATGGAAGATATTATTTGTATCGGAACATAACCAGGACAGAAAGTCAAAAAACTTACAAATTCTGTCTTTTGCTGTTAGTGACTCATCCTAATTTACCCTCCCCTAGAATTGATTTGGGGTAATCCATCTCCCCTCGAATATAAGAAACTAGGGGAACGTTTTCTTCAGGAGGGATGAAATAGGATTATAGTATTAAGCTGTTATAACTTTGTAATGGTTCTTGCGAATAAAGCCAAAGTTAAATGATTCTGTATCTTACATTTGTAACTGGGATTATTCATTTGTATTTTGAGCTTATAATAAAGTAATGACAATAACAATAAAGTAATAATAATCTTAACACAATAATATCTTCTAAACCTGATTTGCAATGTAAACATATCTTCCAATGCCCAATGTTCTATCTGTTAAATATTGGATCTAAATTTCTTCTACATTTTCCCTTGTATCCCATTGTTCATCTATTGTTCTTTTTCTGAATGTCACTGTTACACCCTGAATCCGTTAAGCATTTGGTCTCCCTCTCAATACAATGAAAACAACAACAACAATAATAACTTACTTACTTACTTACTCACTGGCACTATCGAACCCGTAGGTTCATGGACGCGCGGACATAAGCTCTCCATACATCCCTATCCTGAGCTAATGCTTTCCAATCATTCCCTGTATAATCTACTTCCCTCAAATCATAGTTAATGTTGTTCTCCCACCTCATTCTTGGTCTACCAACTGGGCGTTTTCCCTCTGGCTTTCCTACAAGAAGCTTCCATGCACGTCTTCCATTCCCCATACGCGCAACATGTCCTGCCCATCGCAGTCTACGAGACTTAACTGTTCTTATTATATCTGGCTTCCTATAGAGACCATGTAGTTCATTGTTATGTAGTCTTCTTCAGTCACCTGTCTGTTCACCTCTCTTTGGTCCAAAAATTTTCCTAAGAACTTTATTCTCAAAAACTCTTAATCTCATTCTTCCTCCCTTAAAGTAAGAGTCCATGTTTCGCACCCGTATAATAAAGCTGGTAGAATAATAGTTTTATATATTTTCAGCTTAACATCTTTTGAAAGGAGTTGGGACATCAAAAGTCTCTGCAATGCATAATAGCACGCATTTCCAGAATTGAGCCTATGTTTAATTTCTTTGTGCATCTCATTCCTATTTGTGATTATTGTTCCTAGGCATTTGAATTCACGCACTTTTTCAAAATTTCCCTCATTTATCATTAGCTGTCCATTTCCATTATATAATGTATTTCTACGTGTGACCATATATTTAGTTTTATTGATATTTACTTCCAGTCCTAATTCCTTAGTGTTACTCCATAGTGTGTGCGTGTTGTCCTTTAGTATCTCCTCGCTATCGGCCAATAGTACTACATCATCAGCATAAACTAACAGCTTATTAATACCAATCAGTTGTAAGCCTTCCTCATTCTCTAAAGATTTAATGGCATACTCTAGTACAAAATTAAATAGTAGAGGAGATAGTGCATCTCCTTGCTTCAACCCATTCTGGATTTCAAAAGTGTCCGAAAACTGTTTGCCTACACGCACCCTACTCTTTGTGCCATTTAGACACATTCGTATAAGTCTAACTTTTTAGGAATTCCGAACTCCAGCAGGATACTATATAACTTCTCCCTCTTAATTGAATCATATGCTTTTTTGAAGTCTACATATAGTTGATATACAGTACCATTATATTCCCATTTTTTTTTCTAAAATCTGTCTTATACTGAAAATCTGATCTGTTGTAGACCTGTTTCTTCTAAATGCACATTGATGATCTCCTAGAATGTCATCAATATAGGGAGTAAGTCTGCTTACTAATATATTTGTTAGAATTTTGTACGAAGTTGAAAGTAATGAGATGCCCCTGTAGTTGTTGCAATCAGTTTTATCTCCTTCCTTATAAATTGGTACGATAATTGATTCCTTCCATTCAGAGCTTCTTTTTCCCAAATCATAGTAAGCAACCAGCGTATCGTGTCCATCAATTTTTCTCCCCCTGATTTTATCAGTTCGGCTGGGATCTCATCTGAACCTGATGCTTTATACATCTTCAATTTTTCAATCGCCATTTCAACCTCTAATGCACTTGGCTCTGCGACTAGCATTTCTGCTGTCTGTAACTTATCCTCCTCCTCAATGTCCTGTTCTGTATGTACATTTAATAGCTGATTAAAGTATCTTTTCCATCTATTTAATATACTCCTGGAATCTGCAATCATATCCCCATTTTCATTCCGAATTATGTTTGTTCTAGCCTGAAACCCCTTCTTCTCTATACTAATTCCCTGATATAATTCTCTAATGTTCCTATTTTTTGCATTCATTTCAAGATCATTAATCTTCACTCTCAAATATTCCCTCTTTTTACTCTTTAGTAACTTGGTGGTTTCCTGTCTAACACTACCCAATTGCTCTAAAGTTACCTCATTTGACTCGTGTAACCATTTCATTTTTGCTAGCTTTCTTTTCTTTATAATGTCGGCACATGCATCATCAAACCATTTCTTGTTTTGCCTCTTTTTAAACAACCAATGCTTTCTGATGCTGACAATTTAATAGTATCTCTTATAGCCTCCCATTCTTTATTTATATCAGTTTCTTCTTCGTTTGCCACATTGTCATCTGAAGATTCCAGTACTTCAAATCTATTAGCAATTTTGATTTGGTATTCTTGCCGCATTTCATCATTTTTCAAGTTTTTTAATTCAAATTTTACAGAATCATCTTTAGCAACAATACTAATAATAATAATAATAATAATAATAATAATAATAATAATAATAATAATAATAATAATAATAATAATAATAATAATAAAAAATTCAGTTTTTGTAGTCGCAGAATGGGCATCATCACCCAATACTGCAATCGGAAGAAGAAGAAGATAATTAATAATAATAATAATAATAATAATAATACTATTAATAATAATAATATTAATAATAATAATATTAATAATAATAATATTAATAATAATAATATTAATAATAATAATAATAATATTAATAATAATATTAATAATAATAATAATATTAATAATAATAATAATAATAATAATAATAATAATAATAATAATAATAATAATAATAATAATAATAATAATATAGTGCTTCAGAATTCTATCAGAATGAAGACCATGAGATCCTCCTCCACTCAACTAGCACAAATATACAAAATATAAATAGCTACAACATACAATATATTATAAAATATGAAACACTGAAATATAAAATATTTAAACGGTTCATGTTATACACTAAATACACAGTACTACATGTATTACAAAAAATTAGAGAACTTGTCTAATGTTGTTATTAATGTGAAAAACATTATTATCAATAAAAAATTACCATTATTTAATAATCAGAACATCATGAGCTTGGAATTGTGGCTTTCATGCTAACATGTGGATCCCAAGCTTTTCGGAATCAAGTCCGGCAAAGATCGATAGATATTTCAGGACGTGGAAATCCTCAGTGTGGGTTCTTATGTCGTAGATTTACAACCCATAAAAGAAGCTCAAGACTGAAAAAAGATACCTCTGTGATAAAATATGATGCCCGGATTTGATTTGTGACTGTTAACGGTGCCGATTAATTGACCCTTAAATTGGCAATGTATCCTACAGGATACAACAACTGGTTCAATTTATTTAATATTCAAAAACAAAAGAAAAGAAAATAAACGAATAGAAATAACTTACACGTGTGTCGAATTACGAAATATACCTATTAATAAACAGTTATGGTTCATTTCGTTTTCACTGCGGTCCGCTACATTTAAATAACTGACATGAAAAATTAGTGTTTTGCCAGTTTAAGGGTTAAAATATTATAAAATGGCAACCTTCAGAAACCAGTAATTAATATACACTGCTCAAAATAATTAGAGGAACACTTGTAATACATTGAATAAGTAATTGTTTTTTAAAGCTGTGATGCTGAAAGTTGGACAATATGTAAATTGAATTATTACTTTTATTATTGGATACAAATTTTAAAGATCCATGGTCTAAATACAGAGAAATTACCTCAAATAACAAATATAGAGATTTTTTTATTTTGGAAGGCACTGGCCACTTCTAATTGGTAAGCTTCCTGATGTTGCTATAGTGACGAATGTTGATTATTGCCTTGTTTATTGAAGTCTCTGACAAAATGAGGCATTTAAATGAGTTTGAAGTGTATCATGCTCTACATATTTTACGACAAGGTCAATCTCTGCGACAAGTGGCTAGAGAGCTTGGGGTTTCTCCTTCCGTGGTGTCCAGATTACACAACAGGCACAGAGAGACAGGTAAGTATTGAAGAAGACGTGGCCAGGGCCGTAAATTTAAAACAAGCCCCCAGGATGACAGATACGTTGTTCTTTCTGCTCTTCGACAGCGTACAAAAACTGCAAAAGACCTGCAGAATGACCTTCATATGGCTTCCGGAATCCGGGTTTCAGACCAAACCATAAGGAACAGATTAAGGAAAGAGAACATTCGTCCAAAAAGGCCCGTTAAAAACCACGCTTAACAAATGGGCATAAGGCAGCAAAACGTACGTATGCTGAAAACCATGGTGATTGGAACCTGAACCAGTGGGAGTCTGTGCTCTTCTCGAACGAATCCAGGTATCGTCTTATACGTTGTGATGGTCGATTGAGGGTGTGGGGACGGCCAGGAGAAAGATTTTCTGCAGAGGCTGTACAGGAAATTGATAGATTCGGAGGAGGTTCCATAATGGTGTGGGCCGGAGTTATGTACAACAATCGTACGGACCTTGTACTTGTTCCCCAGCGACTGAATGCTGTCCGGTATATCGAGCACGTTCAGGAAGAGCATGTAGTACCTGCTGGCATTGGAGTAGGCCCTGGATTTCTGTTTATGCAGGATAATGCCAGGGCACATTCTGCGGCTGTCACCAGGGATTTCCTGAGGAGGAATGAAATTGAGGTAATGGAGTGGCCAGCGGTCAGCCCAGACCTCAACCCTATTGAACACTTGTGGAATCTTCTAGACAGGAAGGTCAGGAACCGACATCAAGCTCCACAAACTCTGCAGCAACTTGGAGATGCTCTGAAGGAGGAATGGGAGAATATCCCACAAGAGGAAATCCAGAATCTTATTGGGAGCATGCCAGAAAGGTGCCAAAGTGTCATCGAATGTCATGGAGGCCATACACGATACTAACTCTATATAACGAGTGTTTAACTTTGAAAAATAAGCACAAGATTCAATTGCTTACACAGCGGAATTATTTTAAAAGTTAATTGTCAGCGTTATTCATTTGTTTTTACTGACATGAGCAATAAATAAATAAATAACCACAAATAATGTACTTTATTAATTTCATGTTTGTACCTTTATCCAATGAAAAAATATTTGCATATTTTATAGTGTTCCTCTAATTGTTTTGAGCAGTGTATATACAGACTTAAACACAGATTTTTTTTGCAAATGCTCCAGGTTGTCTTTCAACTTTCTTGGTATTCTCTCCTGGCATACCCACTTCTCAGGTTGGGGCGCAGAAATTGATCTTGGAGTGATAAACGCGCGTTAACAGATTTGGCCAGTACAGTCATCAGGGATTACTAAATAACCAGGGCCTATTTGGGTATATAATATTTCATTATAAATCAAATATATCAAGTTGATATATATATATATATATATAAATGTAAAAATTATTGAACATAATAAGTAAATAATTTATAATTAAAGTGAGAAAAAATAATAATATTTAAAGAAGAATTGTTTATGAATTTTATATAATTAAATATAAAATATTGGTAACAACTTTAAGGGCTAAAAAACCAAATTGATAATCATCATATTTAATAATCGATACAAATAAAACAATTTAATAAAGAAGAAATATGTTTTATTCATAAGTAATGACATGAACGATTTTCAATTTATCTAGAGAATTTGGAAATCAAGAGTGCCATTTGTTAGGACTATTTAACGAATAAAATTAAGCTGTTTACTCACAAATCATTAGAATATAGTTATTTTAAAATATTTTTATATTTAATGTAAATGGCGATGTTTGAAAACAAATGAGAAACGTTATGTTTCACTTGTTTATCACTGCAACCAGATCATAATATTTATTGCCAAAGGATCGCAATATTGTAAGAATGCACCCTAGTGGAGAAAAAATGAAACACATCAAACTGTATATTAATTAATTTCTGATGTCCTATGATGTCAATTATATTTTTCTGGGACGTTATTACCTGGGACAAAATACGTTTAAAGTGAAAATATTGGTTTATTTGTTTGTGTGTATAATCAATTGCTACAATTTTTTTTATATTATATAGCGCAACAACGATAAGGTTACATTCGGTCACTATATATACAATCTGGTATAATCTGACTGTGTGCCTATGTGAACCCGTAAGATATGCGAACTAAACACTAATTCCTTTTTGTGTCTCGGTAAATAATTTCCCTCCCTGCATTCCTATCTCTCTCTTTTCTTTCGCAGCTCTCACTACTCACAATTTTGAGCCTTCTTGGGGGACAGGTTATTTGCACTTGCAGTCCAGTGTTGTTAACTCAACATGAACACTGTAGCTCGGAGTGGTTAAATTAATATTACTAAGCAAATAATAAAAGACAATCAGCGTCATTAGACCTACTTAAATATGAAGAAGTAATAATGACCTTACATTATTCAGTAATCCAAATCCATGACACTGTTTGGGGTAAATTTGGCAACATCCCTACTCGGAAAGTTATCTTGGCTGCTGTTTGACGCGGTGGGAGGGAAGCGCATGGAATGGAGTGAGTACAGGTGTTAACTTTTCTAAGAACGACTACAGCGCCAAAGGGGCACAGATCCGTTGGTCCGATAATAGCTACATGTAGTCACTGCAAAATGATGCTATGACCTATTCAGAATGTTAGAAAAAGGAGGAGGTTGATTTTACAGTGATAAAATTAAACTGATAAAATTGAGGTGAAAAAGACTGTGATTGGTCATTGAAATGTGATTGGTCATTGACTCCAATTTGGGGCATGAGTTAAATAGTCAGTAAACCAATATTATTCATCAATTGTGACAAGAAGAAAAGGTAAAACATTTACAGTAGTAATTCGTTTTATTCCTCAAGGGAAAATAAGGCTGACACTTCATTCTGTTTTGCTAGCAAGTCTTTCATTTTCTCTTCAGCTTCTTGCCGTGCTGCTCGTCTATCCAACAGAGTGCCATCGATTTATTTTAATTTCAAGTTTTTATTGCTCTTCAGTTTTTTAATGTACTTCGCTCCCACCCCCTCAAGAGATCAGTTTTATAGAATTGTCGGCCGCGGTGAGCTAGTAGTTATTTTCCTTACCTCTAGTTCCGGGGTTCACACCCAACCGTGGTCGATGGAATTTTTAGGATGGAAAAATTAAAGGCACAATTCCTCTGGGGGGACTTTAAGCCGTGGTTCGCGAATCTCTAGATTTGTCAGGCTCGTAAAAGAACAACAAGCCTGAATAAAAAATCCTCTGTGTAAAATTTAGCGACTATTCCCATTCTAGTACTACCTTGGTTTCTAGATGTCACTATGAGCGGAACACTGGTCCTAGCCACGCAATGACATCTATATAAGAACAACTTGCAACTAAATTAGTATAATTGAATTTCTCCCTTCTGATACTTGTTCTATAATTTTTCTTTCCACTTCTAATTTGCATCTTACTGGTTCTTTATATACGTTGACTTTCGTTTCTTTATGTTTGGCAATCGTATTCTTATTTTGCACAAAACTAATTTGTGGTCACGTCCTATATCAGCGGAATTAAGTGTCCTGACATCAATTATCTGATCAAAATTAATTTCTCTATATCTTAAAATATAGTCAATTACTGACTCCTGTGAGAAACGAGGGCTGATACAACAAAAACTGAACAAATAATACGCACATGTGAAATGAAAATCTTAAGAACTATTCAGGAGAAAACATTATTTGATAAAATACACAACACAGAAATTAGGGACAAATGTCATATTCAATACATAACCAAATTTATTATAGATAGACGAAAATATTGGGTCATATAGAAAGAATGGAAGAAAACCGACTTGCAAAAAGAGCTAAAGATGATAGGCCAATGGACGGGAGAAGAACAAGAGGAAGACCAGCCAAGAGATGGAAATACAGTGATCGCACATCCAATACGTCTTCCTCCGAGGAGTGATTTTGGAAATAAACAGGATGAAAATCCTACAAATTATGTTTAAGAAGAAGAAGAAGAAGAATTTCTCCCCTGTAGGGGAAGAACGCCTTTGAGAGAAACAATGGCTTACTACTACTACTACTACTACTACTTAGAAATAAACGTCAAAACATCTAATCAGTGAAAAATATTCAGATAAAGGAAATAGTATACAAAAATATGAGTGAATGATAAATTAACTTCAGAAAAAGTAAATAAAAGAATTTTACGAGGGGGACCTGTATGTATATCAGGATTAATATGGATGCAATATGCAGTGTACAACACCTGCAATATGTGGTGTGGTTATGGAATTCAGAGACAATTCTCGCGTCCAGGAGAGCACTTGGAATGTATGGCATGCCAAGTAAATGCCAAAGTGGCTTGTTTGTGCAAGGGGAATGTCAGCAAACGGTTACACATGTAATGTACATTGTACTCAATATGACTACAAAGATCTTCTCACATGAAACTCATAGATAAGACATCTTTGTAAGAGCTTATAAAATTCCGAATGAATACAAGTTTCAAGTTCTTATCTGTTTACGAAACTCAGCTCTGATACAGTACTGAGCTTCAGGCGACATCCTTTCATCCCCGAGCAAGAGAAAGCTTCGCTGATATAATCAATGCTCTAATCTCTACATCTCCAAAACACATATTGCACATATATCAAGAGACATTCATTATAAGAAGTGTCTAAGATACGAAATATGCATGTTTATAAAAATCCTACTATACGCTTGTAGCAAGCATTCATACTTCAGATACCGGAGAATCATTTTATTTATTTTCCTAAGTCTAACCTCTCCCTTTCTAGGTACTTTTACGTGCCACGCGTTTCCTGGGCGTTACAAGGGAAACGACCAGTCGAGAGAGGATATTAATATTTGGATTATATATATATATCTTTTTGAGCAATAACCCAGCATCGATCTATTGATTGTAAAAAAATGTAGAATTCTCGCACACTCGTGCTGTTTTTCTGATATTATTATTACAAAAAAAGTAAAGATCGCTACAGATGGCTCTAGATAGCAGATTACTCCATATTATCGGAAAATTCACCCGGGTACATTTCTAACCTAACCAAATCGCAATCTAAGAAATTATTTCGTTTTTTCACGATTTTTAAGCTATATTATTCCCTCTAGAGGAAACGTCAGTACCTTTTGGTAGGTTATCATTGGATTAAATCACGGATATGCCACTAAACATTTTGCTATAGCATAAACATAAGTGGTAACTACCGATATGTTAGACAACATGTGGTCCGCGTAAAGGCACGTACTGCTTCAGAATTGACTATCGATGTTAGTTCAGCCTATTATTTACTTCATTTACTTATTTACCCGGTAATAACATGGGTACATTATGTACATGATGTAAGCTGTCACATTTGTACAGTTTCTTCTTCGGTAAATTTAGTAGAAAACTGAAATAACTTTTATGCATGCCCACTTAATTTTTAAATTTGAAATGGGGATTTCCTTTAAGATTCATAGTAACGGACTTCTTATTTAGGGTCCGTTTCACCAACAGAAGTCACTGTATTACGCCAGTATAAGCTATGTATTATACATGGGGATAGCTGGCATAATACAGTTACCTCTGTTGGTGAAACTGACCCTTACAGTTTCATTTTAACCTTGCTACATACTGTATGTACTTACTTGTGTTTGGAGTTAAGCTATTGAATTTGGTCCCGCGGAGTTAAATGGCTTAACGTTTCGTTATCTGAATGTCTACTGTCACACGACAGCATACAATACTGTCTAGTACATTGCAAAAGGTTGTATTAAATCGCCATAAGCACGGTATAAACAAAATTAGTCCGGTAGTGTTACCACGATATTGCATTTTAAAAAAAGAAGATAGAGGAGACAAGGGTAATCTGGCAATAATTTGCACATTTTATTGATTTTAGGTAACTTATTAATATCGACATTTGATCGCAATTACTGTAAAATATATGTCAGAATCTAACCAATACGTAAAATGTGCAAATTTGATCGCATCGTCTTTTTTTAAAAAAATATAAAATGAATTTTATCCTTTTACCGAATATAAGTATAATTTGGCAATAATTAAGTATAATTTGGTAACACTATAAGTTTAATTTGGCAATTGCGTTAAAAGTGTAGTTTGTTCTAATTATTTTGTATTTTACACTCATTGCACTTGACTTTTTTTTCTGTACCGTCTCATGCCTTCGCACTGTTTATTTCTGACAGTCAGGCACTGAATCCAGGTTTCCCCGTTCTTGTTACTCGTATTTGAGAAAATGCCACCATATTTTCCGCAAAAGTCTGAGTTGCTGTTTTAGATGGACATTCCCAATAAAAAAAATCTATCTGGGAAAACCTGAGCAATTGAAACACAATTTATTATACTTTTTTAAGTCATTATTAGTGGTTCTAATTTCAAAATATGTTTTTGGAAAATAATATAATTTACTCCCTTACATGGTTTATTTTTATTTCACTACTTTTTATTTATATAGAGAGAGAAATATTTATCTCAATATATCTATATCTTTTTTACTTGCGGTTTGATAATGCGAGGCACCCTCATGCCAGATATGATTGTTTAGGCCGTACGTTGGGTAAATATATAAGATAATAAATGACAAGAATTAAAACTATCCGTAGAAATGCATTTATATAAAAAAATGTTAAACCTCAACGGGTGGTGCCTTTTTATCCTTCCTAACCATTCACTACGCACACGGGGCCATGTTAGCATAGTTTGTTTAAGGCAATTTGCTACAAAGTCGGAAAGACGCGATTTCAAGTTTCGATGGGGTCAGGATTTTTAAATTGGCCCAAACCTACTGGCGACAATATAACCTTGGGTTTGACTCAACCTCTAATGAAAATAAGTAACAGGCATATTATCTGGGAGTAAAGTATACAGTAACGCAGGGCTGACAACCCAAGTGGTATCTATGCGATTGTCTGGAAAGGTGGGACCCTTAACCTCCTTACTATCCCAAGGGCCTCATGAGGCCAGTAGGCACACGACCATAACTTCAACTCGGCGACATTTCCAAAGTAGCGCTGGGAGCTGCGATGCACAAACATGGAACCACTAATCTATTCATACCTTTTGTTATTTTTCTCTGATAATAAAATACTAGATTTTAGTATAAGACAGATTTTAGAAAAGAAATGGGAATATATTGGTACTGTACATCAACTATATGTAGACTTCAAAAAAGCATATGATTCAATTAAGAGGGAAAAGTCATATAGTATCCTGCTGGAGTTCGGAATTCCTAAACAGTTAGTTAGACTTATACGAATGTGTCTAAATGGCACAAAGAGCAGGGTGCGTTTAGGCAAACAGTTTTCGGACACTTTTGAAATACATAATGGGTTGAAGCAATTTACTATTTAATTGTGTACTAGAGCATGCCATTAAATCTCTAGAGTATGAAGAATACATACAACTCAGTGGTATTAATAAGCTGTTAGTTTATGCTGATGATATAGTACTATTGGCTATAGCGAGGAGATACTAATGGACAATACGCACACGCTATTGAGTAACACTAAGAAATTAGGACTGGAAGTAAATATCAATAAAACTAAATAATTATATAATGGAAATGGACAGCTAATGACAAATGAGGGAAATTTTGAGGAAGTGCCTGAGTTCAAATACCTAGGAACAATAATCACAAATAGGAATGAGATGCACAAAGAAATTAAACATAGGCTCAATTCTGGAAATGCATGCTATTATGCATTGCAGAGACTTCTGATGTCCCAACTCCTTTCAAAAAAACCTTTAACTAAAAATATATAAAACTATTATTTTACCTGTTATATTGTATGGATGCGAAACATGGAGTCTTACTCGTATAAGGGAGGAAAGTACGAGTATTAGAGAATAAAGTTCTTAGGAAACTTTTTGGACCAAAGAGAGATGTACAGACAGATGAATGGAGAAGACTACATAACAATGAACTACATGGTCTTTATAGGAAGCCAGATATAATAAGAACAGTTAAGTCTCGTAGACTGCGATGGGCAGGACATGTGGAACGTATTGGGAATGAAAGACGTGAATGGAAGCTTCTTATAGGAAAACCAGAGAGAAAACGCCCAGTTGGTATACCAAGAATGAGGTGGGAGAATAACACTAACTATGATTTGAGGGAAGTATATTATACAGGGAATGATTGGAAAGCATTAGCTCAGGATATGGACATATGGAGAGCTTATGTCCGGGCGGCCATGAACCTACGGGTTCGATAGTGCCAGTGAGTGAGTAAGTAAGTAATATAATACTAGAATGAAGTAGCCTTCATAACGAGAAACTTCATAATTTGTATCCTTGCCCTAGTATTGTAAGAGTGATTAAGTCTAAGAAATCGAGAGGTAAGTCACATGGGCAATTCCAGATATGCTTTAAAATTTTCATTGGTAAGCCTTGAGAAAAATACTGTTAGGAAGACTTATGCGCACATGAGAGAAATGTTTGGATGAATTTTAAAGAACTGGATATTGGAAATTCATGGTTCAGGTCACAGGTAGGCTCATTCCAGCATGTCATGTATGGAGAAACAAGAAGTTGGAAATTGCTTATCCATAATTCATCCTTGAGAGTATTGCAAAACTTTGTTACCAATTTTAATGGTACAAAGAAAGAATCATATATGCCACTTTTTGTCGAAATAGAGACTGATGTATCATTATAGTTCAGAAGTGTGAAATAGTACAAAAAACAGTTTAGTCATGGTGATCTTGAAGAAGATTTCCGGGCTATAGGCCGTGGTCTTAGAGGCTTGAAGTTCCCCGACGTTTCGCCAGAGACTGCGCCTGGCAACCTCAAGGGTTGTCTTGAGACTGGCAATTTTGCCTTCAAGCCTCGAGACCACGACCTACAGCCCGGAAATCTTCAAGATCATCACAGCAACTCCGGTCGTGAAAGCCTAAGTCAATACATTAGTTTAGTCATGGGTTTATTTACCTTCAAGTTTTGGCATACAGGTAAAGAAGTAGGTATAATAATGTCCTCAACTCTTTTCCAACTCAGGGTCGGGTGGAGGATTGAGACAGCTGAAGCTGCAATATTTATAGAGGTTTGTGAACAATAAGGGTGCTGGCCAATCACGCCTGACGTAGGCTACCGTTACTGGGCGGATGAACCAAATGGATGAGTATGGAATAATGGTGGAGTAAAATTTGTTGCAGAGGAAAACGGGGGAAACCCCGAGAAAAATCTATCCAAGCTCCGTTTCGTCCACCACGAAACTCACATTAAGTGACCGGACTCGATCTCGTGATTCCAGCGGCGCCTTAAAGAAGTAGTTTCTTATTTAACCTGGTGGAGTTAAGCCCATGTGGCCTTCTCTTCCGCTCCCCAGGACAAACATATGTTACATTAGAACATAGCAATCACAATTAACTCTAATATTAAATACTACATGAAGAGTTGATCAATAAGATAATATCTAAAATATATATACAGTCAATATGCCCATTTCACCAATTAATGTTTAAAAAGGTCAACAAGTTTCCACAGCCAAGCTTGGCTGTGGAAACTTGTTGACCTTTTTAAACATTAATTGGTTAAATAGGCATATTGACTGTATATATATATATATATATATATATATTTTAATATTTGATCACCAAGAAGATCACGTGTGTATTAAAAGATAATATCTATTAGATTAAGAACGATAATACAATAATGTTAATGATAATTAAAATTAAAACTAAAGCTAATGATAAAATATGTACAAGCAAGATAAATTCAATTGTTTGATAGACTATCCTCGTCTAGTGCACATAAAAAAATAAAGAAAAATTTAAAATATAGAAAACTAATTTGTCGGTTGTACAATATTTAAAACAAACGAATGAAAATATTCGTTAATCTTAATACTATTTTCATGAAATAAATTAAATTCTTAATTGTTAAAACAATACTATCAGAGGCATATAAAGTTATTTGCTATTAAATAAGTCTTCAGTTTTTTTAGCAATGTTATAGTTTGACAGTATCTGACATAGGGCGGAAGAGATTTCCATGTCCTGGCAAATAAAACTGTAAATGATAGTGAATAATACTGTATACAGTGTCATGAGTAGAGCTAGGAATCTTAGGTGCTGCACTTTTTTTTTGTTACTATAATGTTCAAACTAGCTAGTATTGCAAAGAAAACATTAAATAAATGTCCCTAACTGTTTTTTACTTGCACCTTTTTGCACCTTTTTTTCAATGCTAGCACCTTTTGCACCTTTTCTTCAATGGAAGCCCATTTTGCACCTTTTCAAACCTTTTTTGTCTCCTTTGGAACGTTTTATTACAAAAATTATATATATATATATATATATATTACATTTATTCAAATACGATTTCAAGGGTTGGTAACGATATGTGGTATCAGTCCACATCACATTATTTCCACTTCAGTGCAATCCCGTTAGACTATTCCTTTTAAATTAGTTTGTGCCTCATTGCACCACAGTTATGCAAAAGCTATTGTTCAAGCAAGGAAGGTTGTTGAGTGCGTGAATAAATGTTTCAGTTCAAAATAATATTTGACTAGTGAGGTCTGCTACTTTCCTGAGTTGCCAGTATACAGTATGCCGAAACCGAAAGTGAACTCCTATAAACTACGTGATATTGTTAAAACGTTTAGTGCAGATGGAATTCAGAGTGACGGATCTATTATCAGGTGCATTCTTTCCGATATTTCAATAACAATTGATGAAAAAGATCAATGCATTCGTGTTACGCAGCATATAAGTAGTGTAAGTACTTACACAGACTCTTTAATATAAAACAACATGCGTGAATTTTGTGTCGTTAGTTACTTGTTGTAATTGGTTTTGGTAATCTTTAATGATTATTTACATGGGAAATTTGCAACTTTTATTAAAAAAATTGCACCTTTTTTGCACCTTTTCCTGCTAAATTAAAGCACCTTTTTTCCACGTTTTTCACCAAAATTTTGCACCTAAAATTCCTAGCTCTGGTCACGAGGAGGGATTTAAAGGGCAATATGATGATGAGATCGAGTGTCTGAATTACGTGTATCGGAAGTAGGTACGATGCAAAATTCAAAGTCCGTTTTATTCGTTTCATGAAAAAGTTACTTATCTCGTGTTTACCTATGTCATTCAATTACACTTTAGATTTAATCTGAATCTACGATCATGGTGAAATGTTGATAGAATTACAATACAAGGTGGTCATAAAGTCTCGAACCATTTCTGACAAATAATGATTAATTAGACTATTTATCTCATAGACCGATAATTTTGCCTTCTCCTGTTGATGAAATTATATTGATGTAAAATATATTGAATATAGTAGACAAGTGAAGTTGGCACGTAAGAAGAATGAAGTATGTAAGTTCATAGTAAATTGAAGAAAGAGACTGGAGAGAAACACAGGAATTACGTAGAACTATAACGTGTAAAATCAATGAGGAAATGTGGAGTAACAGATCGAGACCCAGAGAATTCTGAACGATGGAGGAATTTAATTAAAGGAAAATTTTAAATTGATATTCTATGAATGTCTGTTGTATCTTTATTTTATTAATTGTGAACAAAGTTATATACAGATGGGTAGGAGAAAAACCAGAATAAAGAAGAAAATTCTAATACAATTTTCATAGTGTATGAAAATACGTATTTGATGGAATAGTAGAGTGAATTCCAAGATTTAACTGAAACTGTGAAATATGGAGATTACAAAACCATGTTGTGAGAAGACACAGTGCTCGTAAGTTCGGTTGTTCTTCTCTCGTTAGTGGGAGGATGTGACAGGGGGAGCAAATGACAGGGGCTGTGAATATAGTGGCAGTTCCTAGAACTGTAGAGAAGTAATGCTGCCATACGAATTGATTTAACTGTACTATTAGTATGATTATTATATATTACATAAATACATTTTTCTAAATTATATATATATATATATATATATATATATATATATATATATATATGTGTGTGTGTGTGTGTGTGTGTGTGTGTGTGTGTGTGTGTGTGTGGGTGTAGGTGTGGGTGTGTGCGCGCGCGCGTGTGTGTTATAATTACATTTTTGACATTGAGCAATGCAAGCTTAATATGACACAAGAAAAATAAATGCTTGGACGGGATTTGAACCCGGACCTCTGGGTTAGTACCCTAGCGTGCTATCTATTACACAACCGGGCAAATCCAATACAAACATTTATCTTTCTTATATATTATATTCTCCATTATTACTAGATGTAGCGAGAACTCGGCCTTCCCGCTACATCAAGTAATAATGGAGACTATAATATGTAAGCGTCACTGCTATAAAGTACAAATATTCTCTTTAACTTGCTTATTTGTTATAATTAGCTTCCAGATGGCAGTGAAGATAGAGTTCTCGCTACATCTAATAATAATGGAGAATATATATATATATATATATATATATATTGGGTTTTCAAAGAACGGAAATACTAAATAAAGTATATACGCATTTTCTAAAATATATTACAGGACATAGTAAGGCCGTTTCTAACTGTGGAATTTTATATGAATTTGGGTCATTTCAGGACGACATAAATTGCAAAATTCGTGTACTCAAGTATTAGTTGCGGCTAATCCAAGGTGAACAAACAATGCTCAGAGCAATTTGTTACGACCACCAAATTAGGAACGCAAATGGGAAATTCTGGGCAGACGAGGTTAAGAGAGAACTCCAAAAGATTGGGATGGGTTGGGTATGGGAAAAAGGGACTGAAAATCGCAAGAATGTGCGGAGAAAAATTAGGAGGAGATACTTAGATATAAACCGACAAAATATTTTGGTCGAATATGCGGGAAAACGATCACTATTTTTACAAAGAGACCTAAAACAAGTTTGGGGAAAAGAATCTTATATACTGAATCCAGGATTTAAAGAGAGATCAGGGCTTGCTTGGTTCAGGTTAGGGACATGGAAATTTTTAAAAATTAGCGACGATCACGATAGGCGAATATGTCCAATGTGCGGGAGCTATGAAGACGAGATACATATATTAGGAAAATGCAACGATTTAGAATATTGGAGGCATCAGTTATTACCGGAAAGATTTCTAAATTAAAATCGTGGAAGATTGGCATGCTACGAGTTACTGGTAAACCCAGAAAAATGGATAAACCTGGGTAGATTTCTGGACAAAACGCGGAAAATAAGAACAACACTTATTCAGGAATAAATAAATATGTTAGCAAATTGCAATGCCATTAATTCTTAATAATTCTACATAACAAAGTTAATGTATAATGTAATTGTATTGATATCTAATTGTAATATTATTGTTTTTTTTAAACGTCAACTTATTGTAACGGACTGTCAACAGCACGTACGGCTTACTGCCCGTGAGATGCATATTTGTAAATAACATTGTAGGTATCTTAATTTTAGTTTAATAAAGTCCTTATGTGTGTGTATATATATATATATATATATATATATATATATATATATATAAGAAAGGCAACTGTTTGTATTGGATTTGTCCGGTGGTGTAATGGATATCATGCTGGGGTACCAACCCAGAGGTCGGGTTCAAATCTCGTCTAGGTATTTATTTTTCTTATGTCATATGTATAATATAATCATGTAAGAGTGTTGTAAAATAGCTTGACTAATAATGACGATGATTATGATAATGATAATGATGATAATTATTATGATAATAATAATAATAATAATAATAATAATAATAATAATAATAATAATAATAATAATAATATGCAAGTATGTCCAAAAACTGACCAAATTGGACGAGAACGATTATAAGGAGAAAGAAAAACCGTTTCATTAGTTTTATTGTACATTTTCTAAAACTTTTTCATTAGAATGCTTTTGCATACTAATAATAAAAGATGGTCCTACGGTCAATAGCATATTTAAATGAAACTATTATTTATGAAATCATTTTGTACTTTTTGGCTTTATATTTTAATCATGAAAGCGTAACAATAACATTTGAAGACTTATCATTCATAAGTAATGCCACGAGTGATTTTCAAATCATCGATAAATACGCGAGTCACGAACTGACGGGTGAATTTATATAGAGGAGTTGGAAATCAAGAGTGGCAATAATTGTTAGGGCTGTTTAACAAATAAAATTAAGCTGTTTACTAAATAATCATTATTTAAATATAGTTACCGGTATTTTAAAACATTTATATATTTAATGTAAACGGCGATGTTAGAAAACAAATTAGAAATGTGAGGTTATATATATTTACTGCAAGTTGATCAAATTATTTGTTAATTAAATAAATATAAAACGTAGTTTTATTTTATTTTCATATTTATTATATAATTCAGTGACAGCTGTTTCGGTACACTGTACCTTCTTCAGACATGTTAACAAATTATGAATTGTGTTCCAACTGATCTAAGCAACAATACAACAATATTTATTTATTTATTTTTTTAATTTAACAAAGGGGATTCATTCAAATCAAGTTGAGAATTTAACAGTTTGTTACTACTTTTAAATTTATTTATTTCTACAGCCTCCAAAAGATGTAATTTCTTATCCTTATCACAAACATGAAAATTTCAAAATTTGGGTCGAAACAATGATTAAATTGGAATAGGTGGTTAGCATATTTTGAATATTCTAAATTTCTGTTATATGCTCTCATGTGTTCCTTTATCCGAGAGATAAAAGTCTACCAGTTGGTCCTATATAGACATTGTCACATGTGCCACACTTCAATTTATATACACCTGATAATTTTTATTTTTTTATTTTGGTTTTATTGTTTTTTATTATATTTTGTAGAGTTTTATTAGTTTTAAATGCCACATTAATGTTCAACTTTTTAAAGTGTTTAGATATTTATTTGAAAGTGGGCCTATATATGACATTACGACATATTTTTTATGTTTTCTTTGGGTAAAGGAAAAACTTTGTTAATTGCTTTATTTGTTGCCAAATAGGATCGCAATATTGTAAGAATGCACCCTTGTGGAGAAATAATGAAACACATCAAACTGTATGTTATAATCAACATTATAGATTATAGTGTAAAGTGATCCCACTACAGGCCTCAGGAGGCCGTTGGGGTAGTAGGAGGTTAAGGCTCCCACTTTTTCTTGACAATCGGCACTTGATGTCAGCCGGGTTGTCAGCCCTGCGTGACGGCCGCCTTTACCCCAGAACAAGCGTCTGGTACTCATTTCAGTTAGAGGCTGAGTCGACCCCAAGGCCATAGTGCCGCCAGAAGGTTTGGGTCAGTTTAAAAATCCTGACCCCACCGGGACTCGAACCCTCGACCTTCCGGCTTGTAGCGCAGTCCTTAACCACTACGCTACGGCGTGCCCCACATTATAGATTATGATAATAATAATATTTTTTACTAAACAATTTAGTAAAATCATGGAATCTGTTCATTATTTGCTTTATTCAATGTATTTGTTGGAGAAAAATAATAGTCTGACATCTTCAAAATATTAAATAGAAGGAGATTTCTTTATCACAAAAGCAGGAGCTGATAAATGTAAATCGATATAGAGCAAGGTGAAACACGACAGTCATTGGTTTTAAAACAAAATTCATTGAAACGTGATTGATCATTGACTTCCATTTTGGGCACGAGTTAAATAGTCTTTAATAATAACAAAAGTCAATTAAAAAAGTAATATATCCTATTACAGATTAAATATTTTGCAGTATCTTTGTTATATGATAAAGTATGTTTCCTCAAATGAAATTTTGTTGTATTATCCTCTATGAAACATGACAGGTTAATATGATCACGAACTTTGAAGATGAACCACCACTATGATGTCAAGGGAGAGAAGGTGTTCATGACGTCAACATTTGTCCTCAACTACTAATCCGCGTACTCTCTCGCCCTTCCAGTTCTGAGGAAACATATTTCGAATCAATTGGCTCACCAATTGATGACTTTTTTTATAAAGAATGTTCTATAAGATTGCCGCATGGTCTATTAATTTTTGAAGTTAAAATTTTCATTTAAATTTGTTGAATATTGAAACAGTCAATTCAGGAATAGTTCCCCTTACTATCATCATTATCACTTCACCAATTCCAAAGCACCAAAAAATCTTGTAATGGATGGAGATATATCACAATAGAATCAATTCCATCTACTTAAGCCAAGATGTATATATATTTTGAGAATATTGTAACATTTGTTTGAAATCCAGAGTCTCGGCTGTTCTTTATAGGGATACATTAAATAAATCATGCATCGCACTGTATGTGGTGACTATTATTCATTCTTATTTTTATCCGTTTATTAGTCATCCATCCATCTATAGTAAATCTGCCCGAAGGCGGGTCCTTCGCTGCAATCATAGCATTTTCATGCTGTGCTTGCAGCTTTACTAGGGAATTGTAGGTGTGGTAGCTTCCCGTTGCTTTTCACACCGGTGAAGGATGATGATGGTGATGATAATGATGATTATGGCCATATGATTTCGGGGACCATTTGGGCCTTAAAGTTTTCCTGACATTTGTCTTACAGGTGAGGAAAAACCCCGATAAAAACCTCACCCCGAAAAACTGCCCCGACCGGGGATCGAACCCGGGCCCTCTGCATGATAAGGCAGTACGCTACCTCGAGACCACAGCGGTGGACTATTAGTCATAAAATATGAATTTTACTTGTTGTATTATGCATTAGCCACTTAACTATTATTAATATTTTAAAAATTGTTATGAATATTTTGTTTTGTCCAATGCCATCAGGTTGTCTTTTATGACATTTCTGGCTTTCTCCCCTAGCACTAGCAGAATTGTAATTAATTTCTTAAGTTCGGGCACCAGGAAGACAGAGTTACATCACCTCGATGATAATGAAGCGTCGGGAGAATCCTTAATCCAAACTTAACCTAAATTCCAGATCATGGACAACAATAGGAATAATTCCCTTTAAGGGAAAAAAATCCTATGGTCTGACCGGAAACGAACCCGTGACCACATGAACAGTAGCCAGAAATGCTGGTCACTAGCCCATGAGGCTGGACACAATTATTAATATAAAACTTGAACAAATTTTTTATGAGGTCAATTTATATTGACACAGAACCGCAAGAAGAGATATGTTCGGCAGTTAATTACTATCGAGTTAACAAATTCCGCTAGGAATATATCAGAGCACAAAGGATGTGATAAATAAAAGGAACTAACTCTATGAATAAGAAAATAGCAAGGAGAGTGAGAAGATCGCTTGAGGATAAGTGTGGAGTGTTCTGAAAGAGAATCAGAGTAACGAGGAAACGCTGTGACATTATTGGCCTGATCAGCAGATATGACACACTTCACAGCTTTATTCTGTCTTTCAGTCAGTTAGGTAAAAGTATTAACTGACTTATTTGAGTTCCAATTAAATTACAGTAAAACTCGCAAATTACGACCCATTGAGTTGAATACTTAGTGACGTCAAAGTATACCACTCCACTGGCAATCCTAAAAAAAATAATTTTACATTTCCTTCTAGTCGTATAGCAATGTTATATAAAATAGTAACTTTCGTTTTCCCCTAGCATCCACTAGTAAAATCATCAAAGTCCAATAAATATTCTAAATTCAAAATTAAAAATAAGAACAGCTAAATCCGAAAAAGAGTCGTTTCTGATTGGAATGCCGACTTGACTTCCCGCTCTTGCCCTCTTTGGGGCTGGCGGCTTCTGTGGTGGTGGCAGTCTTCCTGTTGGCGGCTCAGTGCATCAAGTGAGACAACTAGAACTCCAATGAAATTCAACTAGAAACTGATTGCGGGATTGGTGTGTCCAACCACTGGACCTTTGGCACCGGACTGCGGCTGGTTATCGTGGGCAGAGGATATACATTATACGAGTAATAAACGAGAATACGAACAATAAGTTCGTATGACTAATTTTTAAATAACTACGATGATACAACTAATTCACAAGGGCTAAAGAGGGTCGGAAATCCCTAAGAATAGCCGGAAGTTGTAGTCCACGATGAATGACTCCCTTAGGTCGAGGACGACTTCCACAAAAATGGATGTATTCCTTGATGTGAAAAATAGGGAAGTTCAAGAAGTGACACAATTTCCATTACATAGTATCTATCTATCATTTGTTCAATTGAAACGTAAGACATGAATGAATACATTGAACCTCGATACGATGCTCGCACTTTTCACGTTATCAAGCTATTTTAGTCCAGTCTTTGTACGTCACAAGTACTATCTTATAGCCTATATAAAAATTAATGTTTGTTTGTTTGTATATTTGTTTGTTTGTTCGTACTTTATACGCGGTCATACCGTTGATCCGATTGTGATTGGGTTTTTTGCAAAATGTTCAGGAGATTCCCGGGATGAACATAGGCTATAAGAGAGTTGTGATACTCATCTCCTACACCCTTAAAAATCGCCCTTTATAGTGGAAAACGTGAAAAAAGTAGCTCTTTGGACGCTTAAATAGTTTACGCTGCCTAAACCATGAGAAATACACAAAATTAATGTACACAGAATTGAATATCTCAAAACGCTCTACAAAAAAGTCCACGACAGCATATGTTTATCTCTTATGGATAACTCACAAAAACCATTTTTGTCCTTCATTGATACCAAGAGTCTCACGCCGTAGCCGAGTGGTTAAGGCAAGAAGTATTGGCGCAGAACTACGGTACTTACGCTGGTTCGAGCCTCTACAGGGGATGATATTATTCTTATGGAATGCCAGTATGGGTCAGAAATGAAATCTAGCTGGGGGAAAAAAAATGTTTTGACTCACTCTCATCAATGTATCTTTTTTTTTCACTCTAATATAATTGTTATATGACGGTTCTTAACTTATCTGCAAAGTAGGGTAAAATTCTAATGTTCATGACTATGTGACGTCATCATTCACAAACAGAAGGCTGTAAGAGGTTTTCTTGCGAACTTATTTAATAATATCTAATTATGTCCTAATTTCTGCATTTTTTGGTAAAAAAGTAACATACTTTTATCGTCCGCCCATGACATGAGAATTGAACGTTCGGGCAGGATGTCTGCCGGGTACGCTAGTACCTTATAAAATGTATCATTTAGTGTGGGGTATTTTAAATTAATCTTCTTCTTCATTTCATGGATTAGGCAACATGCCTGTTCCGTCTCACAGTTGTTCTGTCATCTCTTCATGACCTTCCTAAATTCCTTCAACTTCTTGGCTTGTAGTTAAATGCTGCTTTTGGTAATTTCTACATGTCTAAACCATTTATCTCTATATTCCTTGATTTTATCATTTATTGAATATATATTTAACTCTATTCTTATATCTTCATTCTTTATCCGATCCAATCATGTGCAGTCTTTTTATTCTTCTAAGGAAGTTCAATTCTACGCTTTGTATTCTACTTTGTAATGTTTTGTTCATTACCCAAGTTTCACTCCCTAAAGTAATGTAGGAATTTCCAATGTTTTATAAAACTTAAATCTAGTATCTATTCCAGTGCGCTACAAACCGGAAGGTCGAGGGTTCAAGTCCCGGTGGGGTCAGGATTTTTAAACTGACCCAAACCTTCTGGTGGCACCATGGCCTTGGGTTGTCTACTCAGCATCTAACTGAAATGAGTATTAGATTCTTGTTCTGGGGGTAAAGGCGGCCGTCTCGCAGGGCTTACAACCCGGCTGACATCAAGTGCCGATTATCTAGAAAAAGTGGGAGCCTTAACATCCTACAACCCCAAGGGCATCCCGAGGCCTATAGTGGGAACACTTTACTTTTAGTATCTGTTCCTGTTTTGTTCTTTGTTTTATGTACATTTCCGCATGTATCATTTAAAATTTCCACAGTTTCATATTTATGTATCTTTCAATTTTGTGTTTATAGTAAACTCACAACCAAAATAATTAAAATTTGTTACTTGTTCCAGAGTTTTGTTGTTTATTATTATTTTTGTTTTTTTTTCTTTTGATATTTTAAAATTATATTTTTGGCATAACTGATTTAATTGATATAAAGAGTACTGCAAATTAGTTTAATTTGTTGAATAATAATTTCGTTATTAGCATACATTAAAACGTTTAATATTTTACATCAATTTTCAGCAATATTTTGAACAAATTCCAAATTGTATCTCCTTGATATCCATAATTTTCTATTTTCAGTCAAAACATAACGAATGGAAGAAGGGTTTAACTAATGAAGGAATATTAATTGACAATAAATATAAAATAAATGCTTTATTATTCGCTGACGATGTTGTACTTTTAGCAGAATCTGAAAATGAGCTCCAAATGTTAGCATATAAATTTAAATTAATAGCCAATAGATATAATTGTAAAATATCAATAAATAAGTCAAAAGTAATGGCATTCATTGGTAAATATGGAGATCAAAAATTGTACTGGATAACAAAATAATAGAATAAATAGCACATTTCCAATATTTAGGATGTGATATAACTTATAGAGAAAATAAAGATATAGAAAATAAAGTAAATACATTTCAGGCTATTTATGGAACCATAAAAAGAACCTTAGGTCGGAAAACAAGGAAAGATACGAAACTTAAATTATATAAAACAATGGCTGTTCCTTTTTTGTTGTATGGAAGTGAAAATCGGATAATGAAATCAAGGGATAAAAGCAGGATACAGACTGTGGAAATGCTATTTTTACGTAATGTGAAAGGATGCACAAGAGCGGATAGAATAAGGAATGAAACTATACGAGAAGAATTAAATATATGTGAAATTGAAGATAAATTCAGCGAAAATAATAATAAATGGACAGAACACTTAATGAGAATGAACAACGAAAGAATACCAAAAAGAACCTTCCTGTATAATCCCAGAGGAACAAGAGATGTTGGCCGACCACGTAGAAGATGGACTCCACTTTTAACTTCGCCGGACCAGGCTGCATAGCCTAAACCTTGAAGTAGAAAAAGAAGAAGACATAACGATACCATGTAGGTGCTACTCTCCAAACCCAAGTATAGGCTATCAATTATCATAGGCTAAGTAATGTCGTTAGTGATTTCCAATTTATGTAGAGGATTTGGAAATCAAGAGTGGCATTTGTTAGGATTACTTAACGAATAAAATTAAGCTATTTACTCACAAATCATTATTTATATATCCATAAATAGTAATTCTGCCCGAGGGCAGGCCCTTCACTGCAATCATAGCATGTTCATGCTATGCTTGCAGCTTTACTAGGGAATTGTAGGTGTGGTAACTTCCCGTTGCTTTCCACACCGGTGAAAGATGATGGTGATGATGATAATGATGATGACCATATGATTTCGGGGACCTTTTGGGCCTGAAAGTTTTCCTGACATTTGTCTTACAGGCGAGGAAAAACCCAGATAAAAACCTCACCCCGAAAAACTGCCCGACCGGGGATCGAACCCGGGCCCGCTGCGTGACAAGGCAGCACGCTACCTCGAGACCACAGCGGTGGACTTATTTAAATATAGTTATTTAAAAAATATATATATTTAATGTAAACGGCGATATTTTGAAAACAAATGATAAATGTTTGGTTATTCTTCTTTTGTTCGTCCACTGCAACTAACTCATATTATGTATTGCCAAATAGAATCGCAATAGTGGAGAAAAAATTAAACACATCACACTGTATATTATAACCAACATTATAGGTTATTAATTACTTTCATAGGAAATAACTCCATAAAATCATTATTTAAAAACACAATTATTGGACACACAATTATCAAATGTGTAGTTCGAAGGAATCTGTTCATTATTTGCTATATTCAACGTATTTGTTAGAGAGCCAGTCACTGCAAAATAATGCTCTGATCTGTTCAGAATATTAAAATTGAGGCGCTTTCCTTAATATGATAAACAGAGGTAGATAAATATCGAGGTGAAACACGACTGGGATTGGTTATAAAACAAAATTCATTGAAACGTGATTGGTCAATGACTTCCATTCTCCCTAAGGATTCTCCTCCAGACCTCACTCTTCCTGGCGACTGACCACCAATTCGAATTTTAAATCTTCGGATATCTTCCAAAACTCCATCCATCCACCCAGCTCTAGGTCTTCCAATATTTCTTCTTCCAACTGTATGGTCCATCATAATTTTTTTAACCGTTTCGCTATTATCCATTCTCTGGGCATGTCCTACCCACCGTAATCTAGCTATTTTAATATCTGCAACAATGTCTGGTGATTTATACAAGTGATATAATTCCTCATTATATCGTATTCTCCATTCTCCTCTTTTGTGAATTCTTCTCAGGATTTTCCTTTAAAAAATCCGACCTGAGTAATGGTACTTTCAGTCGAGATTCAAGTCTTAAACTTCCATATGTTAGCACAGCCTTTATTAATGTCTTATAAACCTACTGAATTACTAAACCCAATTTTGTCTCAAATACCGAAAAAAAATTAAATTGGAATGTTCTGCCTTGTAATACTCTTTTCAATCTCTCTCTCTCTCTCTCTCTCTCTCTCTCTCTCTCTCTACCTTAATTAACCTCTCTCTTTATAGCTATTTCAACATGTCCAGTATCCTAAGCATCTTACAGGGATACGACTTGTCAGGGCTTTTTATTGTCCGCGCACGAGCTTAGTTCAGTGAACAACTCAATGCCAGGGCCACCTCCTAGACAACATGAATATTTAGGACAGGACACACCATTTCACTGTCATTTATACTTAAGACGAATAAGATATGGTTGTTGATTATAATGGCCATTTGATGTTTGAGGACAATGCGGGCTTTAACGTCTCCCGATAGGTCTACTTCAATTATAGGTGAAAAAAAACTCCGAAATAACCTCACCTAAGAAATTTGTTCTGACTGGAACCGAACCCAGGCCAGCTGCGAACGAGACAACGACGCTATTCCTAGACAACAGCAGCGGACTAATCTATTTTAATGTCTTTAAATCCAAAATTCGTTTTTATACAGAAATAACATTTATATTCTCAGAGGAAAATGTAATCTAACATTAGGCCTAACGCCATATTTATATATTTTATTAATTTCAAATGTCCACCGCTGTAGTTTCGGAGTAACGTCGTTGCCTTGGATTCAGCAAACCCGGGTTCGAATCCCGGTCTGGATAACTTTCCTGGTGAACTGTTTTCGGCGTTTTTCTTCACCTGTA
The DNA here is from genome assembly GCA_030220185.1 of Diploptera punctata. Classification (NCBI taxonomy): domain Eukaryota; kingdom Metazoa; phylum Arthropoda; class Insecta; order Blattodea; family Blaberidae; genus Diploptera; species Diploptera punctata. Next base: position 297,084 of record JASPKZ010001609.1, on the reverse strand, counting down.
AAAAAATGTCGGGGGATTTTAGGGCCCAAAAGGTTTCCGATAATCAGCCTATAATATACGCTTTGTTTAATATGGATGTATAGTAGTAGTAGGACTTTATTAGATTAAAAGTAAGATATTTACAATATTATTTACAAATATGGGTCGCACGGGCAGTAAGCCGTACGTGCTGGTGACAGTCCGTTACAATAAAGTAATAATTGGTAATAGTATAAAGAAAAGCAAAAAGAAAACAATAATATTACAATTACATAATAATACAATAACATTATACATTAATTAAGTTATGTAGAATTATTAAGAATTAATGGTATTGCATTTTGATAACGTGTATTTATTCATGAATGAGTGTTGTTCTTATTTTCCGCGTTTTGTCCAGAAATTTACCCAAGTTTATCCAATCTTCTGGATTTACCATTAACTCGTAGCATGCCAATCTTTCACGATTTGAATTTAGAAATCTTTCCGGTAATAACTGACGTCTCCAATATTCTAAATCATTACATTTTCCTAATATGTCTTCAAAGCTCTCGAACATTAGACATATTCGCATATCGTGATCATCGCTAATGTTTAGAAATTTTAATGCCCCTAGCCTAAACCAAGCAAGCCCTGATCTCTCTTTAAATCCTAGGTTGAGTATATAAGATTATTTTCTCCAAACGTGTTTTAGGTCTCTTTGTAAATACAGTGAGCATTTTCCCGCACATTCGGCGAAAATATCTTGTTGGTTTATATCTAAGTACCTCCTCAAATGTGAAATTTTGGGCAGACGAGGTTAGGAGAGAACTCCAAAAGATTGGGATGGGTTGATGGGTGGGTTGGGTATGGAGGGACTGAAAATCGCAAGAATGTATGAATATATATGAATGAATAGTGTGTCTTGTCTTAAATGTTGGGAGTTTTCTCGGAGATTCTCCTTACACAGAGCTAATAACATATTTTGGAAGGAACTCTATATTGTCATGTGGTCAAAAAGTATGTATGTGAACCAGAGATTACATCCTCTCCTTGACAGGTCGTTTCCCTTTAAGGCCCAAAAAGCATGGAGCAAGTTGAAGTATCTAGAAAGGGAAATGTTACAATTAAGGAGATATTAAATCATTTCCATATAATGCGGTACGTGGTCCTGCTTAAAATGTTCTCAGTATTCTAATTGGACCGTAATCATCTAAATTTGTTAGAGCGTCATAAAATAAATTGACTAGTAACTCAACATGTGTTATATTATCAGAATCTTTTCATATAAAAACTACTTAAGAGCACCTCAAAATCGTTTCCCTACCTCATAATTAAACTTGTAGAAGAATTATATAAAATCTGCGTGACACCACAGGTCTAGAAGGTCTTTGGCGTAATAGACGTATGCTGACCTCGCATCCACATATTGTGTTAATCACAGAGAATGGCGATCACCCAAGCGTGATAATAATAATAATAATAATAATAATAATAATAATAATAATAATAATAATAATAATAATACTTTACTTATTCTGGCAGAGTTAAGGCCATAAGGCCCTCTCCTCCACTCAACCAGCACAAATACAAATAAATATTTGACAAATATAGATATACACTATACTAATTATAAACAGTTAAAGATACAATAAATGTAGCAATGTAAATGTCATGTACATACAACATTTTATAGGGTAATAACAATAATGATACGATAATAATAATAATAATAATAATAATAATAATAATAATAATAATAATAATAATAAAATATGATACATTATACGGGAAACACCAATTAATATATATATATATATATATATATATATATATATATATCTTACAATGGATAATAATGAAGTCGAGTTTAGAGCAAATATAAAATTAGATTTCTTTTAAAAGATGCCAATGTCCGGCAACCCCTATTTCTTGTGGTAGGGAATTCCAGTTGCGAGAAGTGGAGATGGTATATGACATGGAGTGATGTGATGTCCTATGTTGCGGTATATTAAGTAAGAGACTATGTTGTGATCTTGTGTTTAAGTTATGGTTTGAGGATAGATACTGGAAACGGGTTGATAAATAATTGGGAATCGAGGTATGTAGGATCTTAAATAGGAGAATTAGACAGTGCGATTTTCTTCTCTCTTTTAGATGTAGCCATGACAATTCGTGGAATAATGGAGAAATGTGATCGTATTTTCGAACATTAAATATGAATCTGATACACATATTATGGACACGCTGCAGTTTGTCCGACAATCCGTCACTTATGTCAGTTAGTAGAACGTCACAGTAGTCAAAATGCGGCATCACTAAAGTTTGGATTAAAATTATTTTAAGAGTTGTAGGAAGAAAATGTTTAACTCGCTTTAGGGAATGCATTATGGAGAAGATCCTTTGAGATGTTTGTTTTACTTGCACATGCCAATTTAAATTAGAATCTAAGTAAAATCCTAAGTTTTTAACGACGTCGGTATAAGGAATGTATGTGGTCAGCATATCAGATCCTCCAGCCATTACGAGTATAACTTTTTTTTTTCAAATTAAATGTTATTTATTGTAGTTGCCCAAATTCATCTTGATGCTGAGTAGATACCAGTCACATCCTGGCAGAAAATCCAAGAGAAAATGTCTCCCCCACTGGGATTCGAACCAGTGCAAGTTACATTATTCTGCCCTGGAGGAGGGTTATTGTTGGGTAAAGAGGTAAAGATTGGATTTAGTGACACTAGGAATACTGAAGGAGTTCTCCATGTGTGAGAACTTAGGTTGCTCAGGTTGGTAATCGGTAGAGTTGAGGTTCTTATCTCGGGATTCCACGAGGACTTCGTCGGGCAGAATTAATGTGCAAAGAAGATCTGGTAAAAGTAGTTTATTCTTAACTTTTATACACTGCAAGTAATCGTCTATACGAAGTGAATTTATTTAACTTTAGAACGAAGTGTCTTTGAGAAGTGACTTGATATAATTTTGTACGAGAAGTGACTTGATGAAATTTATGCGAGAAGTGACGAGGAGAAGCCTCTCTCGCCTATAGGTAAATTAGTTACTCCCACTACCTCGATCTAGTGGACCTAAGGTCAGTGCTTAGGCACATATAACGAAACATATAATTGGTTAATGCGCCCTCCTATTTTGATCCCGGGGGTGTTACAAATTTATCATTGGCGATTTACGCCTTCAGAGGTTGGACCTTTTTTTCCCGTGCTGGCTTCACGTACAGTCGGGTCACAAACATTAGCTAGGCTTGGGTTTTTTTCTTAGGCTTAAGTTTTTTCCTAGGCTTCCGACGCTAGAAACTTGCCATATTCCCACACTTTTTTGCTAACGTAGTTTGTGTCAGGGTAAAAACCCCCGCTTGTACATTTAGCTAATGGGTTATGGTTATCACGATAAATCAGTTAACTGGAGGCTTAGAAGATATTTCTACTCATTCTGTCGAGCAAAGGATTTTGTCATTAGTAAGTTATTATGATGTGTCAGCCACTTCCGTCTTAACAAAAGAAAGGGTTACATTACCTGAGTTGTCAGTCCTCTTTAATAACTAATAATTTAATTACATTGATGCTGACTTCTTTGGATCATTTTATATGGCCTTTGCTCCTACATAATCAGGTTCCACTCGCTTTCCTGATCAATTTGAATATAAATATGACCTAAGTCCAGTAACTGCTTCATTAAATGATATTATAATTTTATCCGCTTATTATTGCCGATAGGGATTTATTTAGATTTACACAGGAGGCTGTGTGACTAACTTGCCATAGCCCCAAGGTATAAATACTTAAATCACTTATATATAACTCGAAATTAAAACTTAATGCAAACTTTGTTAATTTATTCTTCAGAACCAAATATGTAATAGGCCTATAATTTATGTAACTCATACAGAACATTTAATTTATTAGAACCATTTGAAGATAAAATACGAATAAAAACAATACACACAAAATATAGGCTAACAAAACTGTAATAATTTATTCTTTTGTTTAATGCAGGGAACTTAAAAAGACAGACTTTATTAAAATATAGGCTATACAGCATATGCAATAGAAATAATATCAAAGGCTTGACTTAGGCTTTCACGGCAGGAGTTATTATGATGATCTTGTAGAAGATTTCCGGGCTATTGGCCGTGGTCTTGAGGCTTGTAGTTCCCTGACGTTTCGCCAGAGACTGCGGTTGTCTTGAGACTGGCAATTTTGTCGACTACCTGCCCCACAATCAATCAATCAATGTACGTATCGGATACCGAGACATCTTTGGAAATATAGGGACTTACGGATTTTTCCCTCGTTAACCAGAAGAGCTAATATGGCCAGGTTGGAATTACGATGGCCGATTGTATAATCGGAAAATTAGTTTTCTATATCTCATTATGTTTCTTTGTTTTTTATATACATTAGACAGGGACAATTTAATATGTCTTGCTTGTATACATTTTATTATTAGTTTTAGTCTTAATTTTAACTAACATTAACTGGTTGCATTATAGGTCGTAATATAATAGATATTATCTTTTTGATCAAATTTTTATTTAGTATTTAATATTAGAGTTAATTGAGATTGTTATATTCTGATGTAATATATGTTTGTCTTGGTGAGTGGAAGAGAAGGCCACATGGCCTTAATTCCACCAGGCTAAATAAATCTAAATCTATTATGCTCCCTAGTAGTTCCATCGGAGAGATCAGTGTTATGGTGTTAATATCGTAGTTTCTGGAGGACGCCTCTAATTAATGTTGTTCAGAAGTGCGCCGTCCTGAGTGTTGGAGTTCCATCCGCAAGCTGTGCTTGAAGACCTGGTCGAGATTAAATTTAAATGAGGTATTAATTGAAGTTAATATGCTGGAGTTCCGAGGAGAAGTCGCCATGTCAGCAATTAAGTCCAAAAAAAGGCTCTTTTCAGGCTGTGCTGATTGTGTGGAATTTTGAATTTGGAAGAATTAAAAAATTAAGAATGATAATTTAAATTTAAATAGGGAATGATAATCGAGCACCCTGCCCTATTTATAAATGTTTAGCGATGTGTTACTGTAAAAATGTATAAATAGGGCAGGTAGTCGATAAAATTGCCAGTCTCTGGCGAAACGTCGGGGAACTACAAGACTCAAGACCACGACCAAAAGCCCGGAAATCTTCTAGGCCTACAAGATCATAATATCACAGACATTATAAAGCAATCTTAACAAGTAGATTAGAGGGTTGCAGTGAGATATTTTTTTCCTCTTGCCTCCCAGTAGCGTTGATACAGTATAGCAGTTTACGAATGTTACAAATATAATTTTATAAATCAAATTAACAATGTGTAGTTTGCCCTTGTATTACTCGTAACAACTGGTCAATATGATAAGGGACAGACTTCAAACATTTATTTTTTCAAACTACAAAAAATAGAAACACAATTCCAGCGTTCCTGGAAAAAGGAAAGTTTGAAGTTCCGATCACGGCCGCATTTCTCTAACCACTTCCGACGTTACCAGAACAACACCATTCCAGGACGTTGGATTCGAAGAGGAGTAGCAGAAGATCAATTTCATTGCTGGTGACCTCCCAAGTCACCAGATGTAACCCCCTTGTGATATTCATCTGTGGGGTTATGTAAAAGACCGTGTTTTTATCCCCCCACGCTTTAAACTCTTGAAGATCTGCGACATCGGATTGTTGAAGCTGTGAATTCGATAACTAGAGATCAGCTGAATCGTGTGTTGCAAGAAATAAGCCACCGTTTTGATATTTGTCTAACACATGGTGCTCATATTGAATGCATGTACTTTTCTCTTTCCAGGGACGTTGGAAATGTGTTTCTGTTTTTTTTGTAGTTTGGAGGAAATAAATGTTTGAAATCTGTTCCTTCTTTCTGTAGTGAGCCTGTCAAGACATGTAGTGGACGTATGCTGTTTATTGTTTTTATTTGTAAAGTACGTAGGTTGTTTATTTAGTTTTGGCAACTACTTATTTTCTGGATACATAGCGTACATTATTGGTTGGAAGTTTGAGAGGCCTTCGGTGTAGTCACCAGCATTGCGTACAATGTATATCCAGCGATGTGGTAGCCGTCGAATGCCATCGGCACTGCCTAATCTCTGGATGGTGCGTAGAGACTGATTAACTGCACTCAGACTGTCGTCCACTGTTCTGAATCTCTTCCTTGAGTTTAGGAATGAGGTCGAAGTCACAGGGACTTATGTCTGGAGAGTATGGAGGGTGGTAGAGCACCTCCCAATCCCAGCGATTGAGCAAAGCAGACACTGCCCCTAGGCACATGTGACACATTTTCGCGTCCTCTAAAGGCTTGTACCCACCTTGCCACTGTTCGGTACTGCAATGTATCTGCCCCACAAGCCTCTCGCAATCCTTGATGAAACTGCAGTGCGTTTCTGCATCTAACACATTCAATCTTCAACCAGATTCTCTGCTCCTGCTTTGAAAACTTGTACTACGTTATGCTGCGACGCCTAGATCTAAACTGATAACTTTGGGCTCATTGTTACATGTGGAGGGGAGGGGGAGAGGCGAATCCATATGCTCAGACGGAGGGGAGGCACTCAAATTACATGTGCAATAAACAGAATTGTCAACCCTAGTTTTATTTGGATTCCACACTATTGTTGCCAAAACTAAAGAAACAACCTTTGTATTATTGGTTTTATAAATTTTCAATATTCCAAGAAAATGTTTAAATCGTTCAAACAATTTCTGTTACATGTGTGGTCAACCAACCTTTATGTCTCAGCTAGGCGAAGTTTCATACCACTTGTTTAAAAATGTTATGAGCTTTTTTGCAGTATTTAGAAATACAGGTTTAAAGTTGAAGTTGAATACGAAAATAATAGGTAATTGAAATTTACAACAATCATGCTTTATATACTCCTAACGCATATATTTATTTATCTTTACCATCAATTAAAATTATGCTTCAAGAATTTATTTAGCACCAAACTTTTTTTTTTTCCAAAAAAAATATGTTTGTCTCTTTGCTCCTAACAGCTTCATATTATTCATTATAAGAGCCATTAATAAAAATGTTATATGAATACTCACAAAGGATTGTGGAATAACTTACAATAAACTGCTTTGATAAAATAACATACACAATTATTATTTTTAATTAACTCATTACTTTAATTTATGGAATATTTCCCCTTACTTTCACCCAGTCAATGTCAACAACAATTATTATTAAATGTGATAAATGGAGATACATTTTGTTTAAGCTGAACATGTCAAAAAATCATTGATTGATTATGGTAAATATATTCATTGTTTTAATAACTGTGAACATATTCCATTGAAATCTTGATGTGAACGTAAATGTTTATACCAAACAAATAAAAAAATAGAAGATATTAGTTTATAGCTTTTTATGAAAAATGTAATGAAATGCACTTGTTCAGTTTAAAATCTCGTCAAATATATTGAATGTTTACTGCTTTATACTCTTTTATTAACTCCAATTAGTCGCTTAAGTAATTTTGTCAAGTAGGAATTTAATAAAATTTTTAAAAAATGAATACCTGAATAACGTGAACACAAAGGACAGTGTGTCTATTATCTAGAAAGGAATATTACTCAAACCCACATTTATTTAATTTGAAAATCTAAAGAATTTTATTCAGAAGATTTTTCCAATTAAGCAAATCTTTAATTGACGGAGCTAATTGCTACACATATTTCAAGTAACATATAATTAAAAAATCATTAACCCTAATTACAGTACAAATTTCCAGTATCTATCCTCAAACCATAACTTAAACACAAGATCACAACATAGTCTCTTGCTTAATATACCGCAACATAGGACATCACATCACTCCATGTCATATACTATCTTCATTTCATGTAACTGGAATTCCCTACCACAAGAAATAAGGGACTGCCGGACATTAGCAACTTTTAAAAGAAATCTAAATTTATATTTGCTCTAACCTCGACTTCATCATTACCCAGTGTAAGGTGTTTCTGGTATAATTTATCATATTCATACTATTATTATTATCATTATTATATTATTATCATTATATCATTATCATTATATTATTATCATTATTATATTATTATTGTAAGTATTATTATTGTTATTATCGTATAAAATGTTGTTTGTACATGAAATTTACATTGCTACATTTAATGTATCTTTAACTGTTTATAATTAGTATAGTGTATATCTATATTTGTCAAATACTTATTTGTATTTGTGCTGGTTGAGTGGAAGAGAAGGCCTTATGGCCTTAACTCTGCCAGAATAAATAAAACATTATTATTATTATTATTATTATTATTATTATTATTATTATTATTATTATTATTATTATAAAAGTTATGGCTGTTTGACTTCACTGTTATGTCATTTTAATAAGAATAGCGTAATGATGATGATGATGATATTTTTTTATTTCAGGATTGTTTCTGTTATTTACACAGGTGTCTTCAACCAAAATATACTTTTTTTTTCTTCCACACTTATTTGTCTTGCGTGTCTGCTTCTGTTATATTTCTCTTATTCATGTTGTCTCTTGAATTTCCGTTATCCACGTTCATTTTGGTCTACCACGCTTCCTTTTTCCAGGAGGTATCCATTCAATACATCTTTGTTTGTTTCTGTGTTCCTTCTTCTCGTTATATGTCCATACTAACTTAGCTGGATTTCTTCAATCTCTTGTATAATATCCTTGTCTACATTCATTATTTATGTTATAGTATTACTTTTACTTTATAATAATAATAATAATAATAATAATAATAATAATAATAATAATAATATACCTGAATAACTTAGTAAAGTTTTAAAATTAAATTATATAATTGTTATCTAATAGATCCATCTCAACTTTGTAAACTTAATTCTCTGTAGGCCTTTCGGAACTAGTCCCATCATCAGCAGAAGGAGCAGTAATGTATTGCATTCATGGTCTGTAGGTACACACCTATCACCTGCTCCTCCTGCTGATGATGGCATACTAGTCCGGAAAGGTCTGCTGATAATTAATTTATGTTGAGGAGACTAACCTATTAGGTAAAAAAAATTATAATTTCATATTATAATTTCAAGTCCACCGCTGTGGTCTCGAGGTAGCGTGCTGCCTTGTAACGCAGCGGGCCCGGGTTCGATCACCAGTCGAGGCAGTTTTTCTGGGTGAGGTTTTTATCGGGGTTTCTCCTCACCTGCAAGACAAATGTCAAGAAAACTTTAAGGCCCAAATGGTCCCCGAAATCATATGGCCATCATCATCATCATTCTTATCATTATCATCATATCATCATCCTTCACCGGTGTGGAAAGCAACGGGAAGCTACCACACCTACAATTCCCTAGTAAAGCTGCAAGCATAGCATGAAAATGATATGATTGCAGGGAAGGACCTGCCTTCGGGCAGAATTACTATGGATGGATGATAATTTTAATTTTATGACTAATACCTCAACGGAATTGTATGATGAATTTTATTAATATTGATTAGGAAAGTTTGCCAGAAGAATAAATCTGTTTCTAACCGTATATTACTCCTTAATACTTTACTGCCATTCATCGTGCCCGGTGGACTATTAATTACACTGGTCAACATGATTTTTGTCTCATGAGAACCAATAGTTGTACCTAATGCAGTTTTGTATCGTGTTTTCAAATATGTATTCGAAATTTCTCCATCACCCAGAGTTTTTTTATTTCAATTTCAATTTTTGGATTTAAATAATTATTTTTTAATAAACGTTTTTCCGTCCATTTGTCCATTGCAAAACAAAACCAAATGAGCTAACTCAAATGATTTGAGCTATGGAATACAGATATCAAGGCAAATGGAATCCTATATACTGGCCGATTATTGTTGGACCATCAAGAGGGATGCTCCACAGGCGAAATATAGGAGAAAATCATCATTTCTTACTTTCTAGGTGAGTCCGAATGTTCGAATATCGTATAGTTACAAATGCAGAAAATATTAAAGTGTTTGAAATTGTAAATTCTTGTCTATCGGAAACTCTGCGTGATGGAGAAAACCCGATATCGTACTTGAATTCAGGAGGAATAATACTATCAGAATCACATATTTTTCTTTCTTAGACAAAAAAAAGTTTATTTTTTGTTGCTCTGTGTTATCATACTCACCTCTACAGTGCACTTCAAAAACAAAGAATACGATTCACAAGCTATCAAATTTATTTGAATATTTAACTCATGCCCCAAATGGTAGTCAATGGCCAATCACGTTTCAATGAATTTTGTTCTACGACTAATCACAGTCGTGTTTCATCTCGATTTTTATCTACTTCTGTCTATCATATTAAAGAAAGTTCGTCCTTTTAATATTCTGAACAGGTCAGAGCATTTATTTTGCAGTGACTGACTCTCGAACAAATACGTTGAATATAGCAAATAATGAACAGATTCCTTCAAGCTACACATTTGATAATTGTGCGTTCAATAATTGTGTTTTCTTAAAGTAATTAATAACCTATAATGTTCGTTATAATATACAGTTTGATGTGTTTCATTTTTTCTCCACCAGGGTGCATTCTTACAATATTGCGATCCTATTTGGCAATAAATAATATGATCTAGTTGCAGTGGATGAACAAAAGAAGCATAACCAAATACCTTTCATTTGTTTCAAACATCGCCGTTTACATTAAATATATAACTATTTTAAAATAACTATAGTTAAATAATGATTTGTGAAAAAACAGCTTAATTTTATACGTTAAATAAGCCTAACAAATGCCACTCTTGATTTCCAAATCACCTAGATAAATTGGAAATCACTCGAGTCATTACTTATGACAAATTGGTAATTAACATTGTCTGGAATTTTAATAGAGAGTTCAATGCATAACGCAAATAATTGTCACTTATATAAGCTGTTGTGAAATGATAATAGTGAACATTCATTTTACTATTGTTACCACATCAATAACAGAACTCCCTGACAGACAAAGCGAACAAATGTAAATAGCTGTGCTCTACGGGAATTACCTACTTGATAGCCAATATGTTAGTGATATGCAGTTGAAGGTTACACAGTTTATTATTAAGTCGCTCATACAATAGGCCTACTTCTAGAATACGGCGTGCTTTCGAAATTTGGCGGTTTTTACACCCAGCCGGGATCAATGAATTTTTCAGAGCAAAAAATTCAGAGTTTGGTTTTCTTCGTCGGTAGAGTAAAGCCGTGAATTCTGTGTCATACATTTAGTGCACGTACAATATCCTCAAGTCTTAATTAAGAGGACTATGGCAACATTTGTTGACCCTATCAAGCCGAAATTTTAATTTCGACGCTATTGCTCTGAAATGTTGAGGAATGTTACTGAATTAAGTACTAAAACTAAGGTACCCTTCAGGTGTCTTCCAGCCTAACTCTTAAGAATGATTTAGAGATGAACAGACAGGTGAATGGAAAATACTACGTAACAGTGAACTACATGGTCTTTATAGGAAGCCAGATGTGGCACTTTTGGAAACCAACCACGGTCTGCATACTATTTGTGGGGGTTACGAAACCCAAAACCACGCTGACTGCTACCTTTTACGACGTTAGAAAAGCAAACCACGCTCAGGCGTAACACTTGTCCGGGATCGAGTTTTGTTAATGCTGTATTTATTAATGTGATCGTGATATTCAAAGATGTTATCGATAAGAAAGCAGCCTGCCTCGGGCCCATGAAAGGCAGCTATTAATTCATCTTTCTTTCCCTGATGAACATACATACAAAATAGCCTATAGATTCTGATTACTAAATGCATACAGTGAGTGATTTTGTTACAGGATAGTGATCAACTACTATACTTGAATAATAACAAAGGGGCGTTGTATAAAAGATAAGCTTTTAATATAAACAAGTTGAATATTAAAACTAATAATAAATTAATAACATAAAATGGTTCTTGATCAATCAATCAAGCATAGCTTGTAGAAATAACTAAACAAATAACGTACCAGACATAATGCCACACTCATACAGATGTCCAAGCTTTTAGGAAACACTTCTTCCGTACATAGCTGGACTAACTCAAAATCGACCTCTTCTCGGTCTTAATCAACTTGTCTATACATAGACCACCATATTAACTTCTTAACTGCATGGTGAGTTAGAATTGGATTCCAATATTGAATCCGCTTTTAAGCAACTAAACGCCACTTGCTAGGCTGATCGAATGATGATGTTCGGTAAGAGTACAATGCATATAAAGGTTCACGAGTAGAGGGGATATGCGCTGTAGAGATGCGCGGCAGAAAGGATGAAAAGGGAAGGGGTAGCCACACGGAAAAGAGGACATTGGCATATTTCATAAATGTTCTGTAGTAGGGAGGAGAACAAAGATACCATACCGAACCGCAGAAAGGCACTTTCGGTTCAGTAACTCCCCCTGCGCCCTCCGGGTAAAAGAAAACAGTCCATAAACTTCAAAATAATGTCCGGTAGAAGAATCCCACGTTGGGAGGGGCACATCAACACTATCAGATTCCAGCGGTAAACTTCAATACAAATCTTCCATCGTCCCCTAAATCACAATCACCACACTCGCTTCCATGTTGACTATCCAGGCGCTGAAAATCAACTCCAATTGGACTCAGTCGCCATAGTGCAACTCTGCGGTGTTCCAGGTGAAGAACCGGGTGACGATACTATAGTTGGATTGCCGGAACGCAATCCCGCTCCACCGCCTTCCAGGAATCTGTAGTTCTAGAGCCACTATGTCGGTCAGCTGGGCACTCGGGGGTCGGCCGGATCCTCCAAGCGCTCGACTGCCGAACATTCCAGGCTGCGTCGTAATGCCAATGTTTAAGGAAGGGTAAACTGAAACAAAAAACAGGCGAAGACAGGAAAACGGAACCATACACATACTAGTTCAACATGTGCCATAATACAAAATGTTTTTTGTAACCAATATCTAGTTTAACATACAGATATATTTTTACTACAAACATGCTTGGATTTACTCCATAGCATTACATAGTTTAACCTGACTGACATGTTGTTTTATAACGTGGCCATCGACGTTTTCTAACTCGAGGGTAACTGGTGTCAGAAAGCGTTTCACAATGTAAGGTTCAGACCATTTAAACATAAGTTTTCCCATACGTTGCTCCCCACGATTACTGAGTGGATAAAGGCGATAACGTACTCGATCGCCAACTTTATAAGAGACGTCCTTCCTATCCTTATTATACCTATTAGCTACGTTCTCTTTAGCGACCTTAAGATTCTTGAATGCTTCCTCCCATTTCTGAACTTTGTTGGCTTGTTTCAAATCACTTAAGTCAGCATCCGTAATGCGCCAATTTAATTCCAAGGGATGCATAATACGTCTACCCAAAAACAATTCGGCAGGGGTAGTTTTTGTAGACTCATGGACAGCATCATTACAACCCAAAGCAAACAACGGCAAATGTTGATCCCAAACATTTTGCTTAACATTATGAAAAATGGTGAGACCTGTTTTCAATGAACGAAAAAACCTCTCACAAAGGTTAGGCTTTGGATAATAGGGAGAAGTTGTAATACGATGGACACCCCAATCGAAACACATATTCTTAAACATATGGGAAGTAAAGGCTTTTGCATTATCCGAAACAATGGATTCAGGCACACCAAAGTTCGGAAAGAAGTTTCTAGTGAAGAATTCTACGACAGCACTAGATTTCAAGGATCTCACGGGATGAAGCACGACGTATTTAGAGAACCCGTCGACAACTGCTAGAACCCCAACATTTCCTCGTTTAGAGCGAACTAAAGGACCAAAGAAATCAATAAAGAGTCTTTGCATGGGAGCTGTGGAGGGCTCCGCTGAATGAAGACCTACTTTAGTATTAGAAGCGGGCTTAGCTCGCTGACAATCAACGCAATTCAAAATATATTTACGCACCTCATCACCCATATGAGGCCAGTAAAATTGTCTATTGACCTTTTCCATAGTCTTGGCAATGCCCAAGTGCATGCCCAAAGGAGAATCATGATAATACTTAAGTAAGACAGGCCGCAATACTACGGGAACCAACACACGATTCTTCGGACCTTTCCGAGGACTATACACCAATAGACCTCTATGTAAAGAAAAATCTGGACTATTCGTGCCTGCTCTAATTTGAGCATATAATCTCTTACAATCATTATCTTCTTGTTGATGTAATTTGAGATCTTTAAAAGATGCCGGAAAGTTCGAAAGAAGATTGACTTGAGGGTGTTCCGGAACCTCATCTTCATGGAACAGTCGCGACAAGCCATCCGCTACCGCGTTATCAGATCCTCTAACATGGACCACTTCAAAGTTGAAAGCGGAAAGACGCACAACCACCTACCAATTCTGCCCAGAGTACCACTGTTTTTACATAACCAAGAAACTGCTTGATTATCTGAATGAACCACAAAACGATTATGTTCCAAAAAGGTACGGAATTTTTCACAACCGAAAACAATAGCTAAAATTTCTCTCTCATAAATGCTATACTTAATCTCGGCCTCATTCAAAGTGCGGCTAGCATATCCCACTGGTGCTAAATTGCCGTCGATTTCTTGATTAAGAACAGCACCTAACGCCCTATCACTGGCGTCACACTGAAGAACAAATTTTTTATTGAAGTCGGGAACCTGTAAAGTTGGAGCTTCACAAAGGGCTAATTTAAGACTTTGAAAAGAAGCTTCGCATTCTTGACTCCATAAGAATTTAGTTTTCTTTTTCTTCAAGTTATTCAAAGGAATGGCAATCTGAGAGAAGTTAGGAATAAATCTGGCATAAAAGCCCACCATTCCCATGAAACTTCTAACGCCTTTTAAATTCTTAGGTGTAGGAAGATTTTTTGATGGCTTCAACTCTCTCCGGGTTCACTTGGATACCATCGGCTGATGACAAATGGCCCAAAAACTTTATTTTAGAACAACCCAAAGTGATCTTTTCGGGATTAACAGTAAATCCTTTATTATTTAACCTTTCAAAGACTTCTTTCAAATGAGCAAGATGTTGCCGCATATCAGAAGAATACACGATGAGATCATCACAATACTGAAAAACATACTTGTATTTCAAGTTTCCGAATAATTTGTCTAATTCACGACTCAATATTTGACTACCTACACTCAAACCCATAGGCAACATATTAAATTCGTAAAGGCCGTTAGGGGTAACGAAAGCCGTGTATTTTCTGCTGGATGGAGTTAACGGTATTTGAAAAAAGGCGGAATGCAAATCAATTACGGAAAACACTTTGGCTCCATGAAATATTTGGAAAGCTGCTTCCAAAGTAGGCAATGGAAAACAATCAAACACTACTTTATTATTAAGTTTCCTATAATCGATAACCAACCTATGGCCTCCACTAGGTTTTGGAACAAGAAAAGCCGGGCTCGCGTAATTAGAACGACTTGGCCTAATGACACCTTGTTGCATAAGCTTATGAATTTCGCTTTGTAACAATTGCAACTTAGGTGGAGAAAATTGAAAAGGTGGAGACCGAACAGGGATATTATCCAACAATTCCAGTTCACAAAAACTATCTTTTGCTCTTCCTAATTGATTACTAAATAATCCTGGGAATTCTTTCACCAATTTGGCTAATTCCTTATCCTCCTCAAGATTATTGAGAGACATAACGCAACGTTGTTTCGAAGGATTCTTACCACACGCATGCCCGTACATACAAGGATGTACGTTAAACGGCAGCGAAACGTCTCGCGCAAACCTAAAATTACAGACTCTGTTCTGAAAATCAATTTTCATGCCGGATTTCGCCATAAAATCGTAGCCTAGAATAATAGGAACAGGTAACTCTGGGGCCACATAAAACAACTGGTCCCATGAAAATTTATTTATCTTTAACCTTTTGAACGCCATGCCCGGCGTGCGCCGGTGAAAGTGTGTGTACAGCTGTACGCCACGCACGGCAGCCTCCGGTTTTCAATCTTATTACTTTAAATATTTTTTTCCCGAAATTTTTACTTCAATAAACTAAAATTATTGTTCGTTCTATGTTTGTACATCCTTTCTTAGCAATACCTTGCACATCCCTTACAGAATAACGGTACAGACTGGTTGTAAATCGGTTTTCTAAAGGAGGGTGTACATTCATGTTTCAAGGCCTTTTTTTTTTTTTTTTGCTATGGAATATTGCAATTTTAGGATTTTCTCTTTATTTATTTTATTTTTAGTTGAAAAGATACCTGAGCAAGGGATAGGTCGTGCTGTGGAATACAGTGATTCATGTCTCGAAGTTGACGAAAATACAATTCGCGAGTTTATTGTGACAGTTTTATCAGAAGATGAGAGTGACAGTAACAGTTCATCAAATGGTTATTCGTTTGACGAATGTGATAGTAGTCCCGTTTCTAAGAGAATATTATTACAATCTAAGCCTGTAAATAGTAAAGCAAGTGATGTAGACCTAAATGAACAGAGTGTGACTGACAGTGATGGGCGTGTCGCGCCAAACGAAACACGTGGCATAAAAAAGCTGTTTGACTGGAATTGATTCGAACCCAGGACCACAAAAAATGTTCAACAATATTTAATATTATAAGTGTTTAGTGATAATACCATCAAAATTATTCAGTAGAATAAATGTTTTAGTGATAGTGATAACAAATTTCAATAAAGTCACCGTGCTGAATTCGAAACTGGGATCTTTACAAGTGGAAGCAACACCGCCTAACCTTCAAATAAATGTAAAATAGTGAGTTTAAATTAAATGTACCATGGCATGTAGATAGTTAAATATACTTTATATAGTTTTATATTATATAGTATGGCGTAGTACTTTAAATTTAAAAAACCTGGCACCCACAGCCCAGCTGGCAAAAGGAAAACTCGGCAGTCAAAAGGTTAAGTGCAAACGAACCATTTTATCTACGGAGAAGATTTGATTGTTAACTGATTTACACTTCAAAGAAGTTTTCTTCAATAATTTCTTAGGCAAAGTAGAGACAAAGTCTTCTCGTACAAGAGAAATAGACGCACCACTATCTAACAATCCATCTATTTTCTGGTGGAAAACTTCCACCGGTAAATGAGGCAAGTTTGCCGTGAAAGATGACGGTCTATTGTTCGCAGAAGGAAATATTCTTTTAGACGTTTGGATTCTTTTCTTATACTTTCCCGAGGATAAAGTCATAACATTAACATGCGGAGTATCTAAGCCCTTAGATCGACACTCTCTAGAAAGATGTCCATAACGCTGACATTTCCAACATTGTAAGTTACTTTTCGATTGCCAAGAGTGATCGCGAGAAGAACGATTCGCAGAAGTATTAAGTTTACTTAAATTATCAGGCTTACTTTTTTCACTGAAGTTCCTCTGTCTTTCAGCAATCTCGAAATCAGCCACTTTCCTAGCCAAGACACACATTTCGGCTACATTTTGAGGTTTCGTAGCAAAAACCAAATGCTGTCTGGTGGCCGGGGACATATTTTGTAGAATAATGTCAATTAACTTTTCTTCTGAAAATAGAGGGTTCAATACAAGTGAAGCTCCTTGAATATTGGAGATAAACTCCAGCAAAGATTCTTTAGAAAGTTGGAATCGTCGCGACACAAATTTAATCCAATAGTCTTCTAATAATCTAGGAGGCAACAACGAACATTTCACATATTCTAAACTCTCCATCCAATTAAATCTCAATTTAACAACTTCACTCCAAACCTTCAATAGTATTCCTCCAATGCAACTCAAAATCGAGTTTACAAAATACTCATCGGGAACTAATTTCAATTCGAAGATCGAGTTGAGTTTAATAAGGAAGACAACTAGCAACTCCTTATCATTACCATCGCAAGGATCAACTTTTCTAATTAACTCTCGAAAAATTCGCTGATTATTTTCCTCCGTATGAGAAGAAAGGTTGGGGACCGTTCCACTAGAAAAATCCTTGATAGAGCTAAGTCTACGATCACTTATATTCTTGTTCTGTTCTGCAGAATAATCCTCTTGAATTGCGCTGTCTACAATAAACTTACGCTTAATTAATGTTTGTTCAGCCGGGGAGAGAGAATTCATATGAATTTTAAGTCGCTGACGTATTATATTTACATCGCCTTCCACTTCAATGCCTAGTAAGCTTAACTCTCGGACAAGATTATCTTTAGATATTACATCTATCCAACTAGGCATGTTTACAAAGTTCAATGAACCAAAGATGTAAATAACTATAAGCGAACGTAGCCTAGTATGCATAAATCACTCTCTGTTTATATATAAAGAAAGATGAGTCAATATCATTTACGTAACATAATACAAACGCGTAAATTAATGCTTTTCATTAACTTTAACATAAATACCAAGTATCGAAAACAAATAGTTGTCCGCAGGGTAATATCTCTGAAAAAATGTCGATTTTCTAATTCCAAACTTCATTTACGACCATACAGAGTTTATACCCTTGTTTTGGTACTTGAAACCAAAACTCCGAAACTTGAATAGAAAATTTTAAATCAATACTACTAGAACCACAGTTAATAAAATACAGCATATCTTTCAAAGTGAAAGCTACAAAACCACACGCTCTGCGCACCATTTGTGGCACTTTTGGAAACCAACCACGGTCTGCATACCATTTGTGGGGGTTACGAAACCCAAAACCACGCTGACTGCTACCTTTTACGACGTTAGAAAAGCAAACCACGCTCAGCGTAACACTTGTCCGGGATCGAGTTTTGTTAATGCTGTATTTATTAATGTGATCGTGATATTCAAAGATGTTATCGGTAAGAAAGCAGCCTGCCTTGGGCCCATGAAAGGCAGCTATTAATTCATCTTTCTTTCCCTGATGAACATACATACAAATAGCCTATAGATTCTGATTACTAAATGCATACAGTGAGTGATTTTGTTACAGGATAGTGATCAACTACTATACTTGAATAATAACAAAGGGGCGTTGTATAAAAGATAAGCTTTTAATATAAACAAGTTGAATATTAAAACTAATAATAAATTAATAACATAAAATGGTTCTTGATCAATCAATCAAGCATAGCTTGTAGAAATAACTAAACAAATAACGTACCAGACATAATGCCACACTCATACAGATGTCCAAGCTTTTAGGAAACACTTCTTCCGTACATAGCTGGACTAACTCAAAATCGACCTCTTCTCGGTCTTAATCAACTTGTCTATACATAGACCACCATATTAACTTCTTAACTGCACGGTGAGTTAGAATTGGATTCCAATATTGAATCCGCTTTTAAGCAACTAAACGCCACTTGCTAGGCTGATCGAATGATGATGTTCGGTAAGAGTACAATGCATATAAAGGTTCACGAGTAGAGGGGATATGCGCTGTAGAGATGCGCGGCAGAAAGGATGAAAAGGGAAGGGGTAGCCACACGGAAAAGAGGACATTGGCATATTTCATAAATGTTCTGTAGTAGGGAGGAGAACAAAGATACCATACTGAACCGCAGAAAGGCACTTTCGGTTCACAGATATAATGAGAACAGTTAAGTCTCGAAGAGTGCGATGGGCAGGACATGTGGCACGAATGGGGAATGAAAGACGTGCATGGAAGCTTCTTGTAGGAAAACCAGAAGGAAAACGCCCAGTTGGTGATGTATTTTTATAAGATTATTTAGAGTTAGATTTTTTTTTAAATATTTATTTTATTATGAATGAATCGATTTACTTTATTGAATGAGAAGTTCTGATAATTAATTCATATAGTATTGTGATAACTTTTTTATTTGATTGAATATCGTTAATATTTATAGGATTTGTATTTTTTATTTCTTCTCTAGTTGTCCTTTATACAGATGATTATATATATAGGGATTTAAATATTAATCGATTTATTTTCCTCATCCTCCTGTTTCCCCCACTATTGGCATTGAGTCACTTTAACCTCCAGCAGGAATTTTATCTTTTAACCCTCTTCAAATTCAGAAAAACTAGAGGGAAAACGCCCAGTAGGTAGACCAAAACTGAGGTGTGATAATAACTATCTATGATTTGAGAGAAGTAGATTATACAGGGGATGATTGGAAAACATTAGTTTAGGATGGGATATATGGAGAGCTTATGTCCGCGCGGCCATGATTCTACGGGTTCGATAGTGCCAGTGAGTTAGTTAGTTAATCATAATTTCCTTGTTGAATATTAAGGATACCACATGTGTTCCTGGAGGAGCAAAAACCTTCTTCCAGAGGTTACTTCTTATTTATCTAACGTTGTGAGCTTATCTGCGTTAAGGTTATTTATAGCCATTGTATTCTTTCACTCACTTATATAATTTATTATGTTAGGCCCTACTCGCTAATATTGTCACACTTTTAAGTAGTATTTTTTCTTGTTTACTAATATTTTGACAGTAGGCCTACGTTAATTCTCACATACTTTGAAATCGACGTTCTTTGGTTTTTCTTGTTCATTTGTTTCTTGTAATGCTGACCAACTTGAGCTGACCACAAGTTCGAAAATGTAGGTTACTTCTCGGTTTGCCTCTATGATGGTTTCCTACCCACGGGTCCCACATGTTGGTCATATATGTCATTTTTGTCATCTTACATCCTAGAAATGTGGATCTATTCATTTACATTTTTGAACAATACATTATTGTATAAGTAGTTGGAGACTGGGTTCATTTTATCTAAACACTTTACAAACACTTTATAACCCAATAGCTTTCGAGATTAGGGAACAAATGAAGCAAAGTTCAAAACATATTTGTCTATCTTGGGTACACGGGCATTGCAGGATATTAGGAAATGAACGTGCAGATATATTAGCCAAGTCTGCAGCAGATTCCAGTTTACAGTATGCATATGATCTCTGCCATATTTCTTTACTAAAGTCAAAAATAAAGGAACATATAATAGCACGATGGAACAATGTGTGGCTCAATAGTACCATAGGTACATTAAGAAGATAACTGTTCTTTCCAAGTATTTATGACAAAATAAAATGCAAACACATTGTTCCAAATTTCATATTAACATTCACTGGGCACGGAAAATTTGGCCAATATCTACAGAGATTCAACATCATAGAAAATGCAAGCTGTAATTGTGGAATTGGCAATCAAATCGTAGAAAATATTATATTTGATTATCCATTGTTCTGGAATGAAATATTTGAAATTACATGTCTTCTAACTAACAATGCCTGTTTAAGTAAATCACCCATTACAGAAGTGATTATGACAGAAATGAACTATAGACTTTTTAAAGTTTTTATAAATAAAATTCATAAAAAAACTTTAATTTTACATACAAAAAATTATATAACGACACAAATTTGACAAAATATAACCCTAATGTACCTTAGATGAAATAGGGTTTATACGTTTTGGATAAAAAAAACAATATATCTGAACAACGTGTGAAAGTTTAGTGGTGTTACTTTTAATGCTATATTTTGTACACCTGTATCCCTTACCAACCACACCGCTTCTTGTTGGTCGTAATTTTGGTACCGACGAGTGTTTACTGGTCATGACCCATCAGATTAGGTGCTAGGCTTTAGATGTTATGGGAAAGTTGTATGCAAGGAGAGTAGTCCTCTCATTGCGGTACCAAATTTGAAAGGAAGGTGAGTATGACTTGAAGTAATTCAGGATTTTGTAGGATAGTTATGAGAAGGGTTAGGATTTGTTGGAGGGAGGAATTGGGGAATGGTAGGAGATTTGGAGAGGTTATGTTTGGAGTAGGGATGGGTTTTGGGTTTCTTGTAGTTGGTGTGGGTGGTGTAGGTTTGATTGTGGTCTTCTGTTGCCTTGGTTGTCTGGATTGTAGATACTTGTGGAACACTGGGCATTGCCGGTGGCTCGCCTCATGTTCCCCGTTGCAGTTTGCATTTCGGTGTAGTCTGGTCGCACTCTGCTACTTCGTGTTCTCCTGAACACCGGACACATCTTGTCGCCCTGAAATAGTGTTTCGCTATGTGTCCGAATCCTTGGCAGTTGAAGCATTGTCGGTTTCCTGTATGGTTCAAGATGAACTTTGATGCCAAATAATTCGTCGAGGTCTTCTTTTAATCTTGACTTTAAGTCCTTCGTTTTGTGGAACGTGAGGATGAAGACTGGTAGTTCAATCGTTTTCATCACGCCTTTTTCTTGGAAGTGTTTTTCTAAACTGCGTACTTCTATAAGTGGCAGTTTCCGATGACTTATTTCATCACATATATGTTCTATTGTGATGGAGAGTGGTAAACCTTTCATGGCGGTCTTGAAGATTGGTGGTTGACCGTACCCGTGGGTGTAGAAAGGTGATTTCGATTCCTTCAGGTGTTTGTAAGCCAGTTCGTAAGCTTTCTTCGTAGTTGTTCGTATCGTCAGGTGGCCTTTGTTGTACCTCATGGATACGTCTTTCCTATTGCCGACAGTGATACACTCCAGCTTGTATGGAGTAATTTCTTCTGTGTTGACCACTATGGATGGTGGCGTTTCTTCTTCTTCGGTATCTAGATGTTCGAAAAGGTTTCTAGTTTCTATCGGTGTGTGGGTTCTCTTGGTGCGGTGTGGCGTGCGATCGGGCGGGCGGACGGGCGGGAGGGAGAATCCCTCGTCATCCATACCCATGCTGGACGGCTTCATCGTTGTCGATCCGATGGTTTCAGCGTAGTGGAGGTTCTCCACTAGTGTACACTATCTACGACGACAGCAGCCTGAATGATGATGTTGATATGACCAACCTTTATCGGGCCCAAAAGACTAGTGCTAGCCATGCTTATATATTTTCACAGAGTCTATGTATTTTTATTTAATGCTATGTCGATTTCGATGTGTTAAAATTAATAAAATGTGTTTCGAAAGTGAATTATTACCGTTCTCAAATCCTTTCCACACTCATCTTTAGTGAACATATCTAATATGTTAGCGTATGGTGACTCATTTTAGCGTAAGCTATATAAAAAAATGGTCCATATATATATATATATATATATATATTATATATATATATATATATATATATATATGTGTGTGTGTGTGTGTGTGTGTGTATATTTATAGAAACATATTGTAAACGTGTTTTAAGGGCAAGGAACGCCTATTTAAAGGTGCATCGGGATAGTATATATATAATACGTTTCTATAAATAAAAATATTTGTATGGATAAATTATTGATCCTCTTGGAGCCTTATTCCCGGGCCTTGAAGTTTGGGAGCGGTTTTGAGTGGAATATTACTGTGAGTAAGATGTTGAAGTAGTTAGTACAATTTATCTCTGATACATGTCTATATTTGGAACCTGGAAGCCCATGCTTGATAAACGTGAGTTTTTCGAACCTAGCGGGGAAGAGCTTTGACAGTCATATCGTTCTAATAACCCTCTCATTCTCCTTTATAAAACGAATGTTAATGTAACTAACGATGAACTTTATTTAGGATAATGAATGGACTCGACAAACAAGAATTGACAATAGTTTACCTTCAATACAGTAATTCTGTTATAACAGTTATAACTTTTCTATATACTAATTCAGTTTATTTGCCTTAAATAGTTACAAAAATATATCCCATAAAAATTCTTTGGGCACAGGAATATGTTTTATTACATTTTAAACCTGTTTATAAATAAATAAATATGCCATAAAATATGTATGAAATATATTGCAGGCCAAAGCCGGTTTAAAAAATAAATTGTAGTAATACATTTTTAGGAATTGTATTGATCCCATCAACACTTTAATTTCTTGGTGAAATTACATTACATTTAGCACCGTGTTCCCTACATTATTGTACTTTATAACTATTTATTTATCAACTTGTATATAACTAACTAACTCACTGGCACTATCGAACCCGTAGGTTCATGGCCGCGCGGACATAAGCTCTCCATACATCCCAATTCTGAGCTAATGTTTTCCAATAATTTCCTGTATAATCTAATTCCCTCAAATCATAATTAATGTTATTCTCCCACCTCATTCTTGGTCTACCAGCAGGGCGTTTTCCCTCTGGTTTTCCTACAAGAATTTTCCATGCACGTCTTTCATTCCCCATTCGTGTCACATGTCCTGCCCATCGCAGTCTAAGAGACTTAAATGTTCTTATTATATCTGGCTTCCTATAAAGACCATGTAGTTCACTGTTATGAACTCTTCTCCATTCACCTGTCTGTTCATCTCTCTTTGGTCCAAAAATGTTCCTAAGAACTTTATTCTCAAATACTCGTGCCTAATATATTGAATTTATATTTTTTTAGGATGGTAATTTGAACTTACCAACACCATCTCACAACCGTATGACGCAAATAAAAGTATGATTTTGCAGGTTTATTGTAAATTTTCATATCATTTTACATACTTGTAGACTACACAGTAGGTAACGGACACGAGTATGGAAATTTAATAAGTTTTATGATTAATTAGCTTATACGAGATATTTTTTATGAAAAGATTATTAATTATCTTTCATATGATAGAACAGTCCATTGCTCTGGTCTCGGGATAACGTCGTTCGTCGAACGTAGCGAACGCGGATTCGAGATTTTGGGCAAATATCGGGAAATATTAAGTCCCCAAAATTCTCCATAAACCATTTTGTCCATCAGAATCAACCTATCTTACTCGTCTTGTTTAGTGTGAATGTTTGAGTGAATGTTGTCTCATTTTAAATGTTCGTGTTGCTTTGAGGGTGGCATTGAGCTTATCGCTCGTACAGGGTGGCCTTCTATTACTTTGTGTGATGAAAAAGTATATACGTGATCAAATGTCTAAACAGGTCGTTTCGCAGTAAGGCATGGGACACGTAAAAGAAACTAAAAGGGAGAGGTTAAATTCAGACTACGAAAGAAAGAAAAGTAATATATTTAATATTATACATTGTGGGACAGGATTTTTATTGTCGTTGGTTACTTGGATATAAGCCCCACTGTTGGGAGACACGTGGGACAGGATTAGTCCGGGATGGTTTAATCCAAGGGTTTATTATAAGGAATCCTCGGAATGTGAGAATTTTATGCTCGCGGTCTAGTCAGGTAGGGTTCGGTGAGCAATCAGGAAACTTATCTCAGGGAATAACGCAAGGAAGATTAACGTGATACGTTAATATGAAATCACTGGAGGCTGCCGTGGAGTTAACACAGTTGACTGCTTTATTCACCTATATGTATACACAGGTCGGCCCTCCGACTATTTTGTAGAGCTCCAAAGCACAATGTAGGAGATGATCTAGCAATGTGCTCTGATTGAAGTAAGGCTAACCACTAACTGATGTGTGCACTTTTTGAAGTAAGGCCAACAACTAACTGATGTGTTAGGCTGAGGGCCAGCGACTAACTGATCTATTAGGCTGAGGGCCAGCAACTAACTGATGTGTTAGGCTGAGGGCCAGCAACTAACTGATGTGTTAGGCTGATGGCCAGCAACTAACTGATGTGTTAGGCTGAGGGCCAGCGACTAACTGATGTGTTAGGCTGAGGGCCAGCGACTAACTGATGTGTTAGGCTGAGGGCCAGCAACTAACTGATGTGCGATTCTCTTCGCCACTAATTTATTTGGTTATTCGGTATTTGGTGATCCCGCCCACACGTGCTTTGGACCTCCTTACAAATTAACCAATTTAACAAGTTTTGGGGCTGGTTTACGCCCATTCTCCATCACTGAGGGATGTTCAAATCTTCCATATATTTTTCTTACGTTGGTAGAATAATTAAATTTATTTTCGTATAACGTCTTGCTAATGACACGTCTCCGATAAAGACGTCACCTGTCATGTCAATATCTTATTGTGTGAAATGTCACCTGTTAGCTTGGGGATTTGTGTCGAGTTTGACAGGTACCTACCTGGCCGAGTCTTTTGTTACAAAGGGACAGTTCAGATTCTTTTCCCCATTGTATTCGACACGCTGCCACTGGAAAACCCCTGAATCATACATGCTTTTCCTGAGTAATAACTTTATGATATAGCTTAATTTATTAAGCTATATATCAAAATCGTCTATTGTTCTAGTTATCAATTCATTTCTAATTCTATTATACAAAAAATTGTTTCCTGATTATTTTGAATATAAACTCGGTATAATTTGGATTGTTATTACTCTTTTTGTATTTAGGCCTAATATTACGTTTGAATAAAATACCTTTTCATTATTAGATACTAGGAAACAATGCCTAGACCTAATATCGGTACATATGCCCTTATGATTGAGATGGAAAACTTGATAAGCTAGTTTTCTATCGAAGAATAATACTTCTCGATTGAATTTTAATAAATTGGTCATGGGAGTCTGGACTCGAAAATCTTAATTAAAATAAAGACTGCAAGTAACTGTGAATACAAACTTATAATAATGGTCCCAGTAAATCTTTACCTGATGTAGATAGTCTAACTGGGCTACCTGTATGGGTTAATTGTAATATTGTTTTCAAACATTGCCATTTCATCTGTAAATAAAATCATACACACACACAAGAATAGTTGATACAAACATAATAAATTCAAATTAGCAGCATAGTTTGTGATTCGACATACTATTAAAATATTAACCCTTTTTCTTTTTCTTTTTTTAGAAGTGTCTATTCACAGTGTTCGTGATAATTATCTTGATGTTATGAGTGTCAATATCACCGATCACTCGCTTCAAATTGATTATTGCGTCGAATAATGCACTGATAATTATTGATTATTTTGAAGCACTTTCACTATTCACACGCTATTCTGTATGTTTAAAAACAAAACAAATAAACTATTATGTACAGTGTGAATCATTTTTTTCGTGCCATAAACCAGCTATAATTAAATCTCAATTTCTTCCTTCGGCGATAATCATATTCTAATTTCAATAAATAAAGAAAATTTAATTCAGTAAATCTGATAATATGGATCTGTGGTTAATTTATTTTCGTAATAAAATTATACTGTTCTCTACTGTTAATTTTATTCAAACTACGTATTGTATAAATTATTTATTTATACGGATAATATTATTATTTATTAAATCATAGAGAGAATTATGTAAATTGTGTAAAAAGAAATAGAATATTCAAATTAAGGTCTCATTCGTAAAGAATTAAATGTTCAAATCAATAAAAAAATAATGATTTATAAGTCTCATATTTTAAGTATCATAAAGGTTTATAGATGTTCCGTCCTTTGGAGTATTCAGATTGTTTAAGATCCTAAGTTCATTATCGGTTGGATGATTTTTTTATTAATAATGTGTTATTCTGTTTAGACAATAATCGGCATCTTAGCTCATTTAATTTGTAATCGGTTCTAGTACATATTTATAGGTCGGTAACGTAATTTATACTTTGCGCGTAAGAATCACTCAAGTGGATACAGGATAAATTAACAAATTTTACCACCTTTGCGTATATCATTCCGCAACAATAGTTCTTCAATTATCATAAATAAACGTCGTACATTATAATGCTACTTCATATCGAGTAGGCCTATTCGTCGAAGAAAATACAATACAAAATATAATACCGGATCATCTGCGTCCATGAATATTATCATATTATCATAGTCGTGTTATACAAAACACATAAAAGCATGCCTCAACTGGCTATCATAAAATATACACCCTGTATAATATTATCATTTCATTTAATTTCACGCGCTTATGCGTCTTCAATTATTGCGTCGATCGACCTCTTTATTAGATGCGTTTAGTTCCGACATCTCATTTATTAACTTATTATGCCAATATCATCTCAATATCATTTAATATATTTATTTTATCAAGGATAATCATTTATGTCGCAATTTATCAGCGGCATCCGTTTAATGAACTTTTATTTATTGTGGGCGGATTATGGCCTATCCATATTTATCATTATTATTATACTTAAAATGTCTTCTCTCTCTTTCAGTTGAATGAGTTTATTGTTTAGCATTTTAATTGTTATTATTAGGTTTTCTTTAGTACAGATCCATATATTATTAATAAATTCTTTCCACTATCTCACCCAGTTCAATGTGATTTCAGATCTTACTACATTATTTATAACTACATCGTGCATTGTTGCACTCATGTTCATCATCTAATGCTAATTGATATATTTATACGACTCAATATATAATTAATTCATTAATATTATTTAACTAGGTGTCTTTATATTTCAATACTAATATGATCTTGCCCCCTTCTCGATTGAGCGTTAACAATACGGGATTTTTTTTATACGGGCATTAATAATAGATCACCATATACAATACTCTTATCATTTATTAACATAAATATTTTCAAGTAATCTGATATTCACTTAGATCTGGGTTCGAATCCCGATAACTGGTTTATGCACGTACTTATGTATCTTTATTGGGTCCATGCATCATTTAATTCGTCATTATACTCATTTATTATTGCGAGTCGTTTGTCGAAATTATTTATGTTGTTCGCGCTTCTATCATGAGATTTTGTGCGGCCACTTTGCACTGATTTCTCCAAATTTTCGATCATATAACGTAAAGAACCGTACCACGGATGGTATGAATTTACTACGTTTATTTGCGAATTAAATATCGCATTGAACTCAATTATTGATTCATCAGTGACCAATTTGTTCGCATATACGGCTGATGTTCCCAATTTGGTCAGCTGCTTTTCACTGTACTGGCGTTCGAACAAAGAAATACCTGGTTGGGGATCCTCAATATAACTTAGATATTTTTCCCTAGGTTTGATCTTTATTATCTGTCGGGTTTTTGCAATTACCCGAGGCGAGTACACGTCATTTTCGTCTTTACAGCTTTTCATGACAATTTTAGTTATCTTGCTGGTGGTATGGGTTTCAATTATTTGTGTGTTTTCAGGTATTTCTCTTTCCTCGCTTTTACAATCAAATACATCTACGTTTACAAAATCAATAACTTCAATTATAAGCCCTGATTTGTCATTATTATTAGACTCATTATTTTCTACATTTTGATTTATGCTTTCTTTTGATTCTACAATTTCTTTTTCTACTGTTTGGCCTACATGACTTTCGGTTTTCTTTTCTTTGGGACCCTGATCTAACTCAATGTTATCCCCCTTAAGTTTTAATTCCATTTTGTTTATATTTATCTCTACTTTCTCTATCAGCGTTTCTACATTTTTGTTCATTCGCTCTCGTTCTATCCTGTCTTCCTTCAATTGTGCCATTAAAATTTCGAAGTATTTCTTACAATCTCCTTCCATTTTATTTGTTTTATTTAATTAATTTTTTTTTGTTTATCTGGCCTAATCAATTTCAATTATATACTCTCATTTATTCTATCTCGTGCACCTGCTCTACACCCGCTCTAAAATTTTCACTAGCTTCTACCCATTTCGTTATTGTCTACACTTTCCTGCTCGGAAGCATGCACATTTACATCATCGTTTTGGCTCATTGTATCTTGCGTTTGTTCTTTATGTATCACTATTTTACCGCTCCTTAATCTCATTCCGCCACTCGCTTTTATATTTTAAAATATCTTTTTTTTTTACCTTTTTGTGGTCTTGGTTAGCTTATTGGATTCGGCGTAGCTCTCTTGTAGTCGTCCTCCTCCAAGTCTTCTTCCTCACGTCCGCAGGATTTACTGCTGGAACACTCCTTTCCACTCTTCGTTTGGTGGTTGCAAAGCAGTTTCTCGAAGCCCCACGTTGGGCGCCACGTGGGACAGGATTTTTATTGTCGTTGGTTACTTGGATATAAGCCCCACTGTTGGGAGACACGTGGGACAGGATTAGTCCGGGATGGTTTAATCCAAGGGTTTATTATAAGGAATCCTCGGAATGTGAGAATTTTATGCTCGCGGTCTAGTCAGGTAGGGTTCGGTGAGCAATCAGGAAACTTATCTCAGGGAATAACGCAAGGAAGATTAACGTGATACGTTAATATGAAATCACTGGAGGCTGCCGTGGAGTTAACACAGTTGACTGCTTTATTCACCTATATGTATACACAGGTCGGCCCTCCGACTATTTTGTAGAGCTCCAAAGCACAATGTAGGAGATGATCTAGCAATGTGCTCTGATTGAAGTAAGGCTAACCACTAACTGATGTGTGCACTGTTTGAAGTAAGGCCAACAACTAACTGATGTGTTAGGCTGAGGGCCAGCGACTAACTGATCTATTAGGCTGAGGGCCAGCAACTAACTGATGTGTTAGGCTGAGGGCCAGCAACTAACTGATGTGTTAGGCTGATGGCCAGCAACTAACTGATGTGTTAGGCTGAGGGCCAGCGACTAACTGATGTGTTAGGCTGAGGGCCAGCAACTAACTGATGTGCGATTCTCTTCGCCACTAATTTATTTGGTTATTCGGTATTTGGTGATCCCGCCCACACGTGCTTTGGACCTCCTTACAAATTAACCAATTTAACAAGTTTTGGGGCTGGTTTACGCCCATTCTCCATCACTGAGGGATGTTCAAATCTTCCATATATTTTTCTTACGTTGGTAGAATAATTAAATTTATTTTCGTATAACGTCTTGCTAATGACACGTCTCCGATAAAGACGTCACCTGTCATGTCAATATCTTATTGTGTGAAATGTCACCTGTTAGCTTGGGGATTTGTGTCGAGTTTGACAGGTACCTACCTGGCCGAGTCTTTTGTTACAAAGGGACAGTTCAGATTCTTTTCCCCATTGTATTCGACACGCTGCCACTGGAAAACCCCTGAATCATACATGCTTTTCCTGAGTAATAACTTTATGATATAGCTTAATTTATTAAGCTATATATCAAAATCGTCTATTGTTCTAGTTATCAATTTATTTCTAATTCTATTATACAAAAAATTGTTTCCTGATTATTTTGAATATAAACTCGGTATAATTTGGATTGTTATTACTCTTTTTGTATTTAGGCCTAATATTACGTTTCAATAAAATACCTTTTCATTATTAGATACTAGGAAACAATGCCTAGACCTAATATCGGTACAATTGATTATCTGTTTTTTAATAAATTTTTATTTCCGTTGCTGAAATTATTAAAATACGGTATGTATGGAAGGAAATTGATGTATTGGAATTACACATAATTGCTAAAGGAAGTGACGTGACCTGAAAAGATTACGAGATACCGAAGTAGAGAATATTACCGTCTAAACTTCTTAACTGTGAAATTTACGCCTGCAGATTGTTTGACAAAGACATCGACTTAATTAAGTAGGTATATAAATCAATATACCAGTAATCCATATTTTTATTAGTCTGTAGCATTTTTTATCTTCCTTTTATTTGCTAAGAATTTCACGTTATCAGTAAGACTGCGTTTATAATATCTGTCACAATTTCACTTACATCTCAGTTCAATAATAAAATACAAAACAAACCAATAAAATAAAAAAAAATTGTATCATTCAGTTATCAGATTATCATACATGTTAAATAACTGACAACAGATAATTG
Source organism: Diploptera punctata (assembly GCA_030220185.1). Lineage (NCBI taxonomy): Eukaryota > Metazoa > Arthropoda > Insecta > Blattodea > Blaberidae > Diploptera > Diploptera punctata. The sequence continues at coordinate 265,860 of JASPKZ010001609.1, read as the reverse complement.
GATATACAAAATGTAATTCAATATTTATAGAAATGAAGTTAGCTTACCGTAAACAATCTGAATAACGTAATTATAAGTATGATTTGTTCGTAATAAAGTGATTTGTGAATATAAACATTTAATTTGTATTCAAGATAATCATGTCAGTAGAGAATAACTATGTGCAGATTCCGGAAAACAGACTAGTGCTAAATTAAAAACTTGGTTACAACAGACACTACATTCACAATAATAATAATAATAATAATAATAATAATAATAATAATAATAATAATAATAATAATATATTATGTTTATGTATGAAGGAGAAACATCTATAAACAGGAGATTGGATGGACCGACAAAATTGGCTATTAGGAATCGGACGATGTCAAAGACATTAATCAACCGATGATCTATTTATTATTATTATTATTATTATTATTATTGTTGTTGTTGTTGTTGTTGTTGTTTAGCAATATTCCATAATACAGTGTTTCTCCTTCAACCCAAAGTCCGTGTGGGGTTGTTAGTCCCCAATCGGGCGCCTCCCAAGTTGGTGGATAGGGGAATGCTTCCCAGATATGGGTGGTATCGGGGAAATGAAATACTCGAGGCGAACCAAAACTAAGAACTATTGCCTTGTAGTTCAGTGTTGATTCACTAAAGGCTAGAGGAAAACAACCTTTATTACAAATAACCTGGTCCTCCAGGTTGGGGGTTGTAGCAATGGGCCAGCTCCTCATTCTACATATACAATGCTCAAAAAGTAATAATAATAATGTTGATGATGATGATGATGAAGATAATAATAATAATATAATAATAAATAATAATAATAATAATAATAATAATAATAATAATAATAATCTCTCCACACTTTCCTACCTACGCAATTTTTTTTTCCAATCATTGCTTCTTTAATCCACCTCTTTGAAATCAATATTAATATTATTCTCCTACCTCATTCTAGTCCTACTTACTGGATGCTCTCGCTCTGGTTTTTCTGTAAAAAGTTTCCATAGGCCTCCATCATTCACCATTCGTGCCACATGTCCTGTCCATCTCTGTCACCGAAACTTAACTGTTCTAATTACATCTGGTTTCCCATTTCATTACCAAAAGCTTTTGCACACTTTTTATTCCAACTTGGATAGGGATGTATGGATTGGTTATGTCCACGCGGTCATGAACCTCTAGATTCCATTGTTCGACTGAGTTAGTTTAGTTCATAAGTCAATTATCGTAAATTTTCGGCACGCGAAAGGACCTGGATAACATTTCAAAATTCATTTGCAGCTCGCCACTTACTAAGCTTTGTATGTTCTGAATTGGAACCAATATAGTTGTACTATAATTTATGTTCCTGAAAATAGTGTTAACACACAATGAACATAGGTTGAATAGTTTAGGAGACAATGCTGAGACTCAGGATATATTATGAAGTGTATCTGTAGGAAGTGTGGACACTAGCTTCATGTCTTGGTTATTCAGTCAAATGAATTGGAAACTTGGTTTATCAGCTTGTTAATTAATGAAGCTACTACGTGCTTTGTTACTATAAACTGTTCAAATACACTACCTACAATGTGCATTGATTATGTATTTATGTAATTCTCATAAGTAATGCCACGAGTGATTTCCAATTTATCTAGAGAATTTGGAAATCAAGAGTGGCATTTGTTAGGACTATTTAACGAATAAAATTAAGCTATTTACTCACAAATCATTATTTAACTATAGTTATTTTAAAATATTTATACATTTAATGTAAACGGCGATGTTGGAAAACAAATGAGAAACGATAGGTACGCTTCATCTGCTTCTTTTGTTTATCACTGCGACCAAATTATACTATTTATTGCCAAAGGAACGCAATATTGTAAGAATGCTCTCTAGTGGAGAAAAAATGAAACACATCAAACTGTATATTAATTCATTTCTGATGTCGTATGATGTAAATATGACAATTATATTTTTCTGGATTATTACCTGGGAAAAAATACATTTAAGAAAGTGCAAACAGTGGTTTCTTTTTTTGGTCGTACAATAAATTGCTACAAATGTTTTAATATTAACTCCTGCAAGCGCTATGTATTGACATCTATGCACTATATATACAATCTGGTAGCCGTATTTCTTATGGGCTCAGTCACTGCAAAATAATGGTCAGACCTGTTCAGAATATTAAAAAGGAGGAGCTTTCTTTAATATGGTAAATATAACACTGATAAATATTTCGTGAAACACGACTCTGAATGGTTGTAAAACAGAAATTATTGAAACGTGATTAGTCATTGACTCCCATTTGGGGCATGAGTTAAATAGTCACTTATAGACGCTTTAACACCTAAGATAAAATAGAGTCTAAGTTTATTAGGTGAATGCTTTCGCACACAAACTAATATTCTTTTAATAAAATAATACCTGATAATAAATAATAATAATAAACATAATAATAATAATAATAATAATATTATTAATTATTATTATTATTATTATTATTATTATTATTATTATTATTATTATTAATGCAGAAAGTTTAGAAGAATTAGGAGTGTGCCAAGTTGTAGAAAAATTCTATATTATAAATCATGATGAACAAAAGTTGTGAACAGAATGCCAAGCAACATATTATTTCGATTATTTAACATTTTCCAATACTGTTATTTTAACACAGTTCCAATAATGGATCATTAATATAATATTATAATGATATTGTGAAAAGAAAAAACAATGTCTGAACCAGGAATCGGAGCGTTGACCTCTAGTTCAGACCTCTGTTCTTTTCACAATATCATTATAATATGATCCATTATTGGAACTGTGTTGAAATAACAGTATTGGAAAATGTTAAATAACATCGTTTACTGCTTATAAAGTGGTGGTGTAAAATTCTCAAATATAAAAATACTTCTAAACGAAGCCGGCCGTTGGCGATGGTAGTGACACCTACCTGGCAGCGGACGAAACGAGAATTATAGAGTTGTATATGTGGAAAGAATTGTTAATGTTTGTGCCAAGTCTAGATTGGTGTAGTGGGCTGCACACTAGTACGGTGAACTAGACTTTCCACGGTTCGATTCCAGGTTCATATATTATTTTTTTTCTTTTCACAATATCATTATAATATTATTTCGATTACTTAAAAATTGAACCCCATCAGATGCAAGAAACCAAGCAAGACTTTTGCAGAGACTCCTTGACATCTTATTTGATATCGGAACATGTTAACAGTGGCCTATCTGGTCTAACCCGTTGAAAGTTTTATTACTATCATCATCATCATCATAGTCCATTCACGAGTTAAGGCTATTTGTTGACCTGTTTTGGCCTCATTAGAAACACGATCCAAAAGTCTTTTGAGTGGACGTCCTTGTCTTCCTCTTCCTGCAAGGTTGATATCTTAACATTTGTTTGGGCATCCTGTGTTCTTCCATTTGATGAACATGCTGCAATCATCTTTACTTATAATCATAATTTTTTTTCTAAAGTTTCCATGTGTAATTCTTCTATGATGTCTTCAATTGTTTATGATCTAGTAGTGTGTATCCTGCAGTCTTCCGAATGTATCTCATTTCAGCAGATCCAAGTCTCTGTATATCTTTCTGTTTCTATTATTATATTATTTTTATTACTTACTACATACTATGTTATGCTATTTAACATATTATAACCATTATTATTATTATTATTATTATTATTATTATTATTATTATTTTATACGATTCGTCAAATGGCCTGCACTGTATAGAGTAGCCTAAATAAATATATGTCACCAACTGACACTATTCTCTCACCCCATTATTAACTGTCTTCTGGCGCCTTTCCTCTGGGTTTCGCACAAGTTTCCATGCCTCTCTCTCATTCCCCATTCTTGTCACATGTCGTCCCTCTCGCAGTGTGCGAGGCTGAACTGTTATTATATTTGGTTCCTAACAGCGGTCGTTTAGTTTACTGTTATGCAATTTTTTTTGTATTGAACTGTCTGTTCGTCTCTTATTACGGCAAACATTTTTCTTAGAACATTGTTCTCAAATACTTGTATTCGTTTCTCCTCTCTTAAAGTAACAGTCCATGTTTCATATCCATATGGTATAAAAGGAACAATATTCTTTTTATATATTTTTGGTGAACATTTTATGAGAAATTTAGATGAGATGTGATCCTGTATTTTTTTCTGCGCCTCATTTTATAACTATTGTTCATAGAAATTTGAATTCTGCCATTTCTTCAAAATTGAACTAAATTATTATTAATTATTAAGTGATTATTCCCATCTGATCATACATTTTACGTGTGACCAATTATTTGTAATTGTTTATATTATATATATATATATATATATATATATATATATATATAGAACATTGTAACATCAAATGAATTTTTAAGTTTGCGATGAGTAGGACATCAGAAAAAATGGCTGAATATGAGATTCCTAGGAAATATATGGAAAGTGAATAATATGAAGGTAAAAGGGGTGTGGGTCTACGAAGACTGCAATAGGTCGATGGAGTTTAGGATGATCTGAGGAAGATGATAGCTAGTTATCCCGGATAGAGAAACTCGAAATACGGTCCTAAGGGAAACCGAAGGTCAAAGTGGACTGTTGAGCTTTTGTTGATGATAATATTGTATACTAACTGGTTACCCGGCTTTCCTATTACATATTTTATTAAAAAGCTATGTTTTAATTACAGTATTTCTATAAAATGTAAAATATATCACAATCAATCAAACTTGTTATTTATCATTTGAATCTGTCACATATTATAATATAGTGATGTGCCAAGTTGTAAAACTGACAAAAAGGTGACTTTTTGCAGCTAGATATGAACGAAATGATAAACTATATATATATATATATATATATATATATATATATATATATATATATATATACACCAGAACTTGTTATAGCTACAGGTATTATCATGTGATGGACATCTCGCCATTTGATTCACATCTATACAATTAAACTTGTTTTCTGTCACACTGACACTCAAAAAATTACAAATTATACGTGTTGGGAAAATACACATTTCCTTCATGCAGAAAATGTCATTATTATTCTCTCATTTTTTGTAACTTGTTGCCAAATGTGCAATGGATATGTAACTAAACTTTAACAGCGTATAAAATAAACAAAAGAGAAAGTATAAATAATACGCAAACAAAAAAGTGATAATTTATTACATTAGCGCTAGCACTGGCTTCTGTTCCAACAATTTTGTTCGAACTAAAAAAGAAAATAAATCAAATAAAACGCATTAAAACGAGTTCATTAGGAATATAATCTCATTATAGATTTAACAGCACAAACGCTTTCAATCACTTAATTTTCAAATATATTCTATAATTAGTGTAACTAGCCATTATTGTCAAATCGATAAGCCTGAGGTGGTTAGGTCACATAGTACGAAAGCAAGATAAAAGACTTCCAAAAGTATTTATTGTAGAATGCCAGAATGGAGGGAGGAAAGCGGAGAGGATCACGAAGGAAAAGATGGATGGACGATATTGAGACGGAGATTGCAAGTTTGGGAATAAATAATTGGAAAATGAAAGCTGAAGATAGAGAAGATGGAGTGTTGTTATGAGGGAACCCAAGGCTCAATATGAACCGGAGAGTTACGAAGAAAAATACAGCAACTCTTGGCTTATGTAACAATTATGTTCAATGCTATATTCACTATGGACCTCCACTGGCTCAACCATTGAATACAGTCTATGACCCATACGAGCAAACATTCGGTTAACAAGCATAAAAGTCTCATATGGGGTACCGAACCACCTCACACTACTAGACAATTGCTAAGAGACGCACCAAATGCGAATATTTGGCTTGAATTCACAAAGACCACATTGTATTGACCCTTCGTGTTCGTAGAAGCAACATTCACCATGACAAGCTCGAGTTATTCCTCGTACCGCAGCTATACCAGGACGGAATTACTAAATCTGCTGTATTCCAACAAGATGGAGTGCCCCCTCATTTTGTGCTGAATGTACAGGACTACCTCAATCGAATATTTCCCAACAGATGGATAGGCAGAGATTTAGCAAGACTATGACTACTGTGTTTCCCTGATTTGACGCCCTTGGACTTCTTCGTTTGGAGGTTGAAAAAGAGAAAGGCGTGAAAAACAAATGTACTGGATTTCTAGGATCTTAAGATTCGACCCCGCAATGCAGTGATGGCTATTTCACCAGCTATGACGGCTATGCTTCAGAACATCTTATCGACTACTCTTAAACGATGGAAATAATGCTTCGAAACGGACGGAGACGAAGGCAATGTTGGAATGCGATGAACATGTGTACATAACACGACACTAAACATATAGGCAAATTTCAACAGTAATCTAACAAGAGGTTGTATTTTTCTAAAAAAAATCACGAGCTACAAAGTCGCGAGTGATTTTGTCTAATGAAAAACTCAACCTCGCGTTGGATTTCGAGTGACTATTTAGCGAATAATAAACAACAGAAGCTAAAAATAATTGTAATGTTTAGTATTTACTAAATGTGAGATTATGTGTTCCGATGTTACTTCCGGGCGATTTCTAAGCCGACTGTTTAGTTATAAATAGCCTCTTTACTGTTAAATCTCTTTGGGCTTGGGAAAAATCAATAACGGATGATTGTATGAAAAATGAATATTAACAATAATGCAGATTCATTACACATCATTTAATAGTTTTTTAGAGCAACAGAACTGAACTTTTCTTTATAATTTTTTTAGTTGTTTTCTTTTGGCATTTCTAGCTGTACCATATCGATCGTACGTTGTTCAATCGATATCCTTGTCAAAATTACGAACATCAATATAATTGAATACTCCACATTTCCTCATTGATTTTACACGTTATAGTTCTACGTAATTCCTGTGTTTCTCTCCACTCTCTTTCTTCGATGTACTATGAATTTACATACTTCATTCTTCTTACGTGTCAACATCACTTCTGTCTACTATATTCAATATATTTTACAACCGCCGTTCTTCTGATTGCTATCAAAATTTAAAAAATTAAATAAATATCCATATACTCGTACCTTCCTTCTGAAGGAGCCATACTCAGGATTTTACGCCCTCAGAAACCCAAAGACCTTTGCTGATTTTGCAATGCGAACTTTAGAAACAAAGGCGAGCTCGAGAAAATATTGAATAATATTTTGTTTAGGCACCGGAGGTCAAAAGGTTATGTTTATTTCCTCTGGTCAAGAGGATCGCGGCTTCAAACCCAGCCAGGATCGATGGGTATATAGAAATTAAAAATAAGAGGGATAAGTCTTTCAGGAAGACTTCAAGAAGTGGATAACGAATCTGAAGATTTAGGGTTCCTAAAAGAAATTCAAACTTTAATAGGGTAATAATAACTTAGATATATTTGAGGCGTTGAGATATAAAGGGAAATAAATATATATCTCACGGGCACTAACTAACCTGGAAGTGAATGTGTGCGCGCTCTTATACTGTCCGCACATCTCTATCCTGATCCATATTTTCCAATCATTCCTTACATAATTTACCTTCCTCATATCATGGTTAATATTAATCTTCGATCTCATTACTGGCCTATCTACTGGTATTTTTCCTCCGGTTTTCCTTCAAGAAGTTTACATGCCTCTCTTTCATTACCCATTCATGGTATATGTCCTGTCCATCCCAGTCTAGGAGAATTACGGAGTATTCTTAATGCGCCTGGTTCCCATAAAGATCATGTAGCTCATTTTCTTTTATTAGGGATATTCCACAATACAGTGTTTCTCCTTCTTCCCAAAGTGATATGTCGCCAGAGGTTCCTGTCTAAATCATCTTCTTCCCTCTAACCTTTAGCTTCCATACTTCTCCTCACTCCATCTATCCAACGTTCTCTTCCACTTCTTCCATTAGCTTTCCAATTAAGGACATTCATTGGTATTCTCTCTTCTTCCATTCTTATGAGGTGTCCATACCATTTAAAATGTTTTTCTTCTATTTTTTTTTTTTTTTTTCAACGTACATAATTTCCCTTATTATGCTGTTTCTGAACTTATCCCTTCTTAAATTTCTTTTCGATTGCCTTCAGAAAAAAAGTAGCCCATTGTTGTGTAATTTTCTCAATTCACTTGTCTGTTCGTCTTATCTTAGTCAAAACAATCCTAATACTGTACTTCATTGTCAACAAAGTAGTAATATTTTCACCTTCTTTAAAGTAAAATATATTTCATATACTATAACTGTAAGGGATATTAATATACAAAATTAGTACCTGGTAAGTCAGTTTTCCTCAATTAAATTATAAAACTTCATTAAGGTAGTTAAAATATGAAGGCCTTTCAAAAATAATATTTCATCTTCTGCATTTCAACTGCCTTTAAAGGTCTTCATATTTTAACTACTTAATCAAGTTTTATCATTTATTTGATGACGACTGATCTTTCAGGTACTAATTTTGTATTATAATATTTTATTACATAACCTCAAGGGTGCTTTAACATGAATTTTAAAAGTATTAACAGTAGGGAAATAAGCGAAAATAAATTAGCTTGGTTAAGTAATATTTGCCCCAAGTGGAAATGTACGCTTATAGACAGAGGCAGGATAACATAAAATTCAAATTATTGATGAAACAATGACTGCTCTGCAAATGTCAGTATTTGTATAATGACGGAACGCTGTGTTAGAATTTTAATAAAAGACTGTACTTTAACGGTGGAGGGCGCTAGTGAAGCAGAAACAGAAGGATCGGAGCCAGGCAATTATTTTCATTACGCAGCCGATAAGAGTGACGTCATACGATTTGTTTTCCGGTCAATGAATGGCTGCTATCTTCAGATGCTACCACTTCAGTTTGTTACTATTCTGGTACGCTTTTCCACTTCAGCTAATTTATAATTTTAACTATTCTCTCAGACTTGAAATATGGGGATTCCATGAAATTCACCTATCTAATCCAAAAAAAGGGAGGGAGGGAGAGAAGGATAAAAGAGTTGGTGCAGAGAAAGACATCATCATTATTCAACAAAGTAAACACACAAAACTCCCCATTATGTAACTATCTAACTTACTCGCACTATCGAACTCATAGTTAAATGGCCGCGTTGATATAAGCTCTCCATACATCCCTATTCTGAGCTAATATTTTCTAATCATCTGCTGTATAATTTACCTCCCTCAAATCTTGATTAATATTATTGTCCCATATAATTTTTAGCCTACATACTAGATACTCTCCTTCTTGTTTTCCCCAGGTAGTTTCTATGCTCATCTTTCATTCTTAATTCATGCCATATATCCTTCCTCCCTGTCGCAGTTTCCGAGATTTAACTTATTACGTCTGGATTCCCATTATGTTCATGTAGGCCTAGCTAATTCTTATGTAGTCGTCTGCATTCACCTGTCTATTCGTCTCTCTTTGGCCCACGTACATGATATAATTATTTTAATAAGATGATTGTTATCATCTATTATTATTATTATTATTATTATTATTATTATTATTATTATTATTATTATTATTATTATTATTATTATTATTATTATTATTTAAGTATTATTAAGCTATTATTATCATCTATTATTATTATTATTATTATTATTATTATTATTATTATTATTTTCACCGTTGTGGTCTGTGGGTAACGTCGTAGCCTCATACGCACCGGTCCCGGTTTCGAACCTCGGTCGGAGATTTTGCTGGGTGTAGTTTTTTGTGTGTTATTTCCTCATCTGTAAGGCAAATGTCGGGAAACTTTAAGGTATAAATTCTCTACGAAAGTCAACTGGTTATCGTAACCATCCATATAATATTCCCCTTGTTTATTATGAATGAATGAGTAACTGGGGTCTCCTGGCATAAATGTTTTATTGTCTCGGAGGTGTCTCTGGCATTGGACCATTCATTCATCCAGGGATGACCATGTCTTTTTATGGTCAAAAACATAAGTGTGTGATCGGAAGTTAGAAAATCCTTTCTCCTACAGGTTCCACGTAAACAGTGCTATGGATATGTAGTTCTTTACTGTAGGTTGCTACTTTATCCCATTTATCGGCAAGTTCGTTGCTCTAAATTCCATTCTGTGCCGTTACCCATCTAAAATTAATCATCCAGTTCTGGTCCCTTAGATCACAAAGTTTATTTCTGATTTGTTCTATAATTGGTCAACGAATAAAATTATTTTTAATTGAAGATAGGATCACTTTGCTATTCATGTTTCTACTGTATTCTTACTGATGTACTATATAATAGATTGCAGTTCCATCTGTTCAATGTGGTTGTTTGAATAGCAACTATCTAACCTAGATTGACATTGTTTGAGCAAGTATTCCGTCCTGATACGTTTGGAGCAACACCTTATCATCTTTATTCCCAAACTTCCTGCCATATGTAAAGACCTCTATGATGTAAAGTGTAAAATCACTTTTTCGTTCATATTTCGACTCTCTACTGGACAGATAACATACCTGTGCCACATTGATGTAAAACTATGGTTTGTCTAAGGAGAAGACCGTCTCCGAAGATAGTCAGCGTTCGTCTTGATATTCGCTCAGATTGTTTCCAATAATTTTGGTTCGTCTTCAAGGTTGATCGCCAGCGTCAGCATTCACTGCTCTTTATTTAAAATGTGTTGAGTTACAAACGAGTACCGTCGTCGAATCCAAAGAGTAGAGAGGCTAATCTCTGTACTCTTTGGTGGACTTGCTAATCACAAACGAAGGTTTATTAACAAAATGACGGAAAAAAACAGAGTGCATTTTGTAATCTCAGTAAATTTAACGAAGACATTTTAATTCGTTGGAAATGCATTATGTTCTGTGTATGAACATTAATTCTTATAGGGATATACATAGAAACAATTGTTCTGGCTTTTTATACGTATTTACAAAAAAAGTCTTCTATTGAATTCAAAGCATTTAAAACTGGTCAGATGATTATCTGAAGTATGCTTTAAATTTAATATTATCATCAATCAGATATTTCATTGTTATAGCCTTGAAGACGCCTTCTGTAAACCTCATTTTAAACATTTTCTTATTTTAATGTATTTTTCTATTGCTTTATATAATCATCATTATCATCACCATCCTTTTCTTCTAGGAGAAAGTAAAGCTTTGTTAATTTTGTCTTCTTTAAAGCAACTTTCAATTTACACGACCAACAAACTAAACTCCATAAGCAATCAGCTGATTTTGATAAAGATGATGAAAATTGAACGATCTTCGATTTCGAACTAACAATACTGAACGATCTCGTTGACGGTGTTCGATCTTCGCTGTTACAATAAACCGGTACCTAAAGGACCTCAGCCACTCTGTTCTCTATGTAACCTGCAAGCCATCATGGACAGCAAACATCATGATGTCAATCATTGAAAATTGCTCGTCTATGTGACCGTTATTGGGAAGCTAGTGAACTAAGGGATAATGAGAAAAATATCATTTGCCATTGGAAAAAAAAATTATCAATATATAAATTTCTTTCATTGAGCTAAATTTATTCATTGAGTTCCTATTTCGTCTTGCATGAATATTTTTTTACTCGTCCAAGAATTTACAAACTTTCTCTTCGGGCTCGACATTACGAAAGTTAAAGTTCTCACATTATAATAAATTTTCTTAACTTTGCACCAGGTATGGAGGTAGGTGATGGTGGAGGTCAATGTTTCTAATATACGTTTTGCAGACTTTACCTACAGACTTTTCCTGTGCAAAGAGAAACACGAGAGACAATGTGTTTTCAATCTCCTTCAGTACAAGTCGTGATACTGTGATTAGTTTTTGCAGTACTTTTTGATAATGTTCTTTAGATATGCTGAAATTGTAACTTGTGTATCTGTATATTTGCAAGTGAAACATTTTATTCACTGATAGTTTTATTAATTTCTTATACAGCTAATTTGCATCTATGAAAGACAATGATATACAGAGACCAATACAATCATATTAAGGAAATTAATAAAATAGTAGTATTTTCACCTCCTCAAGTAAAATGTTACAAAATAATATTCTTATTGATTTTCCATCAATGTGCGGGGGAGATCTAGTTGCCACAGGAAGTCTTATAGTGGAACAACTAGTCCCACTTTCTACTCTTGGCTTACGGGATGCAATAAGAGAATTCCATGGTGAATGACGAAACAAATACAACAAAATAAAATAGGATGTTGTTATTTTTTAGACTGCAGATAGCAGGCACTACTTTTTGTCTTCAATATATATATATATATATATATATATGTTTCAATCCCTTTAAGAGAAAATAAGGAGTTTCTATATTTAATAACATTGTACTTAAAAAGTACGGTTTTATATCCGTAACTGACTGTAGAATGACACGTTTCACACAGAGAGTTAAATAATAGTCTCTGTGAAGTGTAATAAACGTTAGTAATTAATTATACAAAATAAAGGAAACTTAAGTAACAACTAATGTTTCTGCGCGGTGCAAGAGTTTTAATTAAAACAAATCTTTGTTATGTATGCGTTTGTTCATATTTAACAATATTTTGGGATGTAGAAACTTGAATATATTTTTAATAGTTCGTATACCACTTTGGAAAGCAGGAAAGAAACTTAAATTTCCATTTTTGCATAAAAATTTACGTGGAATTCACCGAATTTGAAGTAAATAATTTTTTTAATCCTTAGGGTTTTATATATATATAATCCGGGTTCGAGATCCGGGTTCGAATCCCGTCGAGGCATTTATTTTTCTTATCATTCCATATATACATATATATATATATATATATATATATATATATATATATATACCAAGAGGTGTAATGGTGAAAAAATGTAGCCTACACTTAAAATCGCAATTCCGTCCGTCACCTCTCTTTTCAACAATCCCAAAACAGGTTAGTTTTCTGGCATGTATTCACTTATTCTCAAAATCGCATAATTAAAATAAAGTATGTTTTTATGAATCAATAAAGCAGCGAAAAAATATGTAGATGCCATAAATACTGTAACTATTTAACCCCAGTTAACGTAACAACTAATCCCAACGGAGGGGAAGTTGTTACGGAATACATCATCGAATATAATGTAATTATAGAACTAACAAAATAAAATTAAAAAATATATATATATGTACAGATCTTTGAAATTGTACTTATTTGAGCAATTTTTAAAATATTATATGATTAATTAAAAATACATTTACGAAATTTGTAACTATCCCTATCCTCCATTCAATGTAACGTGGTGTAAGGTAACATAGTTGAGACACGTGCCATTCCAGGCAGGACTCAAAGCATCCGCTACAGGGGCTGCCACAGCCAGATAGAAACTTTGTCTAATGTCTTGGTGTTTGCTCCATTCGCGAAACAGCAGACACCATAAGATTATATCTACCATAGTTAAAGCGTAATGGTTGAAATATCTACGAAGAAGTACACACGGTCGCCCACAATAGTAACGATCGTTGGGGTGACATCATCACTTTCAAACCTGGAGCTCTGATTGGATACATTTTGGATCCTACCATCAGGTTTGAAACACATCGAGACCAAGCTGAAGAAACTGATCTTGAAGAGATTTCCATCTACAGGGATTCAAAAGTTGCTCACAAATTTTAGGAGCTTATAGAGGGGTCGAAATGCAACAACAACTTTTGATTAGTAACTTATGGTCTGGAAAGTAATCCTGGGTTAGTACAAGCCCTAGAATGTGTGGATGGACAAGAAATTATTTTGTGCACACACATAAGCAAATGTAAATGTATTCACCAATTTGGTTTTACAACACTAGGTGTTCAAAATGCTAACCACCACATTCAATACAGGCATGTTCCACGTGAGCAAGAACTTCCTCTTCCATAGGGATTGTTCGAATCGTAGCCTACGTGGCCGGCCTACATGATGCCATGAACGCATGGAACCTGCCTCCAGAGTCGATGTGAACGTTTTGAAACGTTCGAGGATGTGGTTGACGTCTGTTCGGATATTGTGCGCTATGCAGGCGTTGAGCTTCGCGTGCATTACCATTTGCTTTACCATACATGAAATGCATGTCTCGAAGTTCTGACAACTTGTATTCCATTCACAAAAATCACAAATATTCAAAGTAATGCTGTAGTAGACCTCTACAATACACTGGGGATACCGTACTGAAATGAAAACAACCTACAGAGCGCACGAATAACTCTCAGATGTGAACAGAAGAGTACACAAGTACTGTACTGCACTAAACGGTATGACAATAGACGGAGCGTCTTCATAAATTCATAAAGTAGTGTATCGAACCTAGTGCCTCTCTGAAAAGTAAGCTTAGACCCGCATTGAAGTTCACAACTTTCCCAGGCTTGTAACGACCCAGGATTACTTTCCAGACCATACGTTACTCAGCAAAAGTCGTTGTACTTCGATCCCTATACAAGCCCTGAAATTTGTGCGCAACCTTTTGAATCACCCTGTATAAGCCGACCGTCCCTTATTACAAGAACTTAAAAAAATGTAGGATATAGAATTTATCGGTGTGATAGTCGGTGCAAGGAGCTCCATAACAAACAATTTCGCTTCGTTCTGTTATTTAAAATGCCGCCAACCATTAACAAAGACGTGACTCCTGAAGCATTGTGAGGATCGTTACAAAACTTACACACCATCTTTATGTCAGAAATTAGTACAAAGGTATATTGGCATTTTATCAGTTTTAAATATTAGATATAGAAATTTATATGGTGCATATTTTTATTTTATTGTTTTTTATCTTAATTGCTGTGCACAATTAATTGTATATGTCCTCGTGTTGAAAGGCAGACTCCAATAGGAGTTAGGTTTGTATTATATACTAGCTAATAGCCGGCGTGCACTGCTACGCCTAAATAAATTACAATGTGTTTTTACGTTTAGATGAATAAGTAAAAGGGAAAATAATTATAAATTTATACCATTATTTTTAGATACCCCGTACTGATTACCCGGCATTGCCCGGGAATCTACGTATCCCGATGTATATGGCATACATGAGCTGAAAGACAAAATTCGTTATTTCGAGTTATCCATGTTGCTGTTCTGCTTGCCCGTGGAATCTACTTATCCAGATCTTCTTGGCATCAATGAAAGACAAAAACGGTTATTGTGAGTTGTCCATAAAAGATAAACATATGCTGTCTCGGGCTTTACTAAAAAGGGTGATTTTTTAAGGGTGAATGGCTTGAGCATAAAAACTCTCATATAGCCTATAACCTTCCCGGGAAAATCCTGAACATTTTGCAAGAAACCCCATCACAATCGGATGAACGGTACGGCAGTACACGCTTCTCCGGGAATCTATTTATACCTATCTTCTTGGCATCAATGAAAGACAAAACTGGTTATTGTGAGTTATCCGTAAAAGATAGACGTATGCTATCGCGGACTTTTTGTAGAGGTTTTTGAGATATTCAATTCTGTGTAAATTAATTTTATGTATTTGTTATGCTTCAGGCAGCGTAAGACATTTAAGCGTTTAAAAAAGGATTTATTCCATGTTTTTCACTATAAAGGGTGATTTTTAAGAGTTAAGTATCACAACTCTCTTATAGCCTATGTTCATCCCGGGAATCTCCTAAACATTGTATAAAAAACTCCATCACAATCGGATCAACGGTATGGCAGTGCTTAAAATACGAACAAACAAACATTAATTTTTATATATTAGATAAAAAAAGATTCTCTCTAACAAATAAGCTAACTAGCTCCGCAATTCTAAACCAGGCGTAAAAGAACAGTAAATGTACTCCAAAGGCACCTCTTTTAGACTTAATATTATTTTACATGCATCAGGGAAACAATCAGGATTTTTACGTCCTGAAAAAAAATCAACTTTAGTTGGGATTGAACCTCGAGCCTCTGAACGGGAGGCGAATATAATAACCACTGATCCACTAGAACCAACAGCTGATATTTTTTATAGGTTTCAAATTCTGACTGTGCTTTACTCTACTTTGGAGTAATACTACTATAGTTGTTGGATGCAATACAATAGGATTTTACTAACAACTTGCAGTGCTATTGTACTAAACTCAATTTGTAATAAATTACAATACTTTAGAGGTTATGTTTGATTAATATCGTTTGTTATTGTTATGTAACCAATTCGAACATGGAGTGTTCACAACACCCGTATTTTATGTTGTGTGCTGTAAATGAAGTGGTTACAGTACAGATCAATATACACCGCGTTTCAAAAAAGATTGGCACACTCGGGAACATTACAAGTCTTAGATCTGGGATCAATATTTACTCTTAATCAGTGAAGACCCAAGCAATGTATGTTACCTACTTTTTTCTACATTGTTTCTTCAGTATTATTTACTATGCGAGCAATCAATGGATTAATGAAAAGTACCATAAATGTAACATAAATACTAGTGCCAATGTTATAATTCGAATGATCATATAATGGACCTTACGTAATATATTTTTGTAACAGAACAACAGATCAGTAAAACATTTAAATGTTTAAAATGTTTTCGAAGAGCTTTCTAAGATTTGAGGAACTAGGGAAGTATGTTGTCAAGTGAAAGCTACTAACTGATCATTTTAGCGGTTAATTCCGTTTATTGTTCTTAAATTAAGTATGTCGTTTTGGCAATGAATGACGTTTTACAATCATCGGTGACATCTGTTGTGTTTTTTACACCAAACGCTAAAAATAAACTCAAGATAGGAACTAATCAGATCTTCGTATTTCAAAGCTAGGTTAAAACAAAGAGCATTTCCGATGCATAAATCACTCCTTTTTGTTTACATTCTAAACATGTTTTTACGTCCCCCAGTAAAACTAATATATATATATATATATATATTATATTGCAGATTTTCGCGGATATAAGTATGAATATGAAGGTTTTCTTGGGTTTTCCGCATCTTGGTTTCAATGTAGGCCGAAATTCAAACCAAGACGCGGAAAACCCAAGAAAACCTTCATATTCTTCTTCTTCCTTCCTTCCTTCCTTCCAAGTATTAGGCCAAGGCCTGTTACGATCCTATAGAAAATTTTCCCTCCAGCGTTTCATAGGACGGCCCAGTGATCTTCGTCCTCTTGGTATATAATTATAAACAGCTTTGGGGATCCGATTTGAACTCATTCTTTCAACATGGTGTTTCCAATTTAGTTGGTACTGTTTAATATATTCCAAAATTGGCGTAGTCTTTAATTCTTTTAAGATATCGGTGTTCCTTTTCCGATCCCATCTGGTGTAACCCGCTGTTCTGCGCATGAATCTCATTTCATATTCATATATATTATCAGTTCCCCTAATGAGATATGTGAATCCTTTTTATACCAAAAGTGTGATAAGCCCTAAATTTTGATTTTTCTTACAAGTACCCAATACTTACAGGACCCTACAATTTAGGCATTTAATGAATTCACGTATCTCAAATTTTTCCAGATGTGACATGTGCCAAAATTTGAGGTATACTCTCAAGACTTTGTTTCCCAACAAGCGCAGATTTCAGAACATTGTGCATAAAACACTCCCGGTCGATTAATTAAGAAACTAGTTTGGTTTAATCTTGGAACTCCGTCTTA
Source organism: Diploptera punctata (assembly GCA_030220185.1). Lineage (NCBI taxonomy): Eukaryota > Metazoa > Arthropoda > Insecta > Blattodea > Blaberidae > Diploptera > Diploptera punctata. Next base: position 248,366 of record JASPKZ010001609.1, on the reverse strand, counting down.
ATATCTTCAAGACTTGACGGGGTATATCAATGACATCTCCCATCAGCTGTGGGTTCCGACGTTAAAGCGTTGTTGAGATTGCCACGTACGATCCACGCGATTTCATTTTGTGGTGCTTCATCAAAAATAGAATCGTATTAGCTCAATATCTGATGGTGTCAATTAGTGATGAAACAGATATTTTTTTTTGGCCGGATAGCTGTATATGCGGCCGCCGGATATCCAGTCGAACATTACCGATTGGCGCATCGTAACGAGCGAGCTCGCGTATATTTCACTCTCTTTTTATATATTCATTCATTATCCGATCCATTCTTGTGCAGCCTTTTGTTCTCCTAAGGACGTTAATTTCTACCGTTTGTATTCTACTTTGTATTTTTTTTGTCAATACCCAAGTTTCACTCCCATAAAGTAATGCAAGAACTGTCAATGTTTTATAAAACTTCATCTAGTATCTCTTCTGGTTTTGTTCTTTAATGTTCTATGTATAGTTCCGCATATCATTTGAAATTTCGACAGTTTCATATTTGTGTCTCTTTCAGTTTTGTGTTTAATGTAAAATTACAAACCAAATAATTAAAATGTGTTACTTGTTCCAGAGGTTTGTTGTCTATTATGATTTTTTATTATATATGTTCGTTTCCCCAAAAGCCATTATTTTCGTTTTTTATACTGATATTTCAAAATTATATTATTGTCATAACTGAATTAATTGATGTAAATAGTACTGCAATATAGTTTCATTTTCTAGAATAATAGCCACACCGACAGCATACATTAAAACGTTTAATATAAGGGTTGAGTTTATTTTGCTAAATCCAATATACAACACGCGTTATTTTCTTCTCTTGTGAAGTAAGTCATACTTGTAATTTTATATCCTTTAAAATTATTCGGTCCAGGCCGGGTTTAAAACCGCAATCTCGGGACCTGAGAAGATAATGGTGACCACTAGTACGTGGGACCGATTGCCAAAGAGGCGAATGCGTCTGATTGTTACACAAAGGTAGAAATACTAAGGAGAACAGAATGTGATCTACATATAATAAAACACAATTCACAAAACAAAGCTTAAAAGGAAACAAAGTTTGTTAAGTTTGTTTTTTTTTTTGTCCAGTGACAGCAGGTTGTCTATTATGACATTTCTAGATTTCTCTCCTGGCTCTGCCGGAAATGTATTCCGTTTTTTTTTTTAGGTTGGAGCAACTGAAACGCGGAGTTACGTTACCCGAATGATATGATGGGCGATAAAAATGAAACACCAGGAGAGCCCTTAACATAGAGTTAACCTAAATTCCACACTATGGACAAACACAAGAATAATTATCTGTAAGGTAAATGCCTAGGGCCTGACCGGGTATTGAACCCGAGACTTCGTGAACTGTAGTCAGAAACGCTGACCACTAGCTCAGGAGGTTATCACAATGTAAATAATAAATAAAAAAAACCCTATATGAATTCATCGTTTTCATAGAAACGCCAAATTGATGCATTCACGCAACCCGATTATCAGAGATGCCGGAGAAATTTCTGATGTGCACGGCGATTTTATTTTCTCGGAAAGAGAACGCAAGGAATCTTCTTCTTCTTTTTCGCGGTTTAGGCTTATTTACTTGCCTGTTCCGGCTCCAAATTGTTGCTCTTTCCATATTTTCTTTGGTCTTCCCAAACTTCTTCTTCCTCATGGTGAATAGCTGTATGCTGTTTTTTGGTATTCTATTATCAGTCATCCTTGGCAAGTGTTCTTTCCAGTTTGTTCTGTATTTTTCTATTGTTGTGTTTAATTCCTCTACTTTTAGTTGTTGTCTTATTTATGTGTTATGTTTTTTTGTCTGTTCTTTGATATCCTGCTATTGATTTGAAAAAAAAATATAATTGAAAATAACAACGCAAGGGCCAGTTTGGCAGTTCGTGACTATCTCTGCTCTATGATTAAGGGACAAAAAATATTCACACTCTTACATATCCACACATACATACACATACACACACACACACATATATAGTTATTATTCTGAACGAATTAGATTTAGGTCGATAGAGCCTGTTCCTGTGAGATCTCAAGATGTGATTGGTCAGTCAATTTAATATTTCCAAAAAACTGAAAGGAAAATAATTACCTTATTAAAGTTTTCATTATCAATAAAAAATAAGAACTTGCAATATTGTGCCCAATGCAGAATTCTGTATGCTGATTGTATAATATTTTAATACTTTTTCGTGCAGTTTACATATTTAAAACTACACAGTATTTCGAATTATTTTAATAGAATTAGAGTTCGCTGTAATTATTATTTTGATTTTATTTTACAAATTAATAATTTTAATGACATCCAACGTAGAACCCAATACATACTAATATCCATCACATTAGTATTTTTACCAACACAAGAATGGTAAAAATACTAATATTATGCATATAAGTATGTATTGGGTTATACGTTTGATGTAATTAAAATTATTAATTTGTCAAATAAAATAAAAATAATAATTACAGTGAACTCTAAATCTATTAAAATAAACGAAAATAAAAGAAAACACTTGGTAAGGATGACTGAGAACAGAATACCAAAAGCAGCATACAACTATTCACCACGAGGAAGAAGAAGTTTGGAAAGACCAAGGAAAAGATGGAAAGAGCAGCAATTTGGAGCCGGAACAGGCTAGTAAAGAAGCCTAAACCGTGAAGAAGAAGAAGAAGAAGACCAACACAAGAATTAATGTGCGTTAATAGGCGACTTCAGATGTTGTCATGCTTAATTGTGTGTTGTCCATTGCGAAGTAGACATTTGTTTTACAATGTCATACACTGTACTTTTGGTGCTTTGGGTTCCATTCTAGGATAAAACATGGAGTTAAAGTGATTTACTTTACATAATTGTAGGCTTTCACGGCCGGCGTCTTGATCCATATTTGGTTCGTCTTCCGGGCTTATAGGCCGTGGTCTGGTTGTCTTCTTACTCGACGTTTCGTCTACTGCTGCGGTAGACATCATCAGGAGATACTGCGTGCTTTCTGTGAACTCCTCAACAGTCGGCTGCAGACTGGATGGTCGTTGGAAACTGTCTCTCTGTTTATAGCTAAACCCCGGGTGGAGGGGAGGTTTTCTGCGCGCACCGAGTTGTGCGCTGTATTGCCGTGTGCAGAAGTCATAGGCTTCGTTGTCGTGTTATGCAGTGCTGGGATCCAAATTTTGTTTATCTTCAAGGTTTCTTCTTTTTTGTTGAAGGATTGTTTATGTTTGTATATTTCTATGGCTTCTCTGTATAGTCTGGTGTAGTAATGTGATGTTTGTGATAATACCTGGGTATCTTCAAATCTTATAATATGTTGTTGGTTGTTCATCAAGTGTTCCGCTACGGCCGATTTTTTCATTTTGTTAACGGAACTATCCCTCAATTTTTACAATGCAAACATATCTTCAAAACAACAAAGGCTAAGAGGATATATGGACGAATGGAACGGGCTCTACTTAGAGAACGTATTCATGATACTAGAAGAACATTAGGGTTGAATGACCTTGAACTACTTCGTTTACATCTAAAGCTCAGCAATATTCTCTCCAAGAGAGACTGGGAGAAGGTGGACAACATCACATATCACAGCTTTTACCGAACCATAGAAAAGAACACTGAACGACAAAAACTAAAACACGCCAAATATCATTCAGTAAACAAAAATAAACCAACCAACTCAAGAGCAGTAGGAAATTTGACTGACCGGAAACTCAATGAAGAAGAAATTTCGGTTCTTGCCAAAGGAAGAAATTTTGCTGTAACACCTAAAACAGTACCTATTGAAGACATCATAGCCAATGTAGAAGCCGGAATAAGACAGCTGCATCTTCATCAGAGTGAGGAAATAAGGGGCGAAGTGTCCCGCATTCTCCGTAAAAGCAAACCACCTACGAGCAATTTATCAAGAAAAGAAAAAGAATCTTTACTAACTTTAAACTCAGACAAAGATATCATCATTCTCCCTGCAGATAAAGGAAATGCTACCGTCATCATGGAAACCGAGCAATACAACCAGAAAATGCAGCAGCTTTTAGATCCAGGGACATACAAGATTCTTAAAAATGATCCCACAGCAAGGGTTCTACGTAAATCTAATAAACTCATCAAGATTTCCTCACTGGATGAAGACATTAAACATAGATTGTGCAAATCAGAAGCATTGCCACCTAGATTGTATGGATTACCTAAGATACACAAGGAAGGAACACCACTCAGACCTATTGTTTCGGCCATTGGTTCACCTACATATGAACTTGCCAAGTATCTCGCCTCACTGCTGAAACCATATCTTGGTAAAACTGATACTTTTGTAAGAGACTCCACACACTTCATTGAAAAAATAGACACTATGAAACTCAAGCCGAATGACATAATACTAAGCTTCGATGTGGTTGCATTATTCACTAAGGTACCTATCGGAGAAACTATGACATACTTACAAGAACTCTTTCCTCCAGACATAACAGCGCTCTACAACATATGTCTCACAGAATCTTATTTTCAATGGAGAGGTATATTCTACGAACAAATAGACGGCGTGGCCATGGGAAGTCCATTAAGTCCCGTAATAGCAAATTTTCTACATGGAAAAATTTGAAAAACAGGCTTTGGAGAATGCTACCTTAAGACCCACAGTTTGGCTAAGATATGTGGATGACACCTTCGTCATTTGGGAACACGGTGAGGAGGAACTAGATAACTTCAAGAAGCACATAAATGGGATTTGTCCCAGCATCCAATTCACCCTGGAAAAGGAACATGACAACAGTCTACCGTTTTTGGATGTTTTGGTAATCCGAAACCAAGACATGACACTTGGACACAAGGTTTACAGGAAAAATACTCACACAGACAGATACCTACACAAACAGTCTAACCACCATCCTAGACAAAAACGCGGGATAATAAAAACCCTGGTTGAACGAGCCAAAAGGATTTCGGAACCACAGTATCTGCAAGAAGAAATCAATCATCTCCATGCAGCTTTTCTTACCAATGGATACAGCAAAACAGATTTTCGTCGAGCCATAAATCCAAAGAAATATAGGCCCGAAAACGAAAACAAGGAAGAGATAAATGGTAAGGTTTACCTACCTTATATCAAAACAACAACAGAGAAAATTGGACGAATATTAAAGAAATACAACATAGCAACAATCTACAAACCAACACAAAAAATCAGCAATATACTGCGCCCAGCCAAAGACACTAGAGATCCTTTGAGTCATGCCGGTATATATCGTATCCCGTGCAGTTGTGGAGAGGTGTACATCGGTACAACAAAAAGAATGATCAACACACGATTACAAGAACACATGAGACACTGCAGGTTAAAACAAAATGAAAAATCGGCCGTAGCGGAACACTTGATGAACAACCAACAACATATTATAAGATTTGAAGATACCCAGGTATTATCACAAACATCACATTACTAAAATATATATACAGTCAATATGCCCATTTCACCAATAAATGTTTAAAATGGTCAACTAGTTTCTACAGCCAAGCTGTCATTCTCAAGACCAATATCTGGTCTTGAGAATGACAGCTTGGCTGTAGAAACTAGTTGACCATTTTAAACATTTATTGGTGAAATGGGCATATTGACTGTATATATATTTTAATATTGTATCACCAAGAAGATCAATTGTGTATTAAATCACATTACTACACCAGACTATACAGAGAAGCCATAGAAATATACAAACATAAAAAATCCTTCAACAAAAAAGAAGAAACCTTGAAGATAAACAAAATTTGGATCCCAGCACTGCATAACACGACAACGAAGCCTATGACTTCTGCACACGGCAATACAGCGCACAACTCGGTGTGCGCAGAAACCTCCCCTCCACCCGGGGTTTAGCTATAAACAGAGAGACAGTTTCCAACGACCATCCAGTCTGCAGCCGACTGTTGAGGAGTTCACAGAAAGCACGCAGTATCTCCTGATGATGTCTACCGCAGCAGTAGACGAAACGTCGAGTAAGAAGACAACCAGACCACGGCCTATAAGCCCGGAAGACGAACCAAATATGATTTACTTTAATTTACTTAGCACTTACTAGTCATGTGTACAAAAATAAACTGTACAGTGATTATATGTTCCCGTATTTGTGGTATTAGGAAAATCATGATTTGTCATCATTATATCATCGAATGTTGACATTTACGAATATTGTTTTTTATCCGATGCCACCGGGTTGTCTTTTATGATATTCCTTGTTTTCTCCCCTGGCATTGGCGGAATTGTAATTCATTCCTTAGATTGGGACACCTGGAAGGCGGAGTTACGTTACCCCGATGATATGATGGGCGATAAATTATAATGAAGCGCCAAGAGAGTTCTTAACCAAAACTTAACCTATATTCCAGACCATGGGCAACCACAGGAATAATTCCCTTCAAGAAAAAATGCATATGGTCTGACCGGGAATCGAACCCCGGGACCTCGTGAACAGTAGTCAGTAACACTGACCACTAGCGCATGAGGCTGGTCCATTTACGAATATGGGGCATTTGACAATATTTTATCTACTGAGTCCAGTCTACAAACACCATAAGTGTGAAATATTATAGTATATACCTTTCTCGTTTTATATCCATACAATAAACCTACTTTAATTGCGAAAAATATAAAATTGCGGCCGCTAGAGCGATTTCTAATTTTCGTTTAGGTTAAATAATATTCATAATTCCATTTGTTGAGTTTAGTTTTGAAAAATACAAATTTGAGACTTCATCAGCGTTAACATGCACTCACTGACGCACGCACGCACACACGCACGCACACACACACACACATCTATATATATATATATATATATATATATAGTGACGAGTAGAGAAGGAAAGTAAAACTTTAGGCACAGAAAGATGTGTAAACATTAAAAAACTGTGTGTATATATATATAAAGCTTTGTCATGGTCATTTTCGGTGTCTACTAAGTAGAATGGATGAAGATTAGTAAAAAAAATAATGAGAAAACCCTCAATAGCTACAATTGTTCGGAATTATTTAAAAACAGCTACTAGTATGTTTGAATTCGTGAGGAATATCCCTGTATAAGAACATTTTTCAGATTGTTTGAATTAATTAAACGTTTGAAAATATGTAAAACAGGAAATAAAGAAATGAATACCGTATGTTATGAGAAGGACATCTTATTAATTAGTGACTCTGAAGATAAAGCGCAAGACCTGGTGTATGAATTTATGTATGAATGTAAAAACAATACATTGCAATTAAAAAATAAAAAAGTCTGTGGTTTCGAAAATATCACTACGCTAATATCAATTAGAATTCAAGAAAAATATTTTAGATGAAACTATGCACTATGTATATTTGAGCACAGGTATTAAGAACAATGAGACTCTAGATCAGAGATCACGAAGAAAACAAACAAAGCAACAAGGATTACAGAATTAATGAATGATGCAATTTAAAGGAATAAATGAATAAGAACATAAACTAAAGTACGAATTCTTTAATCGGTAGTACGATGCTTCTGAAACAAGAACCGGAACATCGAAAACAAAACAAATGTTATAAATACAGAAAATGATTACCAGGAACACTGTGAAATTCAGCCAATAAAATAACAGCTATCAAGAAGAAAACAAGAATGAAAATGATACTGTTCAAAAATCAGTGATATTATTATATATTTAAGGTTATTATTTAAATATCATATGATATAATACTGAAAATATATAAAACTATATATAAAACTATTATTCCTCCAGTTATATGCATGCGAAACATGGACTCTTACTTTAAGAGAGAAAAGAAGATTACGGGTATTTGAGAATAAAGTTCTTAGGGACATTTTTGGACCGAAAATAGATGAACAGACGGATGAATGGAGAAAACTTCATAATAGTGAGGAAACCAGATGTGATAAGAACAGTTAAGTCTCATATGCTGCAATGGGCAGGACATACGTCACGTGTGGGGGATGAAAGACGTGCATGGAATCGTCAAGTAGGAAAACCAAAGGAAAAACGCCCAGTTGGTAGACCAAGAATAAGGTGGGCGAAAACATTATGATATGATTTGAGGGAAGTAGATTATACTGGGAATGATTGGAAAATATTAGCTGAGGATAGCGATGTATGGAGAGCTTATGTTCGCGCGGCCATGAACCTACGGGTTCGATACTGCCAGTGAGTTAGTTATAATATTCTGAGAAGACTACATAACAGAGAGCTACATGATCTTTACAGGAAACCAGATATAATAAGAACAGTTAACTCTCGTAGACTGCGGGGGGCAGGACATGTGGCACGAATGATGAATGAAACAGGGCATGGAAGCTTCTTGTAGGAACACCATAAGGTAAACCCCAGTTGGTCGACCAAGAATGAATAGTATTAACCATGATTTGAGAGAAATATAATATACATGAGATGATTGGAAAACAATAGCTCATGAAAGGAATGTGTGGAAAGCTTATGTCCGCGCGGCCATGAACCTAAGGGTTCGATAGTACCAGTGGGTGAGTTAGTAATGATATAATATTCTAAGTGGTAGGAGATCCCCTGGAAGACTATGACAATGATGGAAAAACTCGCTTACAAACAGGATGTAAGCCTAGGACAAAAAGAAGAATATTTTATAGATGACAGCGAATTTCGTAGGGGCGTTAAAAATGTGAGAATAAATATAGCAACAAAAGACGTCGAGTTAACGAAATTAAAAGTAGGTCTGTGACGAGTAGGTGGGGGAATGGAAACTGTGTCACATTCTCTTCTTGCCTTTGCTGAATCTCCCTCTCCCATTTCCTTAGATCGTTTACTAAATCCTAGTCTGACGTAAAGCGGTTTCTCATCAACTTCTTAAGTGTACCGCGTAGATTAAATTGTCTCTCAAGAGGTCTTCCAGACTTTTAGGGATTTTTTTTATTGCAAACTTCACCGATAAAGATGAATATACGTCATTCTAATAGCTACTTTTTCTTTCATTTTCCCTTATACATTTTTTTTATAGAACCAATTTTCTTTTATACTTAAAAACAAAATTATCATTGATTATCAGCTCCGAAGAGCTACAACCACTGAAATCATTGGTGAAACTGGATGGCAGTTGATACCATGAGTCACATAGAGTGAGCGACGCCATTTCATATCATGCCACTTTTCTTAACCGAATTAATAAATATCGCTCTCAGTGGTCTAGTGGTTAAGTTCATTATTTCTGGTTCCGAAGGCTGAAGGTAAAAACTTGACTGGGGATCGACTTTTTTAGGGAAGGAAAAATCTAAGGGACAAGTCCTCGGGTAGGGCTTTAGATCGTGGGTTCTGAATCTTAAGATTTTCGGACTCATAAAAGAACCTCGACCCTAAATTTATTGAGCCTCTTAGCAAAATTTAATCTTACTTTTCCATCAAGTAATACTTTAATTGGCTATCAGATGTATCTTTCAGGTGATGGCATATGCCACTTTCTGACACATCTGTAGGGGGAAAAAAAGCATAAATAAATTATGTACGAGTATAGACACGTACACACACACAATCACACACACACAATCACACACACACACACACACACACACACATATATATGTTATAATTAAATGTTTAACATTGAGCAATGCAAGCTTAATATGGAATGATAAGAAAAATAAATGCCTGGACGGGATTCGAACCCGGGTCTCTGAGTGTGTATTCATTACACTACCAGGCGAATCCAATTCAAACACTTATTTTTCTTATATTCAAAAATTTTCGAAGTTAAAAAATTTTCGAAGTTAAAAAATTTTCGAAGTTCAAAAATTTTCGAATGCTCTCCTTCGTAGTAAAGTTTCAGATACAACAATGATTTTAAGTGGGTGAAAATCGCGGTGAAATATTCCGTTACATAGATACAAAAAACTTTTCGTGCCACATGTCCTCTCTCTGCTTAATGTCCATGTTTCCGCACCATACAATAGTATACTCCCCACCAATCTAATATATAAAAATAAATGTTTGTTTGTTTGTTTCTTTGTTTATTTTTTCATACTTTATGCGCGGCCATACCGTTGATCCATTATGATGGGGTTTTTTGCAAAATGTTCAGGCGATTCCCGGGATGAACATATTTTTGAATATAAGAAAAATAAGTGTTTGAATTGGATTCGCCTGGTAGTGTAATGGATACAGACTCAGAGACCCGGGTTCGAATCCCGTCCAGGCATTTATTTTTCTTATCATTCCATATATATATATATATATATATATATATATATATATAGAGAGAGAGAGAGAGAGAGAGAGAGAGAGTCCACCGCTGTAGTCTCGAGGTTGCGTGCTGCCTTGTCACGCAGCGGGCCCGGGTTCGATCCCCGGTCGGGGCAGTTTTTCTGGGTGAGGTTTTTATCGAGGTTTTTCCTCACCTGTAAGACAAATGTCAAGAAAACTTTAAGGCTCTAACGGTCCCCGAAATCATATGGTCATCATCTTTATCATATCATCCTTATCATTATCATCATCATCCTTCACCGGTGTGGAAAGCAGCGGGAAGCTACCACACCTACACAATTCCCTAGTAAAGCTGCAAGCATAGCATGAAAATGCTATGATTGCAGTGAAGGACCTGCCTTCGGGCAGAATTACTATGGATGGATATATATATATATATATATATATATATATATATATATAGAGAGAGAGAGAGAGAGAGAGAGAGAGCATTGCTCAATGTCAAAAATGTAATTATAACATCGAAATAAAGAAGTGTCACTGCTATGAAGTAAAACATTATCTTTAATTTGCTTACTTGTTATTGTGGCTACCAGAGAGCAGAGAGATCGGGTTCTCGCTACCTCTCGTAATAGGGAATATTTATAAATAAAAATAAATGTTTGTACGAGGATTCTTGGATAGTGTAACTGGCAGCGCAATGAAGTATCAATTCAGAAGTCCGGTTCAAATCCCCATCCAAGCATCTATTATTCTTTTCATGTCATATTAGGCTTGCATTGCTCAGTGTCAAAAATTGAATTATAAAATCGAAATAAAGAAGCGTCACTGATATAAAGTAAAAATCCTCTTTAATTTACTTACTTGTTATAGTGGCTGCCAGAGGGCAGTGAGATCGAGTTTTCGCTACTTCTCGTAATAGGGAATATTTATAATACAAATAAATGTTGTACCTGGATTCTTGGATAGTGTAACTGGCAGCTCACTTAAGTATCAATTCAGAGGTCCGGGTTCAAATCCCCGTCCAAGCATTTATTTTTCTTTTCATGTCATATATACATATATGTGTGTGGAGAGAGAGAGAGAGAGAGAGAGAGAGGAGAGAGAGAGAGAGAGAGAGGAGGAGAGAGAGAGAGAGAGAGCTGCAAAGAAGGCGTTTCCGAACATTAAGCGTAATTAGCATGCACCTTTACCATCAGTGACTGTTCGCCGAGACTCGAAGGAATTGCGTTGCTCTGCGGATGCCTGCACATCCCCTTTACTGTACCGTATGTAGCCACAGTTAGTTCAGGACACAATAAGATTCTCACTCGAGAAAATCTCGATTATATTCATCCGAGAATCAGGAAGTTCGAATAACATCACAACGATCCATATTTAGAGAACTTAAAAATGTTTTAATTGTCAATTTATTGTTTGATATTTTTTCAGTTTATTGTTGTAGATTATAGCTCTTCTTCTGTATTTACTAACATCTTTTTATTATTTTAAACTATTTTAAACAATTTTATAACATTATTTGATAATTTTAATTATTATTTAAAAACGCAAATCACAACATTATGACACAGACAATATTGGGATGCTGACTGCCATTTCTCCACAGAGTATATTACTTAGTCTATGATTTTTCGATCGCTGGTTTGGGTTATCACTGGTTGGGACGGCGTTAGGAAGTGAAGACCCATTTTTAATAAACATTGATCATTTTAATATTATTAATACATTTCTTTAACATATATTTGGGGATTTATTGCAAAGATTGGTCATTTATATTTCAGAGCGACGTTCTGCCATCTAGCGTGAGCTGTAAAAACTTTAGTAAGATATCGATAATAATCGATATGTGGCAAGGATGATAATCGATATGTGGTTCAATGGTAGGTTATCACTGGCTCTATAAACTCTGGCGCATGCGCATTATTGTTCTATAGTACTTTGAAAAAATATCAGGTAACTTAAAGTGCTGTTTTTCCTTTAATTTTATCCATATACATTCGGCATGCTCATAGATTACATTGTACTAACTTTAATGCAAGACTTAATTCTTGCGTTTAATGTTTTTTATGTTTATCGTAATAATCCACGCACTCTGAACGAATTAAAGACTGCAATTACACAATATATCCGCGGAATATTATGTCGTGATCCATAAACTCTTCCAGGAGTGCATTAATCGACGTCAGAAATGCATAGATTAGGAGAGACGGTGTTTTCAGAATGTACCTTCAAAAGCGAGTAATAAATATTATTTGTACTTAAGTTTAGTCTGCTTTTTATTTCACTGAGATATTGTGTTCATATTCAGATCTACCTCCTTCAACGAGTGTCAGTGAAAGGCAAATCCCTGCCCGGTGACGATTGAGTGTCGAGTATCCTTAATGTTTATTAGTGCCTTATTTGTACCTCTCCGTTTATATGTGTGAGTGTGCGTGTGTGAGTATGCGCATGTGAGAGAGAAAGAGACAGAGAGTGTGTGTATGACAGAAAGAGAGAGAATGTGTGTGACTTTGAGAGAGAGAGAGAGAGAGAGAGAGAGTGTGTGTTTGTATGTGTGTGTGTGTGTGAGAGAGAGAGAGAGACTGTGTGTGTGAGAGATGTGTATGTGCACGTGTGATAGAGAGAGATTGTGGTGTGTGTGTATGCGCGCGCACGTGCGTGAGAGAGAGTAAGAGTGTGCGCGCATGACAGAGAGAGAGTGGGAGTATGTGTGAGAGAGCGAGGGAGAGAGTGAGAGTGTGTGCGAGAGAGAGTGAGATTGTGTGTGAGAAGAAGAGAATGAGAGTGTATGTACGAGGAGGAGAGTGAGTGTGTATGCGCGAGAGAGTGAGAATGTGTGCGCGCAAGAGAGAAAGAGAGAGAGAGAGAGTATATGTGCGAGAGAAATAGTGAGATTGCATGTGTCGTTGTGAGAGAATGAGAGAGAGAGAGAATATGTGTGAGAGAGAGAGAGAGAGACTGAGTGAGAGAGTAAGAGTGTGTGCGAGAAAGAGAGTGAGATTGTGTGTGCGAGGAAGAGAGTGAGAGTGTATGCTATGTGTGTGAGAGGGAGAGAAAGAGACTGTGTATGAGAGAGATGTATATGTGCACGTGTGATAGAGAGAGATGTGTGCGCGCGCGCATGCGTGAGATAGTGTAAGAGTGTGCGCGCATGAGAGAGAGAGAGAGAGAGAGAGAGAGAGAGAGTAAGAGAGTAAGAGTGTGTGCGAGAAAGAGAGTGAGATTGTGTGTGCGAGGAAGAGAGTGAGATTGTGTGTGCGAGGAAGAGAGTGAGAGTGTATGCTCGAGAGAGAGAATGTGTGTGCGAGAGAAATAGTGAGATTGCATGTGTCGTTCAGAGATAATGAGTGTGTGTGTGTGTGTGTGTGTGTGTGAGAGATGTGTATGTACACGTGTGATAGAGAGAGATATGTGTATGTGTGTGTGCGCGCTTGCGTGAAAGAGAGTGAGTAAGAGTGTGCGTGCATGAAAGAGTAGGAGTATCCGTGAGAGAGAGCAAGGTAGAGAGTGAGAGTGTGTGCGAGAGAGAGAGTGAGATTGTGTGTGCGAGGAAGACAATGAAAAGGTATGTACGAAGAAGAGAGTGAGAGTGTATGCTGTGTGTGTGAGAATGAGTGCGCGCAAGAGAGAAAGAGAAGAGAGTATGTGTGCGAGAGAAATAGTGAGATTGCGTGTGTCGTTGAGAGTGAATGAGAGAGAGAGAGAGAGACGGAGAGAGAGTGTGTGTGTGTGTGAGAGAGAGAGAGAGAGAGAGAGACACTCTGTGTGTGAGAGAGATGTGTATATGCACGAGTGATAGAGAGATATGTGTATGTGTGTGTGTGTGTGAGCGCGCGCGCGTGCGTGAGAGCAAGTGAGTAAGAGTTTGCGCGCATGAGAGAGAGAGAGAGAGTGTGCGTGAGAAAGAGCGACGGAGAGAGTAAGAGTGTGTGCGAGAGAGAGAGAGTGAGAGTGAATACGCGAGAGAGTGAAATGTGTGCGCGCAAGAGAGAAAGAGAGAGAGTATGTGTGCGAGAGAAATAGTGAGATTGCGTGTGTCGTTGTGAGAGAATGAGAGAGAGAGAGGGTGTGTGTGTGTGTGTATGTGTGAGAGAGAGAGAGAGGCTGTGTGTGTGAGAGATGTGTATGTGCACGTGTGATAGAGAGAGATGTGTGTGTGTGTGTGTGTGCGCGCGCGCGCACGCGGGCGTGCGCTAGATAGAGTGAGTAATAGTGTGCGCGCATGTGAGAGAGAGTGGGAGTATGCGTGAGGGAGTGGGAGTATGCGTGAGAGAGAGAGAGAGAGAGCGAGGGTGAGAGTGAGGTTGTGTGCGAGAGAGAGAGTGAGATTGTGTGTGCGAGGAAGAGAATAAGAGTGTATGTACGTGAAAGAGAGTGAGAGTGTATGCGCGAGAGAGTGAGAATGTGTGCGCACAAGAGAGAAAGGGAGAGAGAGAGAGTATGTGTGCGAGAGAAATAGTGAGAATGCGTGTGTCGTTGACAGAGAATGAGAGAGAGAGAGAGAATATGTCAGAGTGTGTGCGCGAGAGTGAATGAATTGTGCGCCAGTGAGAGAGAAAAGAGAAAAAACGCATGCGTGAGAAAGAAAGTGAGAGTGTACACACGTGAGAGAGGGAGTAGTTTGTGAACATGAGAGATTAAGTAAGAGTCTGCGCGCGTGAGAGGGTGAGGGAGATTTTGCGTGTGGAAAAATGAGAGAGTTTGCGCACGTGAGAAGGAGAGAATAAGAGTGTGCACGCATAAGGGAGAGATAAAGAGAGAGAGAGAGAGAGAGAGTGTGTGTGTGTGTGTGTGTGTGTGTTGCGCGCGCGCGTGAAAGAGAGAGTGTAAGACAATGCGCGGTTAAAAGTGATAGAGTGCGCACATGAGAGAGAAAGAAAGAGAGATTACGCCGATAAGAGAGAGTGAGTGAGAGAGAGAGAGAGAGAGAATGAGTCGTGAGACAGGGTGCGCATGAGAAGGATAGAGAGTGATAAAATGCGCTCATGAGATTGAGAGAGGGAGGAAAAAAACTCGCGCGAGAGAGAAAGAGAGAGAGAGAGAGAAGAGTGAGAGGGAGATTGCGAGAGAGAAGGAAGGTGAGAGAGAGGGAGAGAACAAGGTGGAGAAAGAGAGGGGGAAGGGAAGAGAGCAAGAGAGAAATAGAGAGTCATTTATTTGTTTACCTTTATATTTAAAATTGTTAGTAATTTTTTTGTTAGTATTATTGGAGGTTGAGACAGATAGTGCGCGCTCTTGAGGAAGAGAGAGCCGGCGTGATAGAGCATGAGAGCGAGAGAGAGAGAGAGAGAGAGAGAGTGCTGAGTCCGTGCGCCGCCACGACTCGCTCGCCATTTACCTGGCTGACTGGGCAATAACCTCATACAATCCTTATACCTGCGGAGGGTAGGAATATACGAACCCTCTTGAATAGAAATACCGAGAAGCAGATTCCTTCTAGAATCGACGTATCTGGAAACCCATTCCTCTAGACAGTCAGGTCTAGAGAGGTCGTCTGCAAACTGTACATACTCGAACTGAATTCCTATTGCTGTATGAGGAGTGGTTTGTCGTCACTTGGGAAATTCAAAGGCATTAATTCGAAAAGAAGATGGACAAGTAAAGAAGAAGGGGGAACCCTTTCCTCCCGGACAAGAGTGATAGCCCCCTTTCTTTCCCCGACTCTTCTTTTCTCACACAAAGAACACAATAAACCTTGAATTTTCTGATGTGAGTGATCATTTTCTGATCTTAATAATATTTTTTTTTAAATTTCAAAATGTATTTAAATCCCACAGCAATGAAAACTAAGGAATAAACAAATTAGGGTAAATTATGACTGTGGTTCGTTATGATTAAGTGACTGGAATACATTTATTTCAGAGTATCATCAATATCATGTAGCCTTGAGGGAGTTAAGCCACCGTTGCATGTTTCCGAATTCAAATCAAATGTCGAAGAGTCTCTTCAATGGTCTTTCTTGACTTGTTGTGCCCGATGGTCCAGGATCGATGGATTTTTCAGGGATAAAAAACCAAAGACCCGCGTCCCGTTTTGTAGATTTCTGGCATCTAAAAAACCTCACGCCTGAAGAAAGACGCATCTGAGAAAAAATTGTGGGATCTTTTACGCCAATATTTGAATTACGACAATAATCTCAGCTGTTAAAGAGCCTCGTTAAATACTTAAATAACACACCCGCGTAAATAGATACAAATTTCAGAGAAAAAAATATTAATTTATGTAATTTTATTCTAAATATAATTTTAATTTTATTTAAATGTAGACTTTTAAATGTAATGTAATTGGATATTTCAGCAACATATGATTAACATGTAAGTCATTATTTCATAATTGAAATTAGCAAAATTGACAACTCTAAAATAAATTGACATGTGCAATAATGTATGTTTATGAACATAAAATGACATAAAACAAGTAATTTCATTAAATTGAATTTATTAAAACGCTGTTCATGTCGATGTCATGAGGTGTAACCTACCTGATAATATTTTTTTTGTATTTAGCGGCAGCAACTTTTGTTTTTTTTTTTCGTAACCAAACTGAGCATACAGCAATCAATTAAAAAAGTGTGCAGTGTTCGATAATCAACAAAATCGGACCAATACAAGTTGGAAATCACCTGAAAACAAAACTTGAAAATCGCTCTAGCGGCCGTAGTTTTTTAGTTTTCGCAGTCAAATTCAATATATACTACTGAAATAAAACGAGGAATGTATTCCCAGAACATGAGCAAAATCAGACTATTAGATATGGGGGTTTACTTGAAACTCAATATTAAAAAATAACTACAGCAGTCCAACATATTTAAATAACTGGCCCAAAAAATTGTGTTCGCCAATTTAAGGTTCTGAAAATAAATATGTTCCAGAAAACACCACTGTCAGACCACAACTTCGACTTTCTGAGGAATTCTTTAAGATCAGGCAGTTCTTGCGTGTCTTTTTTTTTTTACTGCATTAACACAATTTTTAAATTTGTTAAAATAAATAAATAAATAATTATATTCATTTTCAATTATTAATATAAATGTATCTGCATGTATAAATGGCTATTTCCACAAATGAAATTAGAGTAATGACATTCTAAGGACAACAACTAGAAGAGTTAACATTGTATTTAATAAACTTGAAAGTCAATGAAAAAAAAATTATATATGAGATATAATTTAAGATACAGAAACTCTAAAGATCTCCAAATAAAATTAAATAGATTTATACAGTTTTGTAGAACTATAAAAATAACATTAAACCATAATATACAAAGAACACTGCTAATTTTTATAAAGTGATTGCAATGTCTTTTCGATTACATTTAATCACATGCTAGACTTTATATTCAGGTCAGTTAAGACAAATTGATTCATTAGAAACGAGATTTATTCGATTTATATCAAGTTATAAGTTAATAGATCACAGAAGAAAATAGATATTAGAGAATAATTAAACATGGAATCAGTTACACCCTCAGATCAAAAGAACAGAACAAACTGGAGATACCACATCCAGAAGGAAAAGCTGCTCTACACTGTAACCAAAAGGAAAAAGGAATAGAGGCCACAGCTCTCCACCAAGGCAGCATCACTTAAACCGCTCGGCTACGGCCCGGGCAGAAACAAAATTGTATTTACTTAGGATATAGAGTTGGAAAATAAAGAATGAAGTTGTACAAAACAAAACACAACAATTTAATTGTTTGTGTAGATCAATCAAAAGAACAATACTCAATAAATCAAGAAAGGGAAGAATCTTAAAATTTTATAAAGTTCCAGCTGCCGTATGTCTACTATATGGATGTGAATGCTGGACTTTGACAAAGAAAGAATCCAGGCAGATATTGTCTGTAGAGATGTGACCGCTGCCAGAATATCAAATAAAATAAAAAATTTGTATCAGAAAATATTTAAATATATTCAACTGTAATGAGAAAATATATCAGTACCATAACTCATGCTATGAACATAATATAATAATGGAAGACCGACGACTTCCCAAAAGGGTTCTACAGTACAAAACTACAAATGAGATATTAAGATAAGCCCATCTAAGAGATGGGTAGATAAATTCTATGTACTTTGAGGTCAGAATATCCCAAGAGAATGAACCATGCTATTGTTTTTATAATAATGATGATGATGATGATGATTATGAAAATTGTCATTATGATAAAATATGTCCTTGTAATGAAATTCTTTCTAATCAAGCACTTGCATTGACTCTTGAATGGAAGACCAAAGACTAGATGAATTAATGATGTGGGAATGATCTGAAGATCATGAAAATTAAAGGATGGAGAAAGCTAACAGTGATTAGGTCTGAATGGAGGAGTATTGTTAAACAGGTTAAAACTCACTTTAGAATATTATACCGATTGATCGAACCCCGTTCGTCCCGCTGCGGGAAATGAGTACTTCTCAAGTGATTTCTTAACCAGACTAATTTAGTTACTCTTATTTCCTTGTAGATGTCAGCAAGGGACATGTGGTTAGTACATCGTTTCGAGGAGACATCTAGTAGAAAATTAAGGTATTACTCGGATGGATAAGGATCAGTTAAATGTTGTTCAGAAAGGCTTTTTATTCAGACTTGAGGTTCTTTACACGCCCGAAAATCTTCATACTCGGGACCCAGAGCTTACACTCCCTCCTGGAGGAAATGTCCCTTATTTTTTCCGTCCTAAAAATCCATCGACCCCGGCCGGGTTTGAACCCGGGGCCCTATGGATTATAGGGAAATGACATAATCACTAGGCCACCGCGGTAGACGATAAAAGAATAATACATGAATATAAATAATGTTTTGAGCAGCATGAGAGAAAAATGACTGGACTATGGAGATTGGAATGACAAAGAGATACGGAGGAGAATGACAATAGATTAATTGGGCGCAGGAAGATGTTGTAAAACATTGTAAAACCTGGTAAATAATATACTCTTACTTACTCACTGGCACTATCGAACCCGTAGGTTCATGGCCGCACGGACATAAGCTCTCCATACATCCCTATCCTGAGCTAATGCTTTCCAATCATTCCCTGTATAATCTACTTCCCTCAAATCACAGATAATGTTGTTCTCCCACCTCATTCTTGGTCTACCAACTGGGCGTTTTCCTTCTGGCTTTCCTACAAGAAGTTTCCATGCATGTCTTTCATTCCCCATACGCGCAACATGTCCTGCCCATCGCAGTCTACGGGACTTAAAATGTTTCTTAGTATATCTGGCTTCCTATAAAGACCATGGAGGTTCAGTATTGTGTAGGCTTCTCCATTCACCTGTCTGTTCAGCTCTCTTTGGTCACAAAATTTTTTTTTTCCATGTTCCTAGGAACATGGTCCCGGTGTTTGAGCCTTTGGCATGGGTACCCTGAAGTAGTCCCCGCCCGGAGAAACCGAATGGGGGACTATTTGAACCTCCGGAAAATTTTACCCCAGTAGAACCCATGTCCGCATTTCTTGACGGTTGTATTTTTTTACGGTTGAAAGATCGTCACTCTTTCGACCAAGTACTTGGGTACTGATTTCGTCTGGCTTAACACCTGTCGACCAGTCCGGCATGGGTAACCCTATCTGCCAGCAATGCTACCGCCAGGCATAGCTCTCAGGATCATTTAAGCACACAAGCCACTCCACCACGACAAGGTAAAGATACCATGGAGGGGTAAATAATATTTATATATATATATATCTATATATATATGAGATATATATATAGACACACACAGAGAATGTTATGGGCGCATGTTTTTTTGAAATCGAAACTCGCCATTCGGCAAACAATGAAGTAAGATAGAAGTCATTAACCAGCAAAATTGAACCATTACGAGTGGGGAATTAATCTGAAGTGAAAATTTGAAAAATCGCTCTTGCAGAATTTTTGATATATCGCAAAGAACTCGGTTATGTTACCGAAATAAAAGGAGAAAGGTGTTCTAAAAAAATACCCAAAATCCGACCATTAGAAGTGGGGGTTTAATGAAAGTGAACATTTGAAAATAGCGGCCGCCAGGTTTCTTTTCTCGTAAA
The DNA here is from genome assembly GCA_030220185.1 of Diploptera punctata. NCBI lineage: Eukaryota > Metazoa > Arthropoda > Insecta > Blattodea > Blaberidae > Diploptera > Diploptera punctata. The sequence goes on along the minus strand of JASPKZ010001609.1, from coordinate 228,138 downwards.
GAAACACGCATGGAAACATTGGAATAATATATAAAAGTGATATCGGAGTTTGTTAATCAACCAATTAAGATCGGTTAAGTAGGAGTTGTTACTGAAAGTTGAAAATTGTTGTGAAAACATTTTCAACGCTCTATCAGATCCAACTGTTGTTTTTTTTCGCAATTAAACTTGGTATATACGCAATTCAACTATCAAAAATATATATTCCATAAAGAGCAAAATAGGATCATAAATTAGACTTGATCAAGAATTCGCTTAGTTTACGCATTTCTTGCAAGACGGAATTTATTTAACATTCTGTATAACTTTTGTGAGAGTCTGATGTAATCAGGAGGAAATTCTAGCAACTTCAAATCAAAGGTAAAATCAAAGATCCAACTACCAATTTGAAATTCACGATACTCTGAAGTCTTGGCAGATTTACTGGAGCAGTCGCTGGGTTTATACAACAGGAGGTAGGAGAGGAGGCGGGTACACACCACCCTTAACCTAAAAACCCTGTCTCGTCTGCATAACAAATGCAAATTGAACAACCGCTAGAGTTAGGGCCATCCAGTCCAACAGTACCCCACAGGGGTATGAGTGACTTAAGACGCTGTTCTAACTTGGACCAAAAGTGTTAAAATTATAAATATTTAAAGTAGCAGAGAGTCGAGATTAAAATAATGTGTCACCACTGGGAATGGAATAATAACACTTTTTTATATTTCTCTTGAAACTTTAGAAATGCGAAAGCTTCAATTTAGAAAGTGTAGTAAGTGTTCGTCCCAGGAGCGAGCAAAATACAGGGTGATCCATATGAACTGTTGCAATTTGAACTTATAAACTTGAAATATTATAATATAGAGTGTAAAAATGGAAGGATACACAATTTGAATTTTATAAAATGACGATACTTTTGTAATGTATGAAAGTGAAACCCGGTCTATTAGAAGAAGAGACAAAATAAGAATTGATACAGCAGAAATTATATTTCCGAGATGAATTAGAAGAAAAAAACAATCTTACAAGGTAATTCAAAATTCTCTTTCCAGCTTGTTCTAGGTCTTCCTATGTCTCGTGAACCTCTGGGATAGTATTCCAGTACTTTATTTTAATTCTTTGAAGATTTTGGAACCAATTAAATGTATCTTACACATCTATACAGTCTCTCTATTTTTAATTGTTCTCTTACTTCCGTATTTCGCCGTACATCTAACAAGGGAACTGTCAACCATTGCATTTCTTCCGAGAAGCATTCTGATGTATAAAGGCCGTGTCCAAAAAATTATCTTCCGTTTTTAATTGCAAGGCACTAAAATCCAGCGCTAAATCTCTCATTCAAACTATAGTGAAGTAATGCAACTGCTGTATAGGCAGACTGAAAAACTTTCACTACCCGCGTCTACGCCGCGTCCTACCTCACTCCACTCTGTGTTTAACCCATGCAGGGATGTATATTTGCTTCGCTGGATTCTGGATTCGATTTCGGTGCCTTGCACTTTAAAACGGCAGATTTTTTTTTTTTTTTTTTTTTTTGGACACGGCCATGGTATATCACAACGCTTCTCTGGGAGAAATTTCAAGGTAGGTTCCGACATGGAATGGTTGACAGTTCGCTTGTTAGATATACGGCGAAGTACGGAAGTAAGAGAACAATTAAAAATAAAGAGACTGTATAGATGTGTAAGATAAATTTACTTGGTTCCAAAATCTTCAAAGAATTCCAAAAATATATTACTAGAATACTATCCCAGAGGTTCACGAGACATGGGAAGACCAAGAACAAGCTAGAAAGAGAATTTTTTTATAGATGAAACGGGCTAACAAGTTCAATCCAAGCAGCTTATAAGGATGATGATGATACAAAGGTATAAAGTGGAATCTTGGTTACCATGCCGGCCCCTTAGTTCCAAGGTTCGCGGGTTCAAACTCGACCAGAGTCGATGGATTTTTCAAGGCGCATAAATTAAATAGTAAAATAGGGATTAATCTTCTCTCAAAAAATAAATTTATAAAATAGGTTAAGACTTCTGAAAGCACAAATCGACCATAGGTTCTTCGAAAGAGAACTACAGTCATGGGAACTTTGTCGTAAAAAAATTCTCTAGCCTAAGAAAAGAGACCTGTTTCGATACATCGTGGCCCTTACGACATGTGGCATATAAATGGTCCCCATGAAGGAATACATTAAACTTAGATAGAGAGAGGAGGGGGAGAGGGAGAGAGAGAAGTGGCGACGGTACCTTAACAGTAATAATTTTAAAAATTTATGTTTACAATTTTATATTGTGAAGAACTTAGTATAGGCTATATTAAATCAGATATAAAATGAATGTTTGTTTGTTTGTTTGTTTGTACTTTATGCGCGGCCATACTGTTGATCCGATTGTGATGGGGCTTTTTGCAAAATGTTCAGGAGATTCCCAGGATGAACATAGGCTATAAGAGAGTTGTGATACTCAACTCCTACACCCTTACAAATCGCCCTTTTTAGTTGAAAACGTGAAAAAGTAGCTCTTTGGACGCTTAAATGAATTACGCTGCCTAAAACCATAACAAATACACAACATTTATGTACACATAATTGAATATCTCAAAAAGCTCTACAAAAAATTCCGCGACAGCATATGTTTATCTCTTACGGATAACTCACAATAACCATTTTTGTCTTTCATTTATGCCAAGAAGATCGAGACAAGTACGTAGATTCCTGTGAAAGCATAGAAAGCACATGGCGGGTATTCTTTTACAGATAATTCACAATACGAATTTTGTCTTTTAACTCATTTATACCAAGAAAATAGAGATAAGTAGATTCCCGGGCAACATCGGGTAATCAGCACGGGGAATCTTAAAATAATTACGATATACATTTGTAATTATTTTTCATCTTAGTTATTCAATTAATCATAAGAAGTACATTAATTTTTGTCTTTCAGCTCATTTATGCCAAGAAGATCGGGATGAGTAGGTTCCCGGACAACGCCGGGTAAACAGCACGGGGTATCTAAAAATAATTACGATATAAATTTTTCCTTTTACTCATTTAACTAAACATAAAACACATTAATTCTCTTTTATTTAGGCGTAGAAGCACACACCGGGTATTAGCTTGTTGAATATAAATTATAGAAAATAATAAAAATTTGATTAATAATGCCAATAGAATAGCATCTTCTAGACTACCAAGATGTTTAATTGTACAACTATTGAAAAATAAATTTACCTACCCCACTCAAGAAGACATTGGCATGTGACCTGAAAAGCTCATAAATAGGGTCTAACGTAAATTTTACATCCATCATGGATATCAAGGATTAGGCCTTCTTGTTCTTTCCGTCTCATAGTAGTAGTTCTTAGCATGAGATTAGTGCCCACCCAGTATCATAATAAATTTTAATAGCTACAAAAATAGTGGGTCCAGGTAGACAAAATCAGCTATAATGGCTGGGGGACCCGATATTCCACATATCCCCCTACATTAGCAAAATGGTCGAACTTTTCTGCCATTTAACGCATGTAGATGTGAGGCCAGTAGCCGGCTGGTAAGCCAAGAATCTCTTAGGCTTGTCGCTCCATGAATATTTTTTTAACGTTTTATCATTTCAATTATTTTTATTTATTCCTAAAGGAGTTTTCCCTTTAAATGGTAATATTTTGTTTTTGATGAAAATATCGAGAGTTTTTTTTATAATTTGATGATAACTGAAAATCAGAATTGAATATAATAAAAAAATTACCAGTAACTCACGACAGCACTAAATGTATGTATATAGTTGTATAACCTTTCACACCTTAGTGGAGCACAGAGCCTCAGTGAGAGCTATCAATCGAACACCATTTGTAACTGCAACCTTCACTTTTTTCTGAACTATTCCATGCTTTTCCATTTCGTCATTTATTGCCATTCTCCATGTCCTTCTAAATCTCCGTGCTCCTTGTGGACTCCATTTCAATGCTTGTTTCTCTATGGTCTCATTAGATTGATTCTATGTATGACTTATTCACCTAAATTTCTGTTTTTTGATCTGGGCTCTATTGGATCTTCTTACAATAATTTCGATAAATGTTCGTTACTTACTATCATTAGGCAATGTATATTAAACATCTTCTTAAACATCTATTTTAAAAAATGAGTTTTTTTGTGTTTTATATATATACCGAACATTAAATAAATTTGAAAAAAGGAAGATAGAAACGGGAGAAATGTGTTTCTTAAGAAGATAGCACGACACACACAGATCATATCCGCAATACCGACATTAGTGAACAATAACAAATATATGAATTAGCAAATAAATTGACAGGCAACTAATTAAAATGGTTTCAATATGTAAATAAAATGGAGATATCTCGTCTATAAACAGGCTTTACAATATATACCAAGAGGTAAAGCCATGACCACATGGAGGGATAAACTTTGAGTCGGCACAGGCATACAGCCTCTACCTTGAAGTTCAAGAAGAAGAAGAAGAATATGTAATCTTCTTCATACAACCAAATATTCTAGATTCGATGTAACTTTAGATGCTATAGAACTATAAATAAGTATTAACTCAGTCACCCGAAGGCAATATTAAGTGCATTGTACAGACTCTATGTATGAAATAGTGGATGGTTAGATATACGCACAAGGTAGAAAATATCCACGTACTACGACTCGAACGATCATAATTTCAAAAATAGAACTAGGAATCAATTAACGAATACAGGAAATTTTATTTTGTAAATAAGACTAAAGATGACTAGAATAATTTGCCCGAATACCTTTCCTCACTCTTTGAAGGAGTTCGAACTGAGTTCATTAGAATGTTCTCTGAATTTCATCTTTAACTTATTTCTGTTAAATCCCAGTCTGTGAATTTTGTTAAATTTAGACTCTGCATTAATTGTTGATTTTTAGTCTATGTATTACTGTTAATTTATTGCTTACATGTTATATAATTTTATTAGCATATTCCTATTTTCATACTAATTTATTAAAATATGTTCATGTTGTAACTTCAATTTTTGTCTTTTATTATTTTGACTTTACTTGTTTTCATCTACAATGGCGTAACATACCAATGTTGTGCCTTAGCCTCTCATTTGTTAGGAGTTAGACCAAGTACTATGCAAGCCTATGGAGCCACTATATATTTTATTACTTATGTAACAAAGGAATATTTATAAATTATCCCCTCGCCATGAATGGTATGTAGTCAACATACCAACCTAATGAGACATCTAGTAGGCAACTCAGATATTACTAGATTGAAGAAGGTCGGTAAAGTTTTGCTTTAGAGGCCTCTCTATTTTCAGATAATAAGGATCGTTTAGGAGCCTGAAAACATTCAGACTCGGAAACCATGGATTTAAGGTCCCTCCTGGATGAAGTGCTCCATAGATGTTTCCAACCTAAAAAACATCATTCGACTCAGGGAGGGTTTGAACCACCGACCCTCGGGGACCAGAGGCAAGGAAACATACCCAACTATACCATCGCGGCCGATACTTTATTTAATTATTAGTAAATACACATTTTCTCAAACTCATCTCGGTCGCAGGCTGACGTGAAGCCTCTATATTTATAGAGTCTATGAGCAACGGGGGTGCCTGACGCACCTGCACGGGGGCGGTATGAACGAAATGGATGAGGAGAGTATGGATGAAATGGTGAAAATGACCTTTTTAGCAGCGGAAAAACGAAAAAATAAATAAATACATAAAAATACACGACGAAAACATATCCAAGCTCTTTTCGTCCACCACCAAATCCCTAGACTCAATCTCGAGATCCCAGCGGTCAGAGGTGAGCGTCTAACCGCTTGCGCCACGGAGCCACCTTTTTATATAATTGTTATTTAAATTATATTAACATAGGATGTACATTTTTTATATCTGTAAATATATAATTTCACACACACACACACACACACACACACACACATATATATATATATATATATATATATATATATATATAGTCCACCGCTGTGGTCTAGAGGTAGCGTGCTGCCTTGTCACGCAGCGGGCCCGGGTTCGAACCCCGCTCGGTACAGTTTTTCTGGGTGAGATTTTTATCGGGGTTTTCCTCACCTGTAAGACAAATGTTAGGAAAACTTTAAGGCCCAAACGGTCCCCGAAATCATATGGCCATCATCATCATCCTTATCATTATCGTTTCATCCTTCACCGGTGTGGAAAGCAACGGGAAGCTACCTACAATTCCCTAGTAAAGCTGCAAAGCATACCATGAAAATGCTATGATTGCAGTGAAAGACCTACCCTAGGGCAGAATTACTATGGATGGATATATATGATTAAAAAATGTTCTTGGGTTTTCTGCGTCATGGATTCAAGATCGGCTCTGGCCACTTATCCCGACGTTTCGGCATGATCCCACTAGCCATTATCAAGGAATCAGAGGCCGACCTTGAGTCCATGACCGGAAATCCAAGAAGACTTTCTTCATCATACTTAGATCCGCGAAAATCTACAACATATATATATATATATATATATATATATATATATATATATATATATATATGTGTGTGTGTGTGTGTGTGTGTGATAGAGAGAGAGAGAGAGAGAGAGAGAGAGAGAGAGAGAGAGAAAGAGCAATCACCAGGACATGGCCTAATAGTAATTAAGTAAGTACATACATACATACACACATACATACATGATACATAAATAATATAACATATTAAAAACAAATTTATTGTTATAAAAATAAATATTAATTGTAATACAATAAAGTTGGGTGTTATTGTTAAGCATATTCATTAATTTGTTTATGAGTTAAAATAAACATACACATAGTTTGGTCGCTTATTGTATAACGTCTTTATAACTATGTGATTCAATTGCGCAGAGTTGTTCTCAAACAGTACGTGACGTCACAAAGCTAAATCCCTGTAAATTGTAAGACAGTGAGAAGCGCAAGCCGTAATCCTAAAAGTTTGAGCCTGTGCGGTTATTGCTGAAACGTAATTCTCTTTCTAAGTCCACCTTAGGTGTAGCACAGTGGAGGGAAAATCTTGGTGAAGGAAGTGAGTGAGTCCGTAATGAGCCTCTTGTGGGCATTCCCTTTCCACCTTCTCACTTCCCGTACAAAACTTTGTCAGTTGTTAGGAACGAACCCTATGCCGCCCAACAACACTGCAAACCTTCAACAACCCCACACCCCCTAACCCTTTTTTCTTTCTCTTACTCTGACGTCAGCCATATCAAACTTGAGTGGTAGCTACGCTTTTTTTTATTCTTTTTGTGCCTTCTCTTTACCACCCGCTCACTCCTAATACATAAAAAAAAAAGTAAATGTCAGGAGAGCACTGCTAAGTTTTTTCTTAGAATTGTTATATAACTTGGATTTTGTCAAACATGAGGCCTGGGAGACTCATTGATCTTCACCCGTAACCTCTACACTTTCTTTAACTACTGTACTTTCTTCATACCTGTTCATCTGAAAATTTACCAGTTACCGTGTGTCTTTATACATAAGACATTAGTACCATTGTATCAAATGTGTATCAAGATAACACGCTCAGGAATTGTCTAGTGTCAAGAATGTGATCTTATGACATTGAAATGAATATGGGAGTAAAAGGCGGCTGCCAACGGTTGACAGCCCGGCTGTCCGTCTACTGGTTGTCTACACTCCATTTGGAAAAACGACTAACCGATTCTTTTTACCTTCAACTGAATGTTGCTACCCCATTGGCTGTCAAGCGGGGAGTTCCCGTTAAGCATTAGTAATTCGCTTTATTTTTCCAGAAATTGTTTTACCTACTTTATGATAAATTGAGCAAAATAAAAGTTCATTAAAATTGTTTTTTATAAAAAAATGTGTGTAAAATAAGTGTACGTAAGCGTTAACCCACCGATGTAAAACACGATATGCACCAGGAGCGCTCCGCTGCGCTGGACAGGTAACGTTACCTGGTGCTTGGTTCAGTTTCACTCGTCAAACGCAATGATGAGCATGGCTGCGTTCAGCAAAGAGACATTGCGAGAATCAAGTCTTTCTTCTTTTTTTTTGGCACAGAATATCGCTCCCAATTTTTAAACGGTTAAATTAGCTAATTTTATGAAAAAAACAAGACGAAAACATAAAAGTCGCCTTTATTACTAATAATAAACTCAACAACATCGTATCAAACAAAATTGAAGTAAAAATAAATACGAAAATAAAGACGTTTATAAACTAAAGTATACAATTGCGATAAGTTTTACATTCGGTAGAACAACAAGAAATTTTAACACAAGATATACTGAACATTAAAAAAATATTATTATTATTATCATTATCATTACCATTATCATTACCATTATCATTATCATTACCATTATCATTATCATTATCATTATCATCATTATCATTATCACTATCATTATTATCAATATTATTATTATTATTATTATTATTATTATTATTATTATTATTATTATTATTATTATTATTATTATTGAATATCCAAATATTTGGAAACCCTATTTCGCCACAAAGGCATGTTAGGGTTGTAGCTTATTATATCAATATCATACTATACATTGCAAAACAGAAATATTACCTTATGGTTTTGAATGAGTGTTTTGAATTAGGCCTACATAAATCGTCTATAAATGTCTTAGAAAATACTACATTTTGTTATGAGTGTGTGTTATTAATTTCATAAAATGTTTATAATAATTTTGGTTCTTAAAAATCACTTCACACATTGAGGCAGAAGCCTCGTCATCATTTAAAAGTACGTTTAACTAGAACCGTTGCCTTTCGAATATAGGGCAATCAAATAAAGCATGTTTTACAGGTTGTATTGATTCTTGACATTTACAATTATGATCACTGTCTGGGTTAATATTAAATCTCCTAAAATAACTTCCATATGTTCGATGCCCATTAATTAATTGTGTTAAATGATATTTGGTGTTAAATGTTTTATATTTGCCCTATGGTGTACAGTAGGAAAGAAAAGCTCTTTAGTTAAATCGCCATTTGCACTCATTATCTAATGTCCATTCCAATCAGTGGTGATATAGTCCAACATTTATTTTTAACATAGGGCATTGGACACTTAGAAAATGAATAATGAAGCTCAGACGATGTGCAGATTTAGCTAGTTGATCACCATGTTCATTTCCCACAGTTCCCTGGTGTTCTCGTATCCAAGACAGGCACAGGTGTTTTGTGTAATTTTGTTATGTTATGTTACACATAACATACAAAATATTAATAATGAAGAAAAATCAAGTTTTGCCATACATATACTAGAAACGGGTCATCAGTTCGACAAAATCGATAACACTATGTCAAAATTACACAGAAAGAATAACAACAACAAGATCAGCATCCTAGAAGGCATAGAAATTTTAAAAGAAGCTGAGAATGCCCCTTGCTGAACAAAAACACGCCCGTAGACCTGAACCCGTTATACAACTTATACAACATTAGTATTGTAGCCTCAGTATTATAGTTGTCCAGCGGTTCGCTTTGTTTTCCCGCAGGTGTTATATATAATTAAATATAAAGATGCCTACTACCGCCACTATAATAATACCGCATGTTAATCATTGTCAAGCATGGTCGTGCCACCCGCTTCTATATAAACAGGATTGATGATCGGGGCAAGAGGTACTATACCAGGATTCTTAGCTAAATTTTGGAATTTCTTAGATTTGGACAGAGTGTATCTTTCTAAAATTACCTTCGCTGCCATTAGAGGAATAATTTCAATTAAAAAAAACATGTTTATAAAATTTATACTTTATAGAATAAATTTCAATTACAATTTAAAATGTTTTAATGTATGTTATCAATTTTGAAAATGAATTGTCTCTATCACTTTGTCCTTGTGGCAATCCTCTAATGAGGAAAGTTTTATATAAAAAATATAATAAAATAAAAAAAATGCCATGTGCTAAATAAGAATGCTCGGGAAGTAGTACCCTGAAAAGAGGTGATTTATTTTCCTACAGTAGGAACAATAAGTATACTCACTATTTTTTTCCTATACCATGAAATATTAAATCATGTTTGTTAAAATAGTATAGAAACACATGAATATTTTAAACGAATTCTTATCTTTTGTTTTGTTTATACGTAGAGGCATGTTGGTTCTTAATGTTTTTTTTTTTCCCCAGGCAAATATAAAATATTGCAGATTAAAATATTTTGAGGTATTATTTAATACTGTAAACCAGTTAGTACTATTCATTAATAAATGATTTACTCCTGTTTGTGTGTTTTATATTTCGATTCCACCTGTTATAAGCGTTCATGACAATGGTAGTCTTTCTTACAGATCCCACCGGAGAAGTCGGAAGTAGAATGCATGCTCCAGAGTTAGTACCGCGCTCCGCACGGAACTTGGTGCTCTGAACTATGACATGCCTGCGTTAACCAATGAATTCTCTTTTATAATTCCAGAGAATGAAAATTAATAATTTGTCACGATAGTTTGGTAGTTTGTGAACCACTTTATTTTCTCTATCTCTGTTTATTTTATTCCAAACACATCTGGAATGCACTGTATAAAGGTGGGAGCCTTTACATCCTCTTACTATCCCTAGGGCCTCCTAAGGCCTGTAGTGGGATGATTTTTTATTCCTTTATAATGCTTGAAAACAATAACCTGAGAGTGAATATACATATAATATAAAAGCATAAGAAAGAGATATACGATGTTAGTTCTGTCCCCCATCCATGTTTACAGAAAACACTTCCGTAAATTGTATAGGTAATTTTCAAAATGAACAAGTAAGTTCCGCCCAATAGCTACCTGATCTAATATTACTCAAGAGTTGGGGTGAAATATTCAGCATCACGGAATCGACAGTGGTCATTCCGACACACGTTATAATCAAATGCCAGAGTTCCATGTCGCCACACACTCTGCAACGCCCTGTGGATAAATGTTACACTGCAAGCATGGAATTGATTATAAACTACAAATCGAGTAAGTCAGGTAGTAAACACATAAATAGCTAATGGCATAGAAATATTCAAACTTTTCAATATTTAACCAAGCATTTCAAAATATACCATTTCATAGTAATTCTGCCCGAGGTCAGGTCTTTCACTGCAATCATAGCATTTGCATATTATACTTTGCAGCTTTACTAGGGAATTATAGGTGTGGTAGTTTTCCGTTTCTTTCCACACCGGTGAAGGTGATGATGATAATGATAAGGGTGATGATGATGGCTGGATGATTTTTGGGGACAGTTGGGCCCTAATCTTCCTGACATTTGTCTTACAGGTCAGTAAAAACCCCAAAAACCATCCCAGGAGCCTGTCCCGACCGGGAATCGAACCCGGGCCCACTGCATGACAAGGCAGCACGCTATCTCGAGACCACAACCTTGGACTTCCGAAATATTATTACGTACGAAATTCAGAAGGTCAAACGCATTTTTTGTTTTGTTTATCATATTACCTCCCGAAAATATACCTATGTCTTTATCGAACTAATTTCCGATGTACTGCGCGGCTCTTCCAATGCATGAGGTTAGTGAATTATTTCTTGTCACATTATATAGGCATATCGTCGATGTTTCTTTCGATTCAATGGGCAGCGGATTAACGCTACCTGTAGCGGTTTTTTTTAATTCAATCGTTCAAATTAGTGAAGGGAGATTCCTTGTATACAAAATGCATCATTTTGATATTAGTCGTTAATATAGTGAATTAAGTACAATAAATACAGATTTTTTGAGAATGTCACTTTGTAAACATTTACTAAATTCTTTACGATACCCTAGTGCGTTGTACATTATTACGTACGACATCAAGTTTCAATCCATCCATAGTAATTCTGCCCGAAGGCAGGTACTTCACTGCAATCATAGCATTTCCATGCTATGCTTGCAGCTTTACTAGGGAATTGTAGGTGTGGTACCTTCCCGTTGCTTTCCACACCGGTGAAGGATGATGATAATGATAAGGTTGATGATGATGGCCATATGATTTCGGGGACCGTTTGGGTCTTAATATTTTCCTGACATTTGTCTTACAGGTGAGGAAAAACCCCGATAAAACCTCATCCAGAAAAACTGCTCCGACCGGGGATCGAACCCGGGCCCGCTGCGTGACAAGGCAGCACGCTACCTCGAGACCACAGCGGTGGATAAGTTTCAATAAACGTTAAAAAAAATCACTATTTTTTTCAGTACAAGGCAATAAAAATGTAACCCAAGTTATGTAATATACACTAAACAAAATCTGACAAATACAAACATAATGTTAGTATAATCTGGTATTATATTTTAAAGTTTAAGATTAACTAAACGATATTTAAAACTATCGAAATGTGGCCTAAATGGATATAGTCAATTTTTTTAGTTAGAGTTTGAAATTTAGCAATGGTCAGACAATGTTTCATTGCATAAAGATTTCCACGATATTTTACAAATCCAAGGAACCCATCTTCAAAATGTTGCATTAACAACATACAGACGAATATTAATAAAAAAAATCTGAATCGATAACGCAAAATAACTAAAGACAGGTGAAAATAACATTATTCAGATTATCTCTAAAGTTGGTAATGTGAGGACTACTAACACATATGGAGAGTATAACGATCATTATAAACCCATTTTCACTGTAATAGACTTATTAAAACATACTATAAAATCGTAAATTTCAGACAGTTTCAAAGCATAATCTAGAAAGAAGGAAAACTTGACGATGCAGTATCAATAATACACTAGTAGAGATATTACACGTACTCGATATCTCGTAAGCATCGGATATAAAAGGTAGAAAAACATTTCCAAATGCTGTATTGCTGACTTCATTCGTGTGCGGAAGTGACATAAAAATAAAATGTGTCGACATGTTGCAATATTGAAGTTTTAAGATTTATAAAACACTACCTGATATCTCAAGTCGTCCTCAATAATTTGCAGTGTTGTTTCATAGGAGGCCTTTCGATACTTATGTATCATCTTCTGCTTTCATCCTGGTACTGACTGTTGTTGGTAATTATTTTTAAAGAGGGTTTTTATTGCTGGGTGCGTTTTCATTTAGCAGGTGTTTATTTGTGGTTTCCTTTCATGATTTCTAATTCTTCGGGAACATTGATTTTCCATGTATCGTTTTCTCTATATAGGATCGATGATACATTGTCTATTGTGTTGAACTGATGTTCTGCTTTTACTATGTGTTTCAAAATACTGGATTTATCCTCATTTTTCAGGAAATCTCTGAAATGTTCATTAAATCTTGTCGTGGAGCTTCTAGTAGTTCTTCCAGTATAAAATTTGTCACAGCTATTGCAATTCAATTTATAATCTCCTTTATTTTTATATATGTTCGTTCCTTCTATTTTATTTGAAATTAAATTATAGAGAAAACGATACATCGAAAATCAATGTTCTCGAAGAATTAGAAATCATGAAGGAAACTACAAATAAACACCTGTTAAATGAAAACGCACCCAACAATATAAACCCTCTGTACATAATAATTACCATCAACAGTCAGTACCAAAATGAAAGCTGAAGATGCTACTTAAGTTATCGAAAGGCCTCCTATAAAACAACACTGCTAGTTATTGAGGACGACTGAGATAGCAGGTACTGTTATATAAATCTTAAAACTTTAACACAGTGACCTCAACGGAGTTTCGTAATGTATCTTAAAAATCATGATGCAATATATAAACATATTTTAATCATCCTTCTATAGTATAAATATTGTTATGATTTGATTATATCAAAGGAAGTCACTGTGTTAAAGGGGATATAATATTAAGTGCCGAAATGGCTGAAGAGTGCCGTCCGTACAATTCTGAATTTGGACAATATTTGATTTTTTACTCCCCCCTTTTTGGATCTTACAATTATTATTGATGACCCACACAAGGAGTGAAAAAGAATTGTTTCTATGTAAAAAGAACACTGAGTAGTTTTTTGATACACTACTGATAGCCCCATGTCTGTGAAATGGGAACTCAAATGGAAGGGAATCGCGGGGACGAAAAACCTACTCTACTAACTTCTTGGTTCTTCTTCGTCACGGTTTAGAGGCTGTTTTACTAGTCTGTTTCCGCCTCGCAAATATCTGTGTTTCTATATTAATGTCTTTCCCAGCTCCTTCTTCTTCCCTCGTTGTGGATAGTTGTATGCTGCTTTTGGTATTCTAAATCTCAGTCATCTTCCTTGCTAAGTGTTATTTTCAGTTTCTTCTGTATTTCACAGTTGTTGTGTTTAATTCCTCTTATTTCAGTTGTCTTATTTCTGTGTTGTGTTTTTGTCTGTTTTTTGATATCCTGCTATTGGTCTGAAGAATTACATTTCATCAGGAAAAAAAAAGAACAATGGCTTTCAATGGCGCTCAACCAGTTCGGACAAAGATAATATCAGAAAATAAACAAAACTAACTATACATGAAAACTGAATTGTCAGGTTTAAGAAGGAAATTAACTAATTTACTTGTATTACCGAACCCAGAGATTCATGGCCGCGTGGACATAAGCTCACCAAATTTACCTATTTTCAGGTAATGTTTTCTAATCATCCCCTGTATAATTATCATCTCTCAAATCACAGTTAATGTTATTCTCTTACTTCATTATTGACATGCTTACTGAATGCTTTCACAATGAAGAAGTTTCGCGCCCCTCTTTCATTCCTTATGCGTGTCATATGCTCCATCCATTGCTGTTAACGAAATTTAACTGTAGGTTTAACATTTGGCTTCCCATAAAGATCATACTGTTCACTGTTGCGTAAGTCTTCTCAATTCACATCTCTGTTCGTCTTTCCTTGGTTCAATTTTTTTTCTGAACACTTCATTCTCAAATACTCATAATCTTATCACCTTCCTTAAACTAAAGCCTATAACATAACTAGAAAAATGAACGTTTCATATATATTTTACTTTAACTTTTTTTAGGGAAGTTGGGATGACAATCTCTATAATAGATTATAACATGTTTTTCCAGAGTTAAACCTATGTTTGATTTCTTTCCGCACGTGATTCCTATTTGTAATTATTGTTATTGAATTCAGCAAAGTCTTAAAAATTTCCCATTCGTCATTAAATGTCTATTTACATTATATAACGTATTTCTACATGCGAGTCAAGATTACTTTATTTACACTAAAATGGTTCAAAACTTCGCTCTACATCTGAGTAGCGAGAAATGAACAAAAACCAGTCCCTAGAATATATATGACTTTCAATTCATCATATAGTTTTGAAGATACTTCAGTACATAAAAATAATTTTGACATTTTTTTCAAATTAAACTAGAGTCTGACTCAGGACCGAATCGAAGCATAAGATGCGATGAATCCCCTTACACTGGAGGTCTGTGAACAACAGGGATGTCGAACCGACGACGTTTGTCGCGCCCATTACAGGGACGGATGAATAAAAAGAAACGTAAAGAATGAGATGAATGTGGAGAAATGATAGAATGAATCAAATAAAGACTAAAAGGAAAAATATATTTCATTTTATTGGAAAATCCTTGAGGAAAATATCATTAGAAAGGTTTAGGCCTAGGTGCAGGATTGTCAATTTAGCCACTTTGTAGCTACATCTGAAAACATAACTAGCTACATTTTTTAAAAAGATTTCTAATAGCTTTTCTGGCCATTTGTCGTCTTTTTTTAGCTACTTCTAGCCATTCTTTACAGTTTAATTATTTTATATAAATTCTGCAATAATAACTGATTGATATTAATAGATTTTGCCACCACATAAAGAAGCAAAATGAGCTCATTTTTTCCCCAAAGAAGAATACACCCCAAAAGAAAAAAATGGACTTCCGCTGATGGTATTACTAATCAGATGGACCATGTATTAATACAGAATTGGCTCAAGTCTAGAATTTTAAACATACATACGAGAGTAGTAGATAGTGATTCACACTCCATCTACTGAAAGTAAGATAAACAAATAATATTTCATAGAAATTGAATTTATAGTGAGAATAGATTAAAAGTATAACTTAGATAACCTTAAAGACAAAGAAGTTAAAGAAAACTTTTTTAAAATTCAGAATTACAGAATATTTCGTAAGAATATATTTCTCTCTTAAAATAGACTTTATATTCATAATTTTGTCAGTATAACATAATTGCAGCAATTCCAACCATGAAAGAAATAATATGGCATAACTGTACGTGAGAGATACAAATTGACAAGCTTTTAAAATGCAGCTTCCTCTATTAATAAAAGTTACATTTTAGCTATTTCTACTCATTTTTAGGAATCAGTTTTAGCCACTTTTGGGTGTTGGCAACCCTGCCTAGGTGGGAGGATAATATTAGGAAAGATCTTAAGGAACTGGATTTCAAAAATATATTCTAGAATTAGTTGGCTGATGATTAGTAACCCCTGAGTGACTGCGGTAATGATACTGTGGGCGTCATAAGCCGCAGGATTTGGAAGTTATGTTAAAATATTTTAAGTTCAATGTAGTGTTTGTAAACACTGAGTTACGTATCTAAACTAAACCAACTGATCTCCCGGGGCGAATTATTATCGAAGCTAACGTGTTTACACGCCATGTCTGCTAACATTAAACGTACGTACTGATCTATATAAAGATTTAAGTGTGGGGTTTACAACATCAGCAGCAATATCAAGGATTGGATCAGTTAAACAATTGCGGCTCTTTTTTTCTTTCTTTTTCTTAGTTTAACTTCACCCATTGTAGGTACATTTACATGCCTCATGCCACTGGCCTGTCGGGAGAGGAATTTAAATACCTTGGAAAACATTAGCTCAGGATTGGATGTATGGAGAGCTTATGTCTTTGCGGCCATGAACCTACACGGGTTCGATAGAACCAGTGAGTGAGTGGGTGAGATCCCATAAAATTACATAACAATGAGCTATATATATATATATCTTTATAGGAAACCGGATATAATAAGAACATTAATAAAATTGATAAAGTTCCGTTGAGGTATTAATCAAAATCAAAATATAAAATTATGAAATATTTTCCTAAAAGGTCCGTCTCCTCAACTTAAAGATTACTTATCTGTAGCGCTTCGGGACTAGTCCCATCATCAGCAGGATTCAATACTGGTGTGCCACTGAAGATCTGGTAGAGGGGATTACACGTACTGGGTACGTTTTCATTTATCAGATGGTCGTTGTTGTTAACTGCCTTCAAAATAATAATCTCCACGATTACGTTTATCTTAGCTGGATTATTTTCTCTGTATATTATTGTCAGGGTGTTTTCAATATCTAACATATCATGAAGGACATCGTATGTTAGATATTGGAAAACGCCCTGACAACAATGCACAGAGAAATAATCCAGCTATGATAAATGTACTCGAGGAGGTTAGAATTTTGAAAGCAGTTAACAATAACGACCATCTGATAAATGAAAATGCACCCAGTACGTGTAACCCCCTCTACCAGATCTCCATTGGAACACCAGTACTGAATTCTGCTGATGATGGGACTAGTCCCGAAAGTGCTACAGATAAATAATCTCTAAGTTGAGGAGACGGATCTTTTAGGTAAATATTTCATCATTTTATATTTTGATTTTAATAAGAACAGTTAAGTCTCGTAGACTGTTCGGCAAGACATGGGGATTCAAAGAGAGGCATAGAAATTTCTTGTAGAAAAAATGTCTAGTTGATAGACCAAGAATGATGTGGTTGAATAACATTAACAATGATTTGAGGGAAGTATATTATACAGAGTGTCCCGCGCCGTAGCCGATCGGTTAAGGTAGGAAGCCTTGGCGCAGAGCTACGGGACTTGCGCTGGTTCGAGTCTCCATGGGGGAAGAAATTTTCTCATGGTATTTCGGCCAGTATGGACCGGTGTCCACCCAGCATCGTGAGGCAATTGGGTAGCTACAATAAGTAGCGGCTCCAGGTTGAGGAACCAGCTATAACGGCTGGGGGACTCGACATGCTAACCACATGTCACCCCTACACTGGCTGTTGATCATCTACCTCTGTGATTGACACATGTGGATGTGAAGGGCCAGCAGCCGGCTGGTAAAAGGGCAACCGCTGAAAAGTGGAAAGACCCTCAATCGGAAATATTATACAGAGAATGACTGGAAAACAATAGCTCAGGACAGGTATGTGTGGAGACCTAAAGTCCGGGCGGCCATGAACTTAATGGTTCGATATTTCCAGTGAATGAGTGAGATCTCATACATACATTTTTTTATCACACAAGAACTTTGAAAGCCACCCTGGTTGAGTGATCAGCTCAATGCCAGTGTCATCTCCGGGACAACACGAATTTATACATGATAAGACACACCAATTCCACATAATTCGTAGTAAAGAAGTCGAATATATATGGATGATTGTGATAAGCAGATGGTGTTCGAGGATTATGTGGGCCCTAAAGTTTCCTCACATTATTCTTAATAAGTGAGGGAAAAAAAACTCACCCAGGAAACTTGTTCCGACCAAGGATCGAACAGAGGTCCGCTGCGTTTGAGGCAACGACGTTACCAGTAGGACAGATCGGTGGACATTTGTGGCCTAGGAGCCACATTAAGCTTTTTATTCTTCTTCTTCTTCTTCTCCTTCCTTTCCAGGATTAGATCAATGCTACCTGTTCCGGTCTCAAGTCCATCGTTTCCTTGGCCGTCCCAAAGATATTTTTCCATGTGGTTTGTAGGTGTTGATCTTTTTGGGTAATCTTGTATTGTCCATTCTGTCTAAATGTTCTTTCCATTGGCATTTGTGCTCTTCTAGTTTATCAACTATTGAAAATATCTCCAGTTCATTTCATATTGATTCATTGTGTAATCTATCCATGCGTGTACATACTTTTACGGAACTTAAAAATTTAATTTCAGTGGCTTGAATGTGTGAGATCTTTTTTTGTAAGTACCCAAGATTCAGAACCATATAAAAGAACAGAAAAAGCCATAATTTTTAATAAATAACCTGAGCTGAGTTTCTCTTCGAGTCTTTCGGAGGGTTCTTCTTATGGTGCAACACACAATTTGATATCGGTTTAATTTATTATGTATATCCCAATCGTAGATATATGTTATATCTGGACCGAGATAGTTAAAGCGTGCTATCTATAATAATTGAAATAATAGAATAGATACCACATTTGGTTAAATAATTAATTACAATTATATTTCCAGATATTTCCAGATATGTATTCATCCCAATCTTCTTGTCGCCTATGATCTTAGCGACACCGAAAACTGTGGATTCGTCTCTAATCTCGATCAATATGGACATTCTATTATTCATCTCTTCCCACGCTCATGCCAATAGGCGTTGAGCTAGGACTTGTTACAAGTCATCTCGCCTACTGTGAAAACAATGGATGCGACATAATATCGGCGATTTTTTATTATTTTTACATATCACTCCCTCTTATCCCACCAGGGCTGCTAGGAGTCAAACTTGGGCTTAAATATCCTCGGGACTGTCACTAACAAACTTCGTGATCCTGAAAATTTGGAATCTGCATTAATCCCGGTCAATATTCTATTATCCATAAAATTAAGATTATAAAATTGTTACCAAATAGGTCCGTCTCCTGAATTTAGTAAGCTATTGATTCTCTGTAGCCATTTTGGGACTAGAGCCATCATCAGAAGAAGTAACAGGAGATAGGTCTGTATCTGCTGACCCTGAATGTAATACTCTTTTTATTCTTCACTATTTGTCACCTTGTCACTCCACTTAGAGGTGATAGGTGTCAATATTTGACTCCAATATCATTAATCAAATAAGCTACCCCAAAAATTAATGATTCAACACTAATATTGTTCTATCTATCTACAATGGCGAAGCCCAACGTTGAACCTTAGCCTCTCCTCTGTTAGAATTTACTATACCAAGTTAACTTAGCTAATCTTATTTGCCCATAGATGTCATGAATGGTATGCGGTCAACACACCTGCCCAATGAGACATATAGCAGGCAACTAAGGTATTAAATTATGATGAGGTCGGTAAATTTTGCTTAGAGACCTCTTTAATCAGCCATAGGGATATTTTACGAGCCTGAAAAATCTTCAGATTCGGGACCCACGGCTTAAAGTCTCACCCGGAGGACTTGCTCCTTCCATCCTAAAAAATCAATCGATCCCGGCCGGGA
Organism: Diploptera punctata; assembly: GCA_030220185.1. Lineage (NCBI taxonomy): Eukaryota > Metazoa > Arthropoda > Insecta > Blattodea > Blaberidae > Diploptera > Diploptera punctata. The sequence continues at coordinate 208,092 of JASPKZ010001609.1, read as the reverse complement.
TTGAACTCGCGATCCTCGAGATCAGAGGCAAGGAGCATAACCACTAGTCAACCGCGGCCGACCTAATATTAATGGTTTTACTACTACAAAAAAGTCCTATTACTACTACTACTACTATTAATGGTTTTCGATTATTTTTACGTGCCATGCCCTCTCGCTCACCTCCTAGGGGCGATAAGGGTATTTTAAACTACACAGTGTATTTTCTAGATTAAAGTTAATAATGTGTATCGAGTTTGGTTGAGATTTCTACAGAGTTATGTGGAAATAAAATGTTTCCCATTTCGCCCTTTCTCATCCCTCAAGGGGTGCTATGGTTCTTCTAACCTTTCCAGCTAATTTTGCAGATTGTAACATATAGGTGTACCAAGTTTTGTTGAAATTGCTTTTAAGGCATTGAATGTCTGTCGCCAAAAATAATTCCACCCATTTTAACTCAACGTCAAAATAAATGCTTGTCGTCTCATAATGAGATGAAAGGCTTCAATCTCTTGATGTGGAAACAGGTCAACGACCTAATTCCAGGAGGAAGAATAAATCAGTTTTGTACTATACTTTCAATTAAGTTAAACATAATTATAGTTTGTCATACATATATATGAATTAATAAAGAATTAATAAAGTTGTATTAGTTTGACTAGTTAACTCAATGCTCCAAATGCGAGTCTGATGCCTAATCACGAAATTCCACGAATTTTTGTTTTACAACCAATGCATCCGTGTTTCAGATCGATCTTTCCCCGAATCTCATATGCATCAGCTCCTGCTTTTATGATAAGTAAAAGCTCTTGCCTCGCTTTTTACTCCGCGCATTATATTAGCTCGACCCCACGCTTTTTTGATGGTAAATAATTTTCCTTTTGTATTGATAACTCTAGTTTTATTCTATATGTGTTGGAGCTAATTTTTTTGTTGTCCACTTTAATTTTTCATCCCAAGTGTGTTGGAAAATGAAAATTATTTTTCATTTTTTAGTTCGGTTTTTCTACTAAAGCGTGTTGTTTTAGGTTTTTTTTAAACTATTAGTTTATTAATATTCGGAGCAGGTCAGAGCATTCTTTTTCAGTGACTACTCTCTAACAAATCCATGTAGAATATAGCAAATAATGAACAGATTCCTTTTTAACCACATCTCCCCCTGTTACAATACAATTGTGTATTTGCAATAATTGTGTTTTTAGAATAATTCTTTTACTGAATTTTTGTTACTAAAAAGATAAATAAATAACCTATTGTATAATATACAGTTTGAAGGGTTTCATTTTTTCTCCACTTGTGTGCATTCTTACAATATTGCGATCCTAATTGGCAATAAATAATATGATCAAGTTGCAGTGAATAAACAATGAAACATAACCATACATTTCTTATTTGTTTTCAAACGTCGCCGTTTATATGAACTATAATAATGATTTTTGAGTAAAACAGCTTAATTGTATTCGTTAAATAGTCCGAACAAATGTCACTCTTGATTTCCAAATCCTCTAGAAAAATTCACAAGTCACTTCGTGTCTCGTGATTTTATCGATGGTTTGTAAATCAGTCGTGACATTACTTATGACTATTTAACTCATACCCCAAATGACAGTCAATGACCAATCACATTTCAATGAATTTTGATTTACAACCAATCACAGTCGTTTTTCACCTCGATTTTATCACTTTCATTTTATCGCTTTCATTTTATCAAGTGACTCCCAGATTGTATATATAGTGCACGAATGTAACCAGATTCTGCTTGCGAGATATAATAGGAAAACATTAGTAGCAATTGATTATACCACAAAAAATAAGCAACCACTGTTTATTTTTCTTAAACGTATTATTTCCCACGAATTAACGTAGCAGAAACATATAATTGACATATTTACATCATTGGGCATCAGAAATTAATTATTAACCTGTAATGATGTTTCATTTTTTCTCCACTAGGATGCATTTGTACAATATTGCGATTATATCTGACAATAAATATGATCTGGTTGCAGTGATGAACAAACGAAACATAACATTTCTCATTTGTTTTCAAACATCGCCGTTTACATTAAATGTATAAATATTTTAAAATAGCTATATTTAAATAATGATTTGTGGGTAAACAGCTTAATTTTATTGGTTAAATAGTTCTAACATATGTCACTCTTGATTTCCAAATATAATTTGGAAATCACTCGTGACATTACTTATGATAAATTTTTGACACTGTCATTTTCAGTATTTTCTAAGTAGGGTCGATAACGGTTTGTATTTTTTTAAAAAAACCTTTCATTAGAACCACCTCAATATCCACATTCCTTCTGAATTTGCTAAGGAGCTGCCAAAAGAAATTCCTATTACAAACTTGTAGAGGGGACTGAGTAGATAACGTTTTGAATAGTAACCCTTGTTCATCTTAAATCTCCCGCTTCTGCTGGGTGTATAAAGTTTATCTGTTCTGTATGCAATCAGGTTGAAAAGGTTTTTTTTTATTAAGTCATCATATGGCAACATTGCTCCACTACAGTTTTCAGCAGTACTACATGTCCTGGTTTACCAACCAGTTCTATCAGTTTATAATTTACTTCCTAAAGTATACTGTACAATTAATGTTCTATTGTATTTTTTTATATCTATGCTATTTGCAAATTGTTTTATATACTTATTGTAAGAAAATAGAATGTACAAGGGATAGAAATAAAACTGTAAAAATAATGAATTATTATCATTATCATTATTATTATTATTATTATTATTACTATTATTATTATTATTATTATTATTATTATTATTATTATTATTATTATTATTATTATTATTATTATTGGCATCTTTGATTTTACTAAGACCACGAAGTAAGCATTTGAACCTACAGATGTACACCTAGGTAGTAATAATTTATGTAATCACTTGAGAGAGAAATAAAAGTGAGAAGGCTAAAATTTACACACAAAACACTAGGTGCTTGTGGTTATTATTCAAGAGTCATAGAATATTCACGACTTGCGGAGTGTAATAATGTAGGGTGAGTGGAGTAGCCAAATATATATATGCATATAGGTCGGGTCTAAATTATAAAATTAAATCCGCATATAACGTCTCGAGGGTAAGGTGAATTTACATATTACTATGTCATCTGCCTAGAAACTCGAACAAGAGCAAAGCGTCAACACATGGGCGTCTTCACATCAATATGCTTTCTAAGCAAATTTCATTCCAACCTCTCTACACAGAAAGAAAAGAGTTTACCCGTAAAACTAAAGAAAAGTTCAGTTCTTACAATCCATACTAAATAAATACACACGTGCAGAAATTTAAAGTATGAAATCTCATGTAAAATAAGTTTACAGCTGAAGTCGCAAATAAATTTTTCTAGAAAAAAGTTTATGCTGAATCGTACAGTGGTTCTGAATGTTAGCCTAATTTATATATTAAGCAGATGTAAGGCGAGATAAATTTCTCCTTTTGATACTTTTTGATAAAATGCTTGATATACGCCAGCTATATTCCTATATTTGTCCACCTCTTTGGTCTCGAGGTAGCGTGCTGCCTTGTCACGCAGTGGGCCCGGGTTCGATCGCCGGTTGGAACAAGTTTTCTGGGTGAGGTTTTTTTGGGGGGTGTTTCCTCACCTGTAAGATAAATGTCAGGAAATGCTAAGGTCCAACGGTCCCGAATACCATCTGGCCATCAATATCGTATTCGCCTAATTAGCTTAAGTTTAGTTTAAGGCCTCTCCTGGCGCATCATTACCACCAGCTCTCACATCATCGGGGCAGCGTAACCTCGCCTTCCAGGCGCTCCAACCTCAGAAGTGGATTAAAGTACGCCGTGCCAGTAGAGAACACCAGAAATGATAACTTGAGGCATTTGAAAAAAAAAATCCATACCGATTCACATTCTCTATGTTTTGCTAAATTTCAAACCATAATTATTTCTATTATAATTTATTTTAATAATCCTATTAAATAATTGTTGAAGCAAAGAGACATGAACAGACAGGCGAATGGATAAGACTTCTAACAATAAGTTTTGTGATCTTTATACGAAACCAGATGTAATAAGAACAGTTAAGTCTCGTAGACTGCGATGGGCAGGAGATGTGGCACGAATGGGGAATGAAATGGCACGGAAACTTCTTGTAGAAAAACCAGAGGTGAAACACCCAGTTGGTAAACCAAGAATGAGGTGGAAAAATAGCATTAACCATGATTTGAGGGAAGTAGGAGATGATTGGAAAACATTAGCTTAGGATGGGGATGTATGGAGAGCTTATATAAGCGCGGCCATGAACCTACGTGTTTGATATAACCAGTGAGTTAGCTAGTTAATCTTAAATAAAACTAACAAGGGATCTGTCAACCATTGAATGTTGAAACCTACCTCGAAATTTCTTCCACAGAAGCGTTGTGATGTACCAAAACCGTGTTCAAAAAATGATGTGCCATTTTTAACGGCAAATCACTAAAATCTAGTGCCAAATCTCTCATTTAAATTATAGGGAAATAATATATCTCTTCACTTGACGAATTGGTAAACCCTTGGTGACCGCGCAGCGTCATGCCTCACTCCAATCCACTTTTATCCAAGCAGAGTGTCCATCTGTTCCGTAAAGTGGGTTGCCAATGGTGGATTGTGGCTTCAATTTCTGTACTTTGTAGTTAAAACAGACATGGCCTTGGTACAACACAACGCTTCTCTGGGAGAAATTTCAAGGTAGGATTCGCATGCAATGGTTAACAGTTTCTTGTAAGAAACTGGGACTGGAAGTCAATATCAATAAAGTTAAATACATGAACATGCCTAGAAATAATTACTAAATTGGAATGGACACTTAACAAGTAAACGAAAATGACAGAATTTGAAGAAGTAGCTGAATTCAAATATCTGGGAACAACAATCACAAATAGAAATGAGGTGTACAAGGAACTCAAACATAGGCTCAATTATGGAAATGCATGCTATTACGTATTATGAGGACTCTTTTCAACCGAAATGCTCTCAAAAAATGATAAACTAAATACGTATAAAACGACGATTCTTCTAGTTGAAACATTGCTGTTCAATAAAAGAATTATTACTTTTTTGGCAAAAAACTTTTACACATCCTAAGATTTTGATAGTCATTCTCAAAGTCGTCTCTTTTGGTATCAATTCACTTGCCCTGACTTTTCTACCAGTCTGAAAAATATGCTGAAAACCATTATTTTGACAGGTCTTTCAAAACCGCCTCTGACGCCTTCACTACTACTTCTGAAGGTAGGAAAGCCTCCCGCGACGTTATTTCTTCAGGTTAGGGAATACAAAAATGTCTCACAAAGCTAAATCTAGACTACATGAAGGGTGAGGAGTGCACTTCACTTTCATTTTTGCAAGGTATTTAGCAATAATATTTGCGATATGCGGCCTCCAATTATCATGTTGAAGCATCCTGTTTATTGCACAGAAACATAGCCTTTGCGCCTGATAATGGTCTTGCAGAGATATCAGTACATCTCTATAGTTTTGTCCTATAAATATGGTGTGCAGGTACAACATGCTGATAAACCATTTCATGAATACTAAAAAATGGCATAAACATAACTTTTCCAGCGAAAAAAAAACGAATAGCCTTCTTGTGATGAAGATGATGTCCACACACAGTTTTGTTGTCTTCTATAAGGAAGAATATTTGTCGAAACGAAAGCATTCAAAGCAGAATACTGTTCATCGCGTGTCACCTCTTTTGTAGTCGAAGGCAATACTGAACATATTTCGATTTGTACAATGTGAAACTCCTACCATGTTTACATGAAGAATTAAGCTAACAAATAACGTTAAATCAAATGTGCTTGTGAAATTTTGGCTGTAGTGTGTCGCGTATCACTTCCATTGTAGCCGTATGCGGTACTGAATGTGTCTCGATTTGCGCACCGTTCTCAGACAGGAACCGGAGGTGATGATCATGAAATGTATGTCATGTGTTCGTGTCTCATTGAGCTAACAAATACGTACAATCAAATTTTTGCGTTTTAAATTACAGCTAGAAAAATGATAAATGTTTATTGCATAGCCCCCATAAGGATGTACCGTAAATCATGGTCCTTTGCTTTAACATAGGAGAAAGGATTACGAGTATTTGAGATTAAAATTCTTTAAAATGGTGCAAAGACAGGTGAATAAACTATTGAATGGAGAAACTACATATCAGCGAGCTATATTATGTATAATGTAATTAAAATAGTTAAGTTTCATGGACTGCGGCGAGCAGGAAATGTGGCAAGATGAGGAATGAAAGAGGGTTATGGAAATGTCTTGTAGCGAAAGCATTTAGGCCAAGAATAAGGTGAGTGAATAACATTAACATTTGAGGGAAGTGAATTGAATAAGGAATAATACGAAAATATTAGCTCAGGATAGTGATGTACGGAAAGATTTCAGTCAGCACTATCATGAATCTCCGGGAGCAATAGTTCCAGTGAATTGGTTAGTTTTTTAATAGAATGGTTGGATGAATTTTTGTCTTATATAATATTAATATTTCTATATTTTTTAGAGCGGCTTACACTTTACATATATTTTCTTACAGACAATATAGTCAGATTTATTCTGATTTATTACAACGCTTCTCTATAAAAGTAATAATTTTCTGTCATTCAACTTCCTATAAAAACGCAATAGCATATTAAATAGTAATGTGCATATCTCGCCATTTATTTCATTGGTCAATTAGAAGTAAATTATTTCTGAACATTAATATTTCATTTCTTAATTTATATGTAGTATAATTACATACTCACATATCCTTCATTATAAAATGGATTTTATGGAATTAATAACAAAGCTAAATAATTATTGAATTGTACGTCAAGTTAATTAAACATTGAAATGTTAAGCATTGACATCCCATAATAATTAGGTGAAAGCTAGTTTTTAACTATTCATCATTATTAAATGTCTGTTCAAATAGCTTAATGACTTTAAAGAATAAAAGTCATTAATTTTACATGTAACATTATTTTCATTAGAGTTTATTCCTATTCCTTATTAATAATTAAACTTGCGTGTTAATAATTAAACTTTTGAGTTATTAAATTAACTGGCGGGTTAATAATTAAACTTGTGGGTCCGTGACGTCAATGTTGTACTTGGTGAAACATGAGGTGAGTTACTACTACTAACTGACTTAAAAATATTAACTCTTCTGTTATTACTAAAAAAAGGCATTTCAAATGTGGATTTATACTTACAATAGAACTGTCACCATTGCATGATGAAACCTTCATTGAAAATTCTTCTAGATAAGCGTTGTGATGTTCCAAGACTGTGTTCAAAAAATGATCTGCCATTTTTAACTGCAAGGCATTAAATCCAGCGTCAAAACTCTAATTTCAGCTGTAGGGAATTAATGTAACTCCAGAATGAATTGACTGGATAACCCTCACTACCTGCCGTCCTCGCCGCGTCCCACCTCCCTACACTCTGCTCTTACTCAAGCAGGGAGTCCATCTGCTCTGTAAAGTGGGTTATCATTGCTGGATTCTGGTTTCAATTTCTTTGCTTCCTGCCTGTCTCTTTTTCATGCGTTCTAATAATTTAAATGTATCGGTCGCTCCTTACACTACTGCACTACAAACAATTTCTTACAAAAGACGTTTTGTAAGCTAAAATACTACAACGAGTGACACAGATGGGCCGAGCATGCATATGACCATAACGGTTTTCATGCTTTCAGATATCTGACAGTCTCTCTAGTACCAATATTATTTATTTGTAGGTACGATACATATGTTCAAATCTAGGAGCCTACATGAGATTCAATTCCACATTATTATGTTTTCCTGTTTTTCTAATAATCTTTTATCATAAAATCGATAATTAATAATCCTTAGAGTTTGGTTATTTGAGTCATATTGATTGCGTTTGACCAATATCACGTTATTTCTTCCGTCCACCGACAAAAAATCACAAGTTGCTCTGTAATCCATTGCATCTACAGTGCATACGCCACCCGTTCTCTGATCAAGCCATTGTATAATTCGAAAATATATTTAAATTCAGGAAAAAAAATCTTCTTCTTCTTCGGTTTTCCCCCATTTATAGGTTTGTCGTCTTCATTTTCCATTTATCTCTATCATTCCAATCTCCATCTTCCAAATTCCTATCCTCCATTATTGTTCTGACGTAGATTTTCCATTTACATCTTGGTCTGCCACGTTTATTTCTTCCAGGGAGTGACCATTGCTATATATTTTTTTGGCCATCTTTCATTTTCCATTCTTTGTACATGGCCATACCATTTAAGCTTTTAATTTTCAATCCTCTTAACAACAGATGTGGTGACATTCATTTCTCTTGTACCCAGTCATTCACTCAGCCTCTTATTCCAGAGAAATAAGTACCTTTATTAAGGGTGAATATTTATTAACAAGTAATTATTATCAGAAGTAGGGCATATTTATATTCAAATGAAATGGAATTAAAATAGGAATTCATTGTTAACAAAATCAAAATGATATAACCTACCATAAAACAATTCCATATGCAATAAATAAAACACTAGTACCAAGTGATTAGTGCTCGGTCATAGACCTGAACCTTGGCTATTGTGTGAACGACACTGGTAAACATCATACAGTGGAACCGTAAGCCCTTATACAATGGGGAAAAAGTCTGCAGTTTCCTTTGTAAAAGGAACTTACAAGACTGTGTTATTATTAAAGAGTTATAACAATTGCTAAATCCAAGACTTCACACAAAAGGCTGGGCAGTTGCAAACAAGCAACCGGGTTTTCCTAGGTAAACTGTGGAAAGAGTTGTTCCCAAGCCAATTTTAACTAGAACATGTCGCTAACAGCAGGTGCCTTCTTTGGCGGCATAAGGTAGATGCCGACAAACGAAAACCGCCCTAGTAAATATTACTATAATATAGTCAACCCTGGAAATTTGATGTTAGGGTGCGAGTAATTTAAAGGGAGGGGACAAGACCAAAAACGCCTAAGTTTAACACACCCGACAACACGCCCTCAAGATATGGTCTGCAAATCAAAATTGTTGTAACATATAAACTGTTTGTGAGACGCTAAGACTTTTGGTGGAAGGGACGGATGCCGGTTCACTCGGAAATAATAAATATTCTTACTTAGCAAAAATTAAGTCAGTTCAGAGAGTTCAGAGTAGCGAGTAGCGAGTTGCGAGTTGTGAAGTGGCAAATGTGCCAGTAGATATGGCACATCGCTTTGTCCAGGTGATAACTATGAGCTTGTGCGCCAACCGCAAGCGCATTTGTCTAAGTTAAAGCGCTATCATTCAGAGTGCACTTTTTCAGTGTTTTAAATAATTATTTAAACACGTGCCGTGTATAACAAGTATCCAGCCACCAACAGCCTTCGTGTTAAATCGTCGTCTAATACGACAAGTGTAAGCCTTAGCGACAATAAAGGTGCATCATCCAGTGGAATTGATCACACCGAGTCTACTATATATACATATACATATATATATATATATATATATATCCCCAGTGAATATCCTTTCTCACGGATTTCCAGATATAAGTCCATTGTTCTACCGAAAAATAATCAAATTCAACTGTTCTAATTTTATTCTTTTGTAATTCCGTCAAAGACCAAGTTTCGCTTCCATATGACAAAATATTTTGTATTATGCTCTTATAAATTTTCATTTTAGTTTCCTTTGTAATATTTTTGTTCCAAATTACTCCATGTAATGCCTTAGTTGCACTTTTTGCCATTGCATAAAAAACTATAAGACAAATTATTAAATAATCATGCCACATGTGGACCGTATCTTTGTTATAAAATAATAATGAAATACTCATTTAAAGCAACCTCTATCTTCTGTATTCTGTGACCTCCTTTTTTTACCCTCTTCCCAGAGATAAAACGATTCCCAATACCAAGTGAAAGTGGGATTTAAATGTAAGGAGCAACGTCATTTTATTATGTTATTGAGTGGGGTTCAGTCAGTCATAAACAGCCTTTCAGGGTATGGTGACTTGGAGAGTGGGCCACTGTTCTCAACATACACGCAGACATAAAACTCGCGGCGAATTGAGTCTTTAGAAAATAAAGAACCTATGTCCAAGACGTGGTTTGCCTGACATGCGTGAATTTAAGATATACTATACAGTCGCTCGAGTTCAACTGTTTTACGAGGGGGCATTCGGAAATGATTTCAACTTACATCTGATGAAGTAGACTCGATATCTCCAGCATAGAAACGACATTTTTACAGCTAACTTGAAAAATACTCTCACTGCCATTACCAAAATACTATCCATGTGTTCTACAGTCTCTTCAACTCAACGTTGCTCTCTAGATTTTAAAAATAAGAGAAAATACTATTAATAATTCGCTTTGATGTGGGAACTGTTATTCTCCCAATTATATTATATGGATGCGAAATGTTGACCTTATTTTAAGGGAGGAGAAAATATTATGATTATTTGAGAAAAAAGTTCATAGGAAAATTTCTTGACCAAAGAGAAATAAACGGACAGCCTAATGAAGAAGACTACATAACATTAAGCTCCATGATATTTATAGGAAACCATGTATGATAAGAACAGTAAAATCTCGTGGATTGCGATGAGCAGGACATGTGGCACGAATGTGAATGAAAGAGGGTATGGAAGCTTCTTGTAGGAAAACAAAAGGAAAACGGCTAGTTGGTACATCAAGAATGACATTAACAATGATTTGAGGAAAGTAGATTACACAGGGATGATTGGAAAGCATTAGCTCAGGATAGGGATATGTGTAGAGCTTATGTCCGCGCGGCCGTAAACCTACAGGTTCGATAGTGCCAGTGAGTTAGTTAAATTAGTTAGTTGAAAGTCTAGCATAGTCGATTAAGGCAATATGTCATAAACCGGAAGGTCGTGGGATCGATTCTAGATGGCTTGAGGATTTTTAAAGACTAAATATTCTAGTGGCAACTTGGCTCTGATTTTGACTTAGCCTCTACCTAAAAGAGTGCCAGACTGTCCAATAGTATCCAAATCATCTACATAGTCTGCAATCTGTGCTATTAAAACCCGTTTGAAACGGCTAATCCCCATGAACGGAAGGCACTGAGAAGGGTATTTGTGGCAGTGTAAGAGCACGAATTGGATAATTACATAAAATTACTGAGTTGTATGAAAAGTATAAGTGTGCCGACCTAGCTACTCATATTAAATTGAGAATATTACAACGGGCTAGTCGCATCTACCACAAGGTACCAAAAAAAAAAGGTTATAGAATGAAATATATTTTGGTAAAATACCAGTTGTAAGACCTAAGGATACATGGATTGATGCAGCAACAATTGATCCTAGAGAAATATTTGGCTCAGCGGCATGGAGAAGAATGGCATTGAACAGGAAAGGAACAGGTAGAGGATAAAGGAGGCTAGGCAGACATTTTGGGCTGTAATATCATTGCAGAAGGATAAATAGAATATGCCATTGTATACATTTCTATATGCTCTCGGAGAACACACCTACTAATATTGATTGTCAGGGATATTTTAAAGGGGAAGAGCTCAATTTTACCTTCATAACTAAAAAAAGTTATATACAGTAAAAGATCCTTATTCACGGTTGCTTTAATCGCGTTTTCATTATTGGCGGGTTAAAAAATTACGACACAGTTCCTGTATTCGCGGCTGAAAATGTCTTTATTCACGGATCCAGACGGTATATTAGAAGGATTAATGTCCTTTATTAACGCATCGGCAACTTTTTTTACTACAGGCACGAGTCAAGGCGGGTTTTACAAAGAGCGATTCAAACAAATGGACAAATTAATATCAAAGTAAAACAAACCTTATTGTCACTAAGGCTAAAGTTCATTGTTAAAAGCCACTGCCGCTGTATTTCACTTGCCGCTATGTCCGTTGATAAATGCCGCCCTCGCCACGATTGGTGTCTTTCGTTTCAATAATTTTGATTGAATAATACGCGTCTCTTCTGCTTTTTTGCCAATTTATAATGTCAAGTAAAAGGAAAATTCTTCAAAAAATCTCATTAATTGTTTTTATTTTGATGAATTTTATTTTATTTTGCAACCTTGGAAAGAAAAATTAGTTCCGAAGCGGAAAAAAATATTGATGCCGCTTAAAGTAAAAATAAAAATGCTTGACCGTTCACGAATGACGGGTCGTTTGCATCTGTAACCACGCTATTTCAATGTTAATGGATCAACTGTACGATCCATCAAGAAATCTGAATCCAAATAAGGAATTCTATAGCTGAATTCACAGATGAATGTCAACCTGAATTGAAAAAGCTTTTAAAAGCGGCAAAGCAGGAAAAAAATATTAAGTTCTTTAAGCCCTAAGTTAAGCCTGACAATAATAATTCTTAGACATTGTTCAAAATCTCCCATTAAATTTATTTTATTTTGATAAGTTTTATCTTATTTTGGAACATTGGAACGTATCCCCTATATACCCACACAAATGACCATTCCATATTCGCGGTTCCTGTATTCGCGGCAAATTTGCGGAACATATCCCCCGCGAATAAGGAGCTTTTACTGTATTTTAAATGCCGTAATTGTTGAAATATTATATATTTCTTCTTTATGCCTACTGAATTATCATTATTACATATTATACAATAAGAGAGATATTAGATTAAGTGTACTAACATGCTATAAAATAAATGCTGTATAAAAAGCAGATAATGCAGCATATTAACCTAGTATGGTTAAATTAAACTACAGAGTTTGGGAGCAGGATAAATCTGGCAACAGTAAAAATATTTTCGTTTGGTATGAACGCATCTGACATGAAATAATCCATTCACAATACAGGTAGGTAGTAATTTGTGTCAACGCTCTTAAATAATTCAGTAATCACGTCATAATTAAAACGTGAGTGAAAGGAATGATAAATTTTGCTCAGATGCCTCTTATTTCAGGCTTGAGATTATTTCAATTGCCGTATCTAATGATGACTTTACTTCAATTCCCAAAGAAGCTATTTTCTGGATTTATACGGTATTAAATATCCATCGACCTAGGTTAATTTTAAGACCTCGAATCTCGGAACTAAACTTAATATGATAACCAGGAGACCACTGGGAATAGTCTAAATAACTGTCACCAATATAGAACCCCTTGGTGAGACTGTAGCTAATGCCAGCTGAAAACCAGAACTGTGAAAGAAATTTAGATATAGTTCCCTGGTCCATATAATTAGCCCGGCAATATCAATTACCGGTCATTTATATTTATTAGGGAATTCCGAAGTAGAGATTGTTCTCATCAAAATATATAGACCCTATATATGACATGAAAAGAAAGATAGATGCTTGGACGGCAATTTGAACCCGGATCACTGAATTGATAATTCAGTGCGCTGCCAGTTACGCTATCCAAGAATCCCCGTACAAACATGTATTTTTCTTTATATATAGGCCCTATTATCTATTATGAGAGGTAGCAAAAACTCGATCTCACTGCCCTCTGGTAGCCACTATAATAAGTAAGCAAATTCAAGATAATTTTTTAATATATAGCAGTGACGCTTCTTTATTTCGATGTTCTTACTAAATATTTTACATTCAGCAATGCAAGCCTAATATGACATTAAATGAAAATAAATGCTTAGACGGGGATTTGAACTCGGACCTCTGAATTGATACTTCAGTACGCTGCTAGTTATAATATATATAATCATCCGGTATCATGACAGTTGCCTCCGTCTTCCGGAAACCAAACGTCATTACTCTCTGTCCATCCATTGATCTCCCTCTAATCCTCTGATATTCATAGCTGCTTGTACCCCTTCTGTCCAAGTTTTCTTCGGCCTTCCTCTCTTCCTCCTTTCTATTGGGATCCATTCCATAACAATTTTAAGCAATCTTTGCTCTGCCATTCTTTTGACATGGCCATACCACTGTAATCTTTTCTTTTCTATAATGTCCGGCTCCTCTTGTAATATATATATATATATATATATATATATATAATATTACACATCTTCACCGATCCTATCCAGTAGACACCGAAAACGGCAAAGACAAAAATGTATGTGTATATATATATATATATATATATATATATATATATATATATATATATATATATAAATATATATATGTGTGTGTGTGTGTGTGTTAACGCTCTAGTAGGCTGTAATTTTTTTTTGTTCTCGGTAGGCCTGTATAGCAGTTAATTTAACGTAAGATTGGTTTCTTATCGACCATCAGATGTTGGAATTTACATGAAACGAAAATTAGCTGTCGTATTTTTTTTTATTTCCGCAACGAAACCAAGCATACGTATTAGCATAAAAAGAAAAAGCTATAATCTAAAAATCAGCAAAATTCAACCATTAGAATAGGGGTTTACCTGAACCCGAAATTAAAAAATAGCTATTGTAGCCGCCATATTTCCTTTGTCGGAATATACTTTACACCATACAATTTAATTAAATCTTAAACTGGTAATGTATATTTATAATATATATATATATATATATTATATTTTTTTTTTTTTTTGAGTCAATATCTGGTCTTGAGAATGACAGCTTGGCTGTAGAAACTTGTTGACCATTTTAAAACATTAATTGGTGAAATGGGCATATTGACTACATATATATTTTAATATATATATATATATATATATATATATATATTGGTTTAATTTAATATTTTTCATAAAGCAATAGAAAATGAATTAGTAGAAATGATTTAAGTTTGTGTCATATTTTACAACGATTATGCCTGATTTGTTTTCAATGCAGTCTGATGTACTTGCATAAGTTGACATATGCAATTGAGTTTCTACAATTTAAGAGTTAACAAAAGAAAAATAAATTCCGTAAACCAACAAAATTGGACTATAAATTTGACTTGCTGAGGAATTCGTTTAGTTTACGCAATTCCTGCATGACTCCTTTTTCTAGTAAGGCACTGGTTCATATATTACCTACATTTCGGAACTAACGTTCTGTGGTTGGCTTGTGTATCACTTTTACATAAAAGTGTAAATTGTTCTTTATTTAAAGCATAACTCTAAAGTGTGCATTGTTTGTTACCGCTGTACTTAGTGCGGTTTTGGTAGTTAAGACATTAAGCCACAAGCCGAGAGGTCGCTCCTACGATTCTCTGTAGAGTAATTAGTGTTTTGAATTTGCATAATCCTTGCAGACGCAGTTAGTAGAAGGTCGACTGCGGTAGCAAGAATCGCGGTTTTGATTCTGGTGAAGGGCTCGGATTTATTTGTAAGCCGCTTTATGTTAAAGAACTAGGTATTACAAAAACATACCAACATGTGTTTTGTTTCTACAAAAGAGAATTTTAAAGTGGTAGCCTTTTCTGTAAGTTGTAAGATAGAAAATACTCTGAGCTATATAGGAAATTCTACAAAAAAATTACCAGTTTTTACAGATTAGTTACTATACAGGATGTAACAGAAGCACGGCTGTAAATTATGGCGTTATTTGAGGGAGAGGATTTATTCCCGGATAATGCAAAATGTCGACTACTGGAAACTGAATTTAAGGAAGATATTTACGGCATTCCAATAGGCAGGTATCAAAAAGCAATGAATTACTTCTAAAGCGTTTCCAATTATTGTCGGATATAAATGGAA
The DNA here is from genome assembly GCA_030220185.1 of Diploptera punctata. Lineage (NCBI taxonomy): Eukaryota > Metazoa > Arthropoda > Insecta > Blattodea > Blaberidae > Diploptera > Diploptera punctata. The sequence goes on along the minus strand of JASPKZ010001609.1, from coordinate 192,529 downwards.
ACAGTTTGAGGCAATAAAGGGACTTACTACTTTTTGTTCGTGAATTGTTTTGTATAATTTAAAGAATTTGAAGAATTACTTTTGCGATGGGAAATATGACCCTGGGGTTGTCTCAGCCTCTAACTGAAATGTGAACAGATGCTTGTTCTGCAGGTAAAGGCGGCTATCACGCAGGGCTGATAATCCGGCTGATATAAAATACTGAATGTCTAGAAAAAATGGGAGCCTTAACCTCCTACTACCCCAAGGGCTTCTTGAGGCCTGTAGTGGGATTGCTTTACCTTGCTTTTCCAAAAGTGATGTAATATTTCCTATAGTAATATTAACACGCAGTGCAATTAAACATATAGCCATATATTCAATACATATTTTAGAGCCTAAAACAACAACAAAAGTTTCTAGAAACTTAAAATGTTGCATATATCGTAACTGTAGAGAGTAGCCTCCTTTCAGAAACGAAGAAAATCAATCCCTATATTTTAAAATTGTTGATTATAATATGACGCATTTTAGAGCAGGGACAGAGGTTATATACCGTAAAACAGTGTGTCGCGGCACATTTATGTGGGGCGAAATTGAATGACTGCGCGGCAAATATAAAAACATTGGGGAAGTACGCACAGATGAAAATAGATGTATTATTAGGCGTAAACATTTGTTGGTATATTTATTATAATTATTATTATTATTATTATTATAGCGTTGTGGTTAAGGCACTGCGCTACAAGCCGGAAAGTCGAGGGTTCAAGTCCCGGTGGGTCAGGATTTTTAAACTGACCCAAACCTTCTGGCGGCACTATGGCCCTAGGATCGACTCAGCCTTTAACGGAAATGAGTACCTGACGCTTGTTCTGGGGTAAAGGCGGCCGTCACGCAGGGCTGACAACCCGGCTGACATCAAGTGCCGATTGTCCAGAACAAGTGGGAGCCTTAACCTCCTACTACCCCAAGGGCCTCACGAGACCTGTAGTGGGACTACTTTACTTTATTACAGGATGGAAGAGTACCAAAGGCCGTCTATGCATGGAAAATTGAAAGAAGGAACAGAAAAGGAAGACCAAGATCAACCTGGAAGAACAACATTCAAAATTCAATGAGGAAATTTGGTGTAACAGATGAGGACACAGAGGACAGAGAACGATGGAGAACTTTAATTAAGGGAAAATTGTGAATGTTTGTTGCAAATTGATAGTCTCTAAGTCCATAGTCATTTATATTTACTTATTTTTTTAGTTCGTGTTAATTACTAAGATTGGTTGGAGAAAATCCACAATGATGAGGAAAATTCTCAAAATAATAAAAAATTAAATTATTATTATTATTTATTATTATTATTATTATTTTTATTATTACAAATCTTAAACCATGAACATAAATTTAAAAATTAATGTTTTATCAACATTAAACTACCATTGATCCAATACGAAATACTGTATGTGATTAACTTTTGCGGAAGTTTTACTTGTTGGAAATATCAGTTGAAATTCCTCTGAGGTAAGTTGCAGGATTTAGCGAATTCCGAAAGAATGTAGCTATATAGATTATTCTCATCAAAATATTTAAGACAAATACATGTCTTTATCGATCCTACTTAGTAGATACCGAAAAGACAATTTCAAAAATGTATATACAGAGTGAATCCAAACTTTACTGACAAACTTTCACAAGTTCAGGGATCATTTCTGGGTGTTTTGATATGAGAAACCCATGGTCTCCGGTGGCTCATTGCTGAGTAATTTAATTGTCTTCGTTTTTAACTCAACCACATTTGTACCTGTTTACTAGGAAAATTGATCGTAAGGGGGGGGGAGCACATTATGTAATGAATGGTAGGGAATACAATTAGAGCAAAAATGACTTGGTCGCGGTGGTCCTGTTCCATGGCCAACTCGGTTACCAGATCTGACATCCATGGACTTTTTCTTCTGGGGTCACGTGAAGAGCCTAGTCAAAATGCGTATGAACGTGGTTGCTAGGATTGTATTAGCCACTGACGATGAACGCCAATCTCTTCAGATACTAAGAGCGTGTACGACAGTCATTGAGGCGTCGCTGTGAAGTTTGTCGTGATCATTGCTGTGGACATTTCGAACAATTGCTTTAAATTATGTCTTGTTGTATCTTGTAAGCCCATGTTTCCCTTAACAGAGATTTAGGCGCTATCCCCCTACAGGGAAGAATTTGAACCATACTAATTTAGTTACACTTGTTTTCGTATAGATCATTTGAGTGGTCCATGGTCAGCGTTCCGCCTCATACTGACATCTAGGAAACCAAGATAGTACTAGGACGGAAAAATTCGATAAATTTTACTTAGACGCCTTTCATTCAGGCTTAAGGATCTTTTACGAGCCTGAAAATCTTCAGACTCTGGACCCACGGCTTAAAGTCCCACCCGGAGGACTTGCTCCTTGGATTTTTCCATCCTAAAAAATCAATCGACCCCGGCCGGGTTTGAACCCGAGATCCTCGGGACCAGAGGCAAAGAGCATAACCACTAGTCCACCGCGACCGATGTAAATAATGTAAAAGTGTAATTTGAAAACAATCATATTCCAAGTAAACATAACTATATAAAAGTGGTTGAGATATACAAAACGGAAAAAATAAAATTACGGTAATTAGCCACCTGAGACCATGGGTTTCTTATATTAAAACAGTCGGACAACATCCCTGATCAAGTACGTTTGTCGGTAGATTTTGGATTGACCCTATAGGCTACATAGGCTTGTATGTTTGTTAATACACTAGCGGCAGTAACTTTTTTTTAACCCAACTCAATACATAGCAATCAGTTACGAACGTAATGTCGAGTTCATTAACCAACAAAATCAGACCATTAAGAATAAAGTTTTACCTGAAGCAAAATTTTTAAAATCTCTAGCGGCAATAATTTTAAATTTTTCGGCAGTAATTTTCGGTATATCTGATTGGAATAAAACGAGAAACGAACTCTCCAAAATTCAGCGAAATCCGACCTTTAGAAGTGGGAACTTACCTGTAATTTATAATTTAAAAATAACTCTAGCAGCCGCGATGTTGTTTTTCTCGCAAACATAATAGATTAGATACGATTTAATTAACAGAAGTAGGGTACATCCCTTATGCCAGCAAAATCTGACGATAAAATCAGTTTGGTGAGGAATTCGTTTGTTTATTCAGTTCCTGAGTAATGGACTCTTCTTTCATTTCCGATGTCCCCCTATATTAAACATAACGAAACAGTGAACCGGGAACGTAAAAGAAAAAAACTGGTATAAAATAATGCTTGATTTTTTTTTGTAATTTCTTTATTCAATGCCACCATGTTGTCATTTCGACATTCTGGTATTCTCAATTGGCATGGCGTTACTGTAACCCACTTCTTTGGTTGGGGCGCCTGGAAGACGGAGTTGCGCTGCCCCGATGATATATGATAGGTAATGATAATGGTAATGATGGGCTAGGAGAGGCCTTAATCTTAAATTTAATTAATATGTTAATAATGATAATGATGGCAGATGATGTTCGGGGTCCGTTTGGGCCTTAAAGTTTCCTGACATTTGTCTCATATGTGAAGAAAAACACCACTCAGAAAACTAGTCCCGACCGAGGATCGAACCCGTGCCCGCTGGTGACAAGGCAGCACGATACCTAGAGAACATAGTGACTTTTCTCTGAAAGTATACAATTTTACGAGCCCATATTATAATCGTGAGTTACTTACGGAAAACCCTGTACTTGAAATCGATAATTTTATTTAACAGAAAAGTATACCGTACAATTTAAAACAGCTGACAAAACAGTTTGTAGGAGTATTTGTATGTGTTAAACACTGGGAAATGAAATAACGTAGCCAATAAACTTTTCTTCAGCGTTATTGAAATTGTAGTTCGTTACAAATGGCGGGAAGGGTATTACACAGACGTACTCATTTAAATCGTATCCGCTATCGACTCATTCTTACAGATAAAGTTCTTCTTTATGTAATGGAGAAAGAATGTAGGTAACTTTTACATTGGAATCTTTCGAAATGGCGAATACTAAAGGACACTGCTGGGGGAGATATAAAGTTTTCCGATAAATAACAATTCACAAGCCCACATTCAACTCCCGTCATTTCAAGTTCCCTTGAGTACATTTCCTAAAAGTGCAGGAAAAAAAAAAGACTTTTAGAAATAAATTTATTTTCCTCAGTAAAGGAAAAGTACAAGAACAAAAAGAAATAAATTTTATTTCATTTTTTATTTTCTAATAATATTGTGATTGATTTTACGTCGATAAAAAGCTTCAAACTACAAAATTATTTGAAATTAATTTTTTACTAACTTGCAAGCAGTACAGTTTCAAATATAAATCGTATTAACAACTAGCCCAAAGGCTTACAGTCACCTAATATCAATTCTGCATTCACTAGGCTTTCCACTAGTCCCAATCCTCTGGTAACTGAATCCAGTTCATATACCCGATATCCTGTTCCCTAAGATCTAAATTAATATTATCCTAAACATCTTATGCATATTTCTTCGTATTGGTCATTACCTAAAATCTCAATTAAACTTTGAAAAGTATTTCTTCTGTCACGGATTCGAACTGCATGGCTTGTCCATCTCAATCTACTTGAATTAATTATCCTGACTATTTAACTCATTCCACAAATGCTAGTCAATGAGCAAACACGTTTCATTGAATGTTGTTTTACAACCAATGACAGTCGTGTTTCACCTCGCTCTTTATCGATTTATCTTTATCAGCTCCTGCTTTAGTGATAAAGAAAGCTCATCCTTTTTAATGTTCTGAACAGGTCAAAGCATTATTTTTCTCCAACAAATACATTGAGTATAGCAAATAATGAAAATATTCCTTGATTTTACTGGGTTATTTACTAAAAAAATGAATGAATAACCCGTAATGTTGATTATGATATATAGATGATGTGTTTCATTTTTCTCCACTTGGGTGCACTCTTACAATATTGCGATCTTAATTGGCAATAAATAATATGATCAACGTGCAGTGAATGAACATAATCTCACATTTCTGATTTGTTTTCAAACTCGCCGTTTACGTTAAATATATAAATATTTTAAAATAACTATAGTTAAACAATGATTTGTGAGTAAACAGATTAATTTTATTCATTAAAAAATCCTAACAAATGCCACTCCTGATTTCCAATTTATCGATAATTTGGAAATCACTCGTGGCATTACTTATGATAATATTAGGGTAAAATAGACCTACAGATATTCGTATTATGTAGTTCTTCGATGTGAAGTTTACTCCATTCTCATACCTTACGGGATGAATATTTGTCTTAGGATACTAGTTCGAATATATTTTGGTTGTTTCCTTCCTTTAATGTAAGAGACTATGGAAGGCGAGATTATCGTTTCGTAACCTTTCATGTTTAATATTAATAGTAGCAATCTTTAATATTAAAAGTATGTTATGCAGCAACTGTGTGGACTAAGTGAATACATCAGCAAGTTGAATTTAACGTCCGATTTACCGAGTATATATTATTTTATTAAATTGAAGAAACTCAATGTCTGATACCAACTTATTTAAAAATGACGGACTGCAGAGAAACAAATCATGCATAACCATAAGAGTGCCTATTGCATACTATTGTATAATTTGACAGAAATTTTAATAATATCTACTAATTATTTTTTCTTTAATCTATTTAAAACAGTAATTAAATTAAACCAACGTAGGCCCATTTTATATGATACATTGTAAAATTGAAGATTAATTTAAATTTATGGTATACAAATACAGACGAAGTAAACATTGTTGCTAGTGCTAATTTTTAAATTCGGGTTTCAAGTAAACCCTCCTTCTAATGGTCGGATTTATTTCGATTTTTGGAGAAAACCTTCCTTGTTTTATATTTATGGAATATGCTGAGTTTCATTGCGAAACTTCGATAACTGCGACCGTTAGATTAACGAACTCGACCTTACATTTTGTATCGATCGCCATATGCCAAATTTGGTTCAGATAGATAAAAACGGCGATCCCTTGGGCGTTAGTGAACACACACACACACACACACACACACACACACACAACACATATATATATATATATATATATATATATATAATTAAAATGGGGTCTCAGTTATCAGAACCTTTTGAAACTAGTAAAGGATTGTTACAAGAATACCCGATGTCACCAACACTGTTTAAATATATATATATATATATATATATATATATAGACATCTGTTTAGTATAATGGTTCACGTAAGAGTGCAAAAATGAGACTGGAATTAACAGAAAGAAGATATCTGCATTAGTTACTTCTTGCCGACGATCAGATAATTATAACCCAGGATGGAGAAGATGCAAATTATATGTGTAATCAGCTGTCAACAACATATCAGAAATGGGGTTTGAAAATCAACAAAAACAAAACACAGTATTTAACAAATGACCCAGATGAATTATATATTGATGGGGTAAAGATAAAGAATAGCGATAGTTCTGTTATTTGGGATCAATTATAGAGAAAGATGGAAATATAAACAAAGAAATAGCAAAAATGATTAGCAATGGAAGAAAACCCATAGGAATGTTAAACTCTATACTATGGAGTAAAAACGTAATTAATATAACAAAACAACTAATTTATAAATCCATCCTAGAAAGTATAATGTTATATGGATCGGAAGTCTGGATAATGACACAACATGTCAACAGAATAACTTCAGTTGAAATGGATTTTTGGAGAAGGGCTGCCAGAAAATCTAGACTGGAAAAAAATTAGAAATACAGAAATTAGAAAATGGATCAATGCAGAAAGAAATATAATGGATGAGATTGAACACAGAAAGCTAAAATGGTATGGACACGTAAGAAGAGTGCAGGATGGAAGAGTACCAAAGGCCGTCTATGCATAGAAAATTGAAAGATGGGACAGAAAAGGAAAACCAAGAACAACCTGGAAGAATAACATTCAAAATTCAATGAGAAAATTTTGTGTAATAGATGAAGACGCAGAGGACACGATGGAGAATTTGAATTAAGAGAAAATTGTGAATGTGTGTTGCAAACTGAGAGTCTATAAGTCCGTAGTCATTTATATTTATTTATTTTTTTAGTTCATGTTAATTACTAAGATTGGTTGGAGAAAAATCTCAATGATGAGGAAAATTCTCAAAATAAAAAATATATATACATATATAAAAGAAATAGCTATTACTTCTGAACTGATACGAATTTATATACGAAGCTAATTGCTACAAAGAGTGAAAACTAGAAATTGTTTTCACCTTATATTCCATTGACCTCAACATGGCTCCCATTAGTGGCACGCGAAATGCCCAACGGGTATTAAACCTCGACCCATTTCTTATGAAGTATCTGAGGTAATACTTTGTTGGCAACAACATAAATTATATTTTGCAAGTCTGCCAAATTACGTACTGTTCTCGTGTAGACCTAGTCCACAGGAAAACTTCAGATGATGTAGGATGTCGTAATCTAACAGACCATATGATATATGGTGTTCTTCTTGCGATCCATCTTCCTCGAAGAATGTCCGAAGTAATTTGGCTAATTGCGACGGAGCCCCAACTTTCTGGAAAATCGTTTCATCAAGAAGTTGAGGCACAGATTGGTAGTTAGAGTGACAGTCCTTACAAAAGAAAAAAAAAGAACGATGATTGTGGCATACATGATCCCACACAAAACATACTATCTAGGGCAGATTATGTTCTGTTAATGTTACCACACAAAATGTTTTCCATTATAATGTCCACGTGGGGACTAACCCAAGATAAGAAATACGGTAAAATTTCTCCTTTGAAGTGATCTGCGCATGCACTTCTAAAATTAACAACACTGCATTACAAAGCCCCCAACCTCCGGTTTCAAATGCTACCAACCTTATTTTGAATTTAGACACATGGTTTAAAACTGTGTACCCTATATAATACATCTTTGTATATAAAAATTCCCTCATGGGCTAGTAGTCAGAGTTTCTGACTGCAGTTCATGAGATCCCGGGTTCGATTTCTAGTGAGATCATTTTTTTTTTCATTAAACGGATTTATTCCTGTGGCTGCCCATGGTCTGTAATTTAAGTTTAGGTTAAGGACTCTCCTGGCGCTTCATTAGCATTTAACACCCATCATATCATCGGGGTAACGTAACACCACCTTCCAGATGCCCCAACCTAAATAATGGATTTCAATTCCTCCAATACCAGGGGAGAAAGCCAGAAATGCCATTAAATATAACCTGGTGGCATTGGAATATACATATATATTTAGCTTGCGTATGTGTGTGCTCGCAAAACTCGAAAAGTAGTCGGTCGATTGATTTGAAATTTTGACACGCAGTTGCATTCGAAATCGCGCGCGTTTGTATAGTAAAATGGAATTTTGACACAATGTTTCATTCGAATACGCACGTGTTCGAGTTCAAACGACTGCATTTTCCAATAAGCCTTGCGTTCGGTATGAATATCAATAAAGCGCAAGGGTAATCTTTGTATGTGGTTTGAATTTTATAAATAGATTGCTTCTCTCATGGACAATTATATAATTATATGTCGCATAATCCAGAATAGGTAAATCGTCTGATCTTCATATTTATGCAGAAAACTTAAAAACAAAAATTCAATCAATTCACTAGCATAACAATAAAAAAATATTTTCAGTGAATAAAATATTTTTCTTCGTTTTATTTCAATAAAAATAACCACAGCAGTTCAAGGCAGGGTATTCAATTGAATTAGTGTTTTCTCGGCGATTCTATATTAGGTAGAATATATTCAGTATTCATTTATATTGTTTCTTGGGTGTAGTTCAATTGATAATAATAATTTCGTTATCCCAGCCAAAGTTATGTTTATTAAAGAGTTCGTCGACGTTTCGATCTCCTTGTGTGAGATCATTCTCAAGACAAAGTTTTATTTACCAGCCTTAATGGAAATTGATACGTAAAATGCAATTAAAATCAATCCAATAAAAATCATATATTTACTACATATCAAACATTGTTTTTAATGGATTGATTTTTAATTACATTTGACGTATTAATTTCCATTACGGTTGATGAATAAAACTGACTCTTGAGATTGATCTCACACAAGGAGAACGAAATGTTAACGGGCTTGATGAATAAACAGAACATTGAGTGGGATAACGAATTTATTATCAATTCGCTAGAATGCTTTTATTAACTTTCCCATTCATTTCACATCAGATTGAGGCACAGCGAAACGTGGCCGGGTTACACATAACGCACATATATATATATATATATATATATATATATATATATATATATATACTAGCTAAATACCGGCATGCGCTGCTACGCCTAAATAAATGAAAATTAGTGTGATTTTATGTTTAGCTGAATAAGTAGGAGGAAAATAATTATAAATTTATATTATTTAGATACCCCATGCTGATTACCCGGCGTTGCCAGGGAATCTATTTATTCCGATCTTCTTGACACAAATGAGCTGAAATACGAAAATTAATGTTTTGTGTTTAATTAAATAAGTAGGAGGAAAAATTTATATCGTAATTATTTTTAGATACCCCGTGCTGTTTACCCGGCGTTGTCCGGGAATCTACTCATCCTGATCTTCTTGGCATAAATGAGCTGAAAGACGAAAATTAATGTACTTCTTAAGATTAGTTGAATAAGTAAAATGAAAAATAATTTAAAACGTATATCGTAATTATTTTAAGATTCCCCATGCTGATTACCCGGTGTTGCCCGCGAATCTACTTATCTCGATCTTCTTGGCATAAATGAGCTAAAAGACAAAATTCGTTATTGTGAATTATCCGTAAAAGATTACCTGCCATGTGCTTCTATGCACAGGAATCTACGATCTTCTTGGCATTAATGAAATACAAAAAATGGGTATCGTGAGTTATCCGTAAGAGATAAACATATGCTGTCGCGGACTATTTTTGTAGAACTTATTGAGATATTCAATCTATGTACATTGAGTTTGTGTGTTTGTTATGGTTTAGGCTGCGTAAACTATTTAAGCGTCCAAAGAGCTACTTTTTGTCACGTTTTCCACTACAAAGGGCGATTTTTAAGGGTGTAGGAGTTGAGTATCACAATTCTCTTATAGCCTATGCTCATCCCGGGAATCTCCTGAACATTTTGGAAAAAGCCCTATCACAATCGGATCAACGGTATGGCCGCGCATAAAGTTCGAACAAACAAATATACCAACAAACAAACATTAATTTGTATATATAAAATACATAGATTGTGATAAAAATACAAGAAATATCAACAGGTCTCGGACTACGAGTCCGGAAGTTTCCGAATCCGAGTTTGAATACAGGATCTAACTCGTTCGATAAATGTAAATTTTATCGAGAATAAAACAACGGATTACTTCAAAATAAATAATTGTGAACAACTGATAAATAAATTTTGCAAATACGACTAAATGTGTCAAATAAACATTAGCTATGGTGATGAAGTTCAATAGAGTAACAGGCACGGATTTATCGCCCTTAACAAAATAGACGATGTAAGCCGATTTAATTCCTGCTAACATTTAAAGTACACTCAACACTAATATTGACATGAAGTTTGATTCCGGACACATTTTCAGTAAACATTAGTAGTTGTGTGGCAACACACTGTGACACATGCGTCAATTAGGGAATCTCCTAACGGAGTCACCAAATCGCATTTCACAGCTCTGGCTTTCACTCAATCCAATCATTTGTGATTATGTCCTCAAACGTAGAAGACACGAGGTCTCTTCATAGCTTTGCTCCAGCTTCAAAACACTGGATATGTTGTAGCCAGGCTCAATTTATTTGGATGGTTCAGAGCACTAGTAGACCAACTCTAAACAGTGAGTTACGCAGAAACTGCGTAAACTAAAACCAATTATTTAGCTAGGAGAATTTAAATCCGGTTTTACCAGTTTACGGAATGTACAGTTAACCACTGCACATAGTTGCAAGAAAAAAAATCAGATTCGTTGAAACTGGAGTTTGAATACGGGACCTTCAGAATATAATTTCAATCACTACTGCCTAAACAACAATGGAGGTCAGCTTAAATAATTTCGATAGTTGCTTTTTGTATAGATGTTGTAAGCTACAGAAAATAATATATTTGCATTTTTGGTTAACTGACTTATGCTGCACCTGTATATGGCATAGTGATGCAAGCCAGTTTTTGTATAAAAATGTTGTAAAGAAGAAACTGCAAACTGTATTTTAGAAACGTGAACAATAAATACCATCACTTAGAACAATAAACATCTCCATTATTATCAATATTAAGCTAACTTTATTATTCGTGTACTGACTAAAAATCCAGCTATTTTTTTCTCAAAATGAAGAAAAATTACATACAGCACTATGCTATATACCCTTTCATATGTATTTATTTTGTTGATTAAATTGTATGTATCCAGTTTCCCTAAAAAACAGTTAAACCACTAGTCTTTAATGATGAGATTTATCTGACTTTTTTAGAATACCTCCTGGTTTTATTTCAATAAGATATACTAACTTTCGTTGCGAAAAATATTTTAAAATTTGGCTCTGATAAATTAATTTAATTTTTTTTCAGATTAACCTCCGCTCCAAATGGTCCGATTTAATCTGATTATCGTACTCAAATAATTTTTGCTAATTGAATTACCATATGCCGAGATTAGTTGTCGAAAAAAACAAAAAAATATATGACTGTTTGAATGTTAATACACAATCTCTCTCTCTCTTTCTCTCTCTCTCTCTCTCTCTCTCTCTCTCTCTCTCTCTCTCTCTCCTCTCTCTCCTCTCCTCTCTCTCCTCTCCCTCTCTCTCTCTCTCTACATATATATATATATATATATATATATCCACCGCTGTGGTCTCGATGTAGCGTACCGCCTTGTCACGCAGCGGGCCCGGCTTCGATTCCCGGTCGGGACAGGCTCCTGGGTGAGGTTTTTTCGGGGTTTTTCCTCACCTGTAAGACAAATTTCAGGAAGCTTAGGGCCCACGGTCCCCGAAAATCATCCAGCCATCATCATCATCCTTATCAATATCATTATCATGATCCTTCACCGGTGTGGAAAGCAACGGGTAGTTACCACACCAATAATTCCCTAGTAAAGCTGCAAAGCATAGCACGAAAATGTTATGATTGCAGTGTAATACCTGCCCTCGGACAGAATTACTATGGATGAATGGATGGATAGGTTCGATTCCCGGTCGGGACAGGCTCCTGGGTGAGGTTTTTTGGGGTTTTTCCTCATCTATAAGACAAATGTCAGGAAGCTTAGGGCCCAACGGTCCCCGAAAATCATCCGGCCATCATTATCATCCTTATCATTATCATCATCATCCTTCACCGGTGTGGAAAGCAACGGGAAGCTACCACATCTACAATTCCCTAGTAAAGCTGCAAAGCATAGCATAGCAGGAAGAATAAATAAAATATATATATATATATATATATAATTCTTATTTCATGACAAAACATTAAAATAACTCTAATTAAATTTCCGTATTTTCGTAATTACAGATTAAATATAAAATGCATAACAAAGTTTTGAGACACTCGCCTGAATTAAATAATGATTAATAAATTTTAACATATTGAGCCTCCAAACAAATCAAGATGGAATTCATATACTTCTGCTCCGAATCATCTATTCATCAACATATTTCTCATTATATTTCAATAGCGTATGCCGAATTTCATTGTGAAAAACCGAAAATTGTGCCTGCTAGAGCGATTTTTAAACTTTCCCTTCAGGCTTGGTTTTGTTTGTTACTGTTAATTGATAGTTATATTCCCCCAGAACCTTGCAGCCGCTAGAACGTTAATCGCAACCACGTCGTTATAGGTGTCTACTAAATAGGATCGATGAAGAGTTGCATTTTTTATCTAATTTCATGAGATCGATCTCAATAGTTCATTCACTCGAGATTCGCTAAATATAAGTTATAACACGTAGATTTTCCAGTTGACCGATTCACATACAATATACATTTTATGTCTATGTAGACTACCTTCAATCTGAACCTATAGGCCTATTTAATTTTCCAGAGAAAACTCGTATATTCTTGTTTACTTTATCCTTGTTACTCCACTGTACTTGCAGACGAACACAGGCTAATTAAAAATAATATTTATTTATAAGTCACCTTCTTTTTACACGCTTTATATTAGCTTGACCTGTATCTATCTATCTATGTAACGGAATATTTCAACGCGATGTTCACCCACTTAGAAACATTGGATCGACTTGAAACTTTGTATACGTGTAGAGGACCCGTGACAATACAATAATTTCATATTTTGTTTCTAAAATCCTGGCCATAATCATCAGAAAATCAAAAAAAGTGTTTTTGTATCAATGTAACGGAATCTTTCAACGCGATTTTCACCCACTTAGAAACATTGGATCGACTTGAAACTTTATATACGTGTAGAGGACCCGTGACAATACAATAATTTCATATTTTGTTTCTAAAATCCTGGCCATAATCATCAGAAAATCAAAAAAATGAAAACTGGTATAATAGGTTGCGGACTTGTCGAGTTTTTAGTCAATCGTTGTAAGAGCTTAATTGGTAGAGCAGTGAACTCTTAGTGGTATATAATTTCAGTAATCCATACGTCGCTGGTTCAAATCCGGCTGGGAGGGTTTTTTTTTTATAGAAGAGTATTACTTTTAGCTCATACTACAATAGTATCGAATTTAAATATATTTACATTTTTGTCTTATTCTGTAAAATATTAAAACTAAAAAATAAAAAATAAATAATAGTTTTAAAAAACTAAAAGAACACGCTTTATTAGAAAACTAAAAAATGAAAAATAATTTTAATTTCCAACACGCTTGGGATAAAATAAAGTGGTCAACAACAAAATTATCTCCAACATATATAGAATAAAATTATAGTTATCAACAAAAAGAAAATAATTTTACCATCAAAAGCGTGGGGTGATTTTTATGATTTTTACATTTTCTTCTTAGAGAGCTTACTTTTACCAATATCTGTTTATTATCAAATATATTAATTGATATAGAGCACCCCACGCTTTTGATGGTAAAATTATTTCAACAAACAGCACATTGCGGCTTGTTCACGCTCTACATTGTTCACTACAGATATTACGTTCTTTAAACAAAATCAATATTATGTAATCTCATACGTAGGAGTAACTTCGGTTTTAATATAATGCTGTGGAATTGCGAAGGTGTGATTCACTGGAAGTTTATTCCAAACATGCACTCGGTGCGGATCTTAATTGTCAATTGGAGCGAATTCATGAAATTTGAAGGTTCGTGGGTTCAAACCCAACCGCATTGTATATTGCACGAACAACCATGACAAAATCCAGGAATTGGAAGCAAACGAACTACTTCACACCCAGCATATAGCCTGTTCTTGCGTCTTCAGATCACCATATGTATCGAGCTATTGTTTATTTCTTGCGTGAAATTTTAAAAACATTGAAAAATTCGAATGTGTGGAAGGGGATCTGTACGAATTCTTTGTATCAAGAACCCTGCAGCACCCCAGGCCATTCAGACAGCACGCTCGCTACCAGATCCTCGCTCGTCAACACAGTGGAGGAAATTGGTATAAAGGCACTTGTTAAAAATGTTAACACAAGTTTATTTACTCTTTCTTTAGCATTTTTCTATATTAACTTAGGATGTGATTGACTATAAAACACACACAAATAATCTTAAAATTAATTATCCATTTCCGTCCAAAAAAGTACATGAAAACTGAAACCACTCTCACATATGAGTGGAAAGTAGTATAAAGGCACTTTGTGTATTTCACAGATTAAACCAAAAAGACTGAGCGCAAAGTTTTACAGCAATGTTCTAAAATTTAGTTGAACCTCCATTGTTCTTAATTACTTGGAAGATTCTCTTTGGCATTGACTTGACGAGGGTGTTTATTTCTTCCACTGAGATTGAAGCCCACTCTTCCTGAATAATATTTTTCTGCTCAGTCACTGTCCCAAACTGCCGTCCATTGCGATACACACGCCTTGCCAGGATCCCCCATAAGTTCTCAATCGGATTTAAATCAGGACTTCTGATTGGCCACGTCAAAAGTGGTATTTCTTTCTTCCTGAACCACTCCTTTGATTTGGCAGACACATGAATGGAAGCATTATCTGGCTGAAAAATTAGATCCTCGCCAAATTCCTCATACATTCGTATCAATTCGGACTCCAGAAGCTCCTCAGTGTAGTTGATGCGTATCCATGCTTTTTTTCATCTTCCTTTAAAGCAGAATGCTGCCCAAATCATAACGCCTCCACCACCGAAGTCTCTACTTATTCTAACTAGCTCTTCAGTACGGAGGTCGTTCCAGTAATACTGAAGGCCATCAGGCCCGTCCAGATTAAACTTCTTCTCATCACTGAACATTACTTTATTCCATTCTGAGGTCCAGGACAAGTGTTCTTCAGCAAAAGTCATTCTAACTTTCTTATGTGCATCGTTCAGAGGTGTTTTTTTTAAATTTTAGGACAAGGAAAAGGATAAGAAGTGGTTGGGGATTATATACATTTCTGGAGTGAAGTGCCAAAATCAGAGAGAGCAAAATCAGGAGTGGCTATCCTCATAAAGAAGAAATGGAAATCTGGAATAGTTAATTGGAAAGAAATAAGTGACAGGATAATTAAGATAACTATACGTATTCATTAAACTACTGTGGAAGTAATAGGGGTATATGCCCCCCACAATGATGCTTCATTTGATGAGAAAAGGGTTTTTTTATGAAGATCTGAGAGAAGTAATTGATGATTGTGTGAATGGACATGAGCTCCTGCTAATGGGAGATTTTAATGGACGTGTTGGTAGAAAAATTAATAGTAACATTGTTGGAGCCTGGGGAGAAGATACAGAAAATGATAATGGCAGGAGGCTGATTGAATTCTGCAAGGAGCAGAAATGTGTTATCATGAATACAAAGTTTAAACACAAGGATATACATAAATATACCTGGGTAAACCACTCCAGGAATTTTTGAAGTCTATTATAGACTACGTAATAGTAAGACAGCAACGATTGATTAAAGTACAAGATGTTAGAGTACGGAGGAAGATAGAATGTGGATCGGATCATTATATTGTTGTATCAAAAATTGCGTTCCCAATGAAAACTAAATTAAAAACAACTAAAACTCAGAAAAATAAAGAAATGCCTATTATAGATGACCCCAGATATTTGGTGCATCTATTAGAGGAAGATAGTGTACGCTATCTATATCAAGAAAGGCTGAACAATAGACTGAAAGTAGTAGAGGAAGATTTGAATGCTGAAGGCCTGTATGATTTTTTAAAACATTGTGTTAATGGAGTAGCTGAGGAAGTGTTGGGAAGGGAGAGGAAAAGTGGAGGAAGGACAGATTGGATGACTATGGAAGCACTGGAAATTATTAATGAAAAAAAGAAATTGTACTATAAGTGGTTGAGCTCTAAGAGTGAAGAAGACCTACAGAAGTATAGATAATGCAAGAGAAAGGTAAAGAAGGTTATAATAAAATGTAAAGAAGAATCATAGGAAAAAGTATGTGCTGAAATCGATCATTCATTAGGATACAGAAGATCTGCAGAGGCATGGAGAGTTATAAGGAGGATGAGGGCAGTTAATAATCCATCACCAGCCTTAAATCTTGGAATATGGAACAATGGGAGAAGCACTTTAAAAATCTGCTTGTTGAGAAAAGGAAGGGACAAAAATGTGAAAATTTGGAGTAAATGGACAATATATCGTCACGTATGGAACCTATTTTAGAGGAAGAAATAAATAAAGTAAAGAATGGTAAAGCCAGTGGACCCGGTGGAATAATGACATAATTATGGAAATATGGCCCCCTTATTAAAAATACTTATCTGTAAAATGTTTAATCAGAGTTTGGAGGGTGATGATATACCAAAGGATTGGTGTATGTCATATATAACATCTATTCATAAAAAGGGAAATCGTAAAGACCCTGGAAATTACAGAGGAATCAGTGTGATGTCATCCATGAGTAGAATTTTTAGCAGTATCATCACAAACAGACTTGAACACACTATCGAAGGAAGAATGTTGGAAGACCAAGCAGGATTTACCAGAGGGAAATCATGCACGGATCACATTTTTAGTCTGAGACAGATAACAGAAAAATCACATGCTAAGGGCCAGGAAATTCATTTGATATTTGTTGATTTAGAAAAGGCCCATGACTCAGTGCCAATCAACCAACTTTGGGATGCGATGATTGTGTTGGTATCGATTTACCAACGATTTCACTTGTCCGACGGTTGTACCAGCAGTGTCAGGCTTCGGTTAAAGTGGGTAAGATGATATCCTCTCCAATCAGAACTACTAAAGGCCTGCGACAGGGCTGTAGTATGTCCCCTACTCTGTTCAAAATATACATCCAGCATATATTGGAGCAGTGGAATTGATATTGTGGAGGCATGGGAGTACCAGTCCAAGGTGGCACAATACATTCCTTATTATTTGCAGACGATCAAGTGTTGATAGCTCAGAGTCGTGAGGATGTGAAATACATGATGAGAAAACTTCTAAATGCTTTTGAAATAGGAGGATTAAGAGTAAACATGGAAAAAACTGAATATCTTGTAGTAGGAGGAAGTGGACGAGATATATCCCTATCCCAAGGAATTATTAGAGCTGTTAAAAAATGTAAATATTTGAGATCACTTATTGATGAATCAGGCAGTTGTAAAGCTGAAATAGATAGCAGGTTAGTACAAGCACGAAGAGCCATAAAAATGTTGAATGGAGTACTGTGGAGTAGGACCATGTCAAACCACACGAAGAAGAGGATTTTGAAGTCTGTTGTGGAAAGCATAATGACTTATGGTGCTGAGGGATGGACTTTGGTAGAGGGACAAAAAACTAAGATCTTGGCAGTGGAGATGGATGGAATAAGACGCTGTGCCAGGGTGTCCAGGTTGGAAAGAAGAAGAAATGAAGAAGTGAGGCAGATGATGGATATGGAGGAGACAGTGGTGGCAAGGATCGAAAGACGAGCTCTTCAGTGGTATGGCCATGTCAGGAGAATGGAGGATGATAGGTGGCCCAAAACTCTTTTGGAATGGTCACCTTCTGGTAGAAGGAAACGGGGCAGGCCAAGAACAACTTGGAGAGGAGAGATCCATAGATTGATGAACGATCGAGGTCTGGAGGAGGATGAATGGCGTGATCGGCAAGAATGGCGAATGGGAATACAGGGTAACCGCTGAAAATTGGAGAGGCCCTCAAAAGTAAAAATAAAAGTTAGTAAGGTTCTTGTCTTCTGACAGAATTTGTCTTACTCGTCTGGTTGTTACTGGCAACTTCAAATCAGCCTGGATTTGAGAAGAAAAGATACTCTTACCTTTTGCTTTACGTAAAATGACATGTTTAGTGCGCTCAGACAATTTTCTTGTCCGTCCATATTTACCTTTTTTCATATTGTGAGCCCAGTTTGACAAAATTATCAATGACACATCTTGAAGCCCCAATTTCGTAGGTATTTGTCTATTGGAAAGGCCCATCTCCGTGAAGGCACTAACTCTTGATTTCTCTTCATTTGATAGAGGCTTTCCACGTGGCGTGTATGTACTGCTGACTTGTAACTGATGAACGATGATCACAGACACGTCGTCTCCATGTAATTGCAGTGTTTTGTTTACATTTATGTCTCTGTAAGAGCCAGAAGTTGACCTGCCTTTATGCCGATTTCCACCCCTAGGACAGCGTTTTCTTAGATTTTACGTATTATTTACATATATAATAAATACAAATGAGGAGACCTGTATGAAATTATGTCCAAGATAATTATATGTAATCTATGACACACATACGGTATCTGCATAAATATTTCAGGTTGTTTTACTATTAAAAGTTAGTGGCTTTATACCACTGTAGCTCCACGGAGTCCCTGGCAGGCGGTTACTGTATCGTTTTGTTTCTCTTCTTCTTCTTCTTCTTCTTCTTCTTCTTCTTATTATTATTATTATTATCATCATCATCATCATCATTATCATTATTATTATTATTCACTTCACGGGTTAGGCAAAATATCTGTTCCGCGTCACAGTTGTTCTATCTATCTTTTCACTGGCCTTCCTACATTCCTTGAACTTCTTGGTTTGTAGTTAAATGCTGCTTTTGGTAATCTTATTATGTTCATTCTTTCTACATGTCTAAACCATTTGTTTTCTATATTCTTTGATTTTATCATTTAATGGATATATATTTAACTCTGTTCTTATATCTGCATTCTTTAACCGATCCATTCTTGCCCAGCCTTTCGTTGTTCTAAGGAAGTAAAGCTTTGTTTCTCAATAAATATATTTATGTAGGTAGTGAATAGTGTCTTACTCACAGCGATCCGCAAGGATCGCTGCGATGATGCCTCTGACTTCGTCGCCAAACTACGGCGACAAATTGAACAACTACATCCAAAAACACCAGCTCGACACGGGCAGTGGAGCTCCTTCCTCTTCAAAGATCTGGCCCCTCTGCACTCATGCCTTCTTAGGAGACGATACAGTGCGCGGTCCACTTCAATTCAACCGCCATACTCTGACCCTCACCAGATTCTTCAGCGGGACGAGATAACCTCCACGTTGCAGACCAGGCGCGGTTCTATCCGCGTAAGTATTGATCGAGTAAAACCAGCATTCATACTCGGAGATGGAAGAGCTGAACAGCCGACGGACTCTCGCCTCAGAGCAAAGAACGGTGAACAACGGTCAACAGGGCTCAACAGACGGACAACTCCCACCACGCATTCAGGTCGCAAGGTGAACTTTCCGGATTTATTCGAGCCGTGAGCATCTCCTCTCCCAACGGGGCTGGTGTGACGACATCATGAGACATTCTCCCGCCACAACCGGCCGTCAGCAGATTTCAGCACTCTGCAGCAACCCCAGACCAACCAGACAGCTCGCACGCTACCAGACCCTCGCGCATCAGTCGTTCCACGGGTCCCTGGCAGGCGGTTACTATATCGCTATGCTTCTCAATAAATATATGTACGTAGTGAATAGTGTCTTATTCTTGTACACTGCGACACAACATCCTACAAGTTGTATCCAGTGCGCTCTCCTAATCTTCCTCTGTGAACATCTAACATATTGTGTAGAGTAGGTTCCAATGGCACCGAAATACATTAAACATCGGATTGCAGATCGACGTGCTTCTTCACTTCCAATCAAACTGGCAGCGGTTATTCAAACAGTGATGACACGTACTCAGACTGTGTCAATGCTAATGGTTAATACTTTGAACCCAATGTGAGTGATATGTGTTCAGCTTCATGTAGTTTTTCTTCAGAAGATATTATATTAATTTGTTCTTATTAACACTGTTCAGTGGCATACTGTAAATGCACACCAGCAGCATCTATGAATGAAATCTCACAACATGTGCAACATTTTCAGCGACCAATTGAAAAAATTATGTTGAAATTCTTCTTCGTCTTCTTCTTCAATCAGAGATTAGGTTCTTAAGCCTGTTCTTACTCCACATATTATTTAACCAACGTTTCAGTGGTCTTCCCAAATCTCTCCTTCCACCAGGTTTATAATTAAGAATTCTTCTAGGAATACTACTGTATCTCATTCCTTCTAGGTATTCAATTCACTGATTTGTATAATGATGAATTCTTCCTCTAGTGATATTACATTTAATTATGTCCTTACACCCTCGTTTTTAAATGTATCCAACCTAGTGCAACGCTTAACTCATCTCAAGAATTTCATTTTTGTAGCCAGCAATTTGTTAATGTCATTTCGTGGCATCATCCAAGTTTCTGATCCATATAATAGAACTGGTATTGCTGTCACCGTATAGACCTTAATTTGAATTTCTTTTCCCGTTTTTTCCTTTCAACGTTTTATTTACTGTACCGTATATCGGTTGGAAAATAGGGAGTTTATTTTGACATTCACTAGTATATTTATAAGTTACCTAGCACCCTAAATATTTGAAACTTGTTGACAGTTCTAATGTCACATGTAGTATTATTTTTATACGAAAACTATATTTTCCTTAAAAAAGTCATTGTTTTTGTTTTTTTTCTTCTGAAATTTTAAAATTATATTTCTAACTCATATTTTGTAGTTCGTAAATTTTGACATCCACATCTTGAAAAATATAATGCAATTAACAAACATTAATTACATGTAGTAGGCTATTACTTGTCCCCTTCAATATCACTGAATATTCAGCTGTAATGATATATATATATATATATATATATTATATATATATATATATAATGTTTAAAAAGCTATCGGAGTGGCAGAGTTGAGTGGTCAATCCTGTATATTAAAAACATTAAAACAACCACCCAAAATTACGAATAATTTAATTGACTTCGGTCACTGCCCGAACAACCTAGAGGAAAGACAGATGCCAGATTCCGTCTAGTAAACGGACACGATTGCCTAGTCAAACATCTCCGCCGTCCTAATATCCAAAGTCCAATATGCCCACTGTGCTTCAAATAAAAAACGCCGAACATCTTACCTGTCCTAACATCAATATCATTACATGATAAATACTGCCGAGCAAGAGAAAAGATAAATTTAATATTTATAAGATGGATTCTATTAATATATTAGTGCTATTAATTGTTTTAATTAATCGATTGTGTATTATTTTTGTCATGGCTAATGATTCTTATCACAGCTACTGCATTAAAAATTAGATAGGGCCTATATGCGATAATATCCTCCAACCTATGACGCAGGCAATCCTAATTGTGCTTTCCCTAAGGGTTCCCAATATTTGTTTTAATGTTCCTATTATCAATGTCCTATATTATTAACCCTTCAAATATTAAGACAACGATTTAGGTTAGATTATGAAGTTTCTCATTATGAATCTTCCTCCATTCTCCGTTATCGTCTCTTATGAGACATAGTTTCGACTTAGGATCCTATTTTTTAAATACATTTAGCTTGTTTTCTTTCCTTAACGTAAGAGATCATGATTCACATCCATAGAGTATTACAGGCAAGATTGTTGAATAAAAACTATAACCTACAAAAAAAGTCACGATTGTAGTTAAAACAGTTACTTAATCAAAACAAATAAAAAATGCAGTAAAACAAAATATTTAAAATAAAACAAAAGAAGGTTAAGGCAGAGAATATTAGTTAATAAATAACCAGAGATACCAGCATGAATTGTGTAAATCATTTAGGAGAGATTTTTCTTGGCTCGCGCGCGACTCTGTAAAGAATAGCTGTTGTGTCCCCGTTTGCCTCGTGTTTTCATTACCTTCTTACATGCTATGGTCTCTCCCAAACCCCCAACTTTGTCCTCTTTGCTTTTTTGTTACGTTTCTACTCTCATTTCTCAACGAGGCTTGCCCTTTCTCTCACTTGTTCAACCCTTCCTCCCCCCCTTTTTTATGTACACTCTTACTTTTATTGTCCTATACCATTCATTACTTAGTTCTCTCTTTTTTTCCTCCTACAAGGAAATTTTGTAATACAAACCATTGTATTTTAGCAAGAAATATCTTACCAGTACTGAAAAAAAGGAAGAAAAAATGAGAATTTAAAGTCTAACATACTAGGTTTAAATAAGTTAAATTTAGAAAAAAATGTATAATCTAATTCACTTAATGCTTTGAATTATTATGCTACAGTAATTGTATACTTGTAACTTAATGACATAGCGATATATCATATTCCGACGTACATTCCAGCTGAAATGGATTTCTTTTAGCGTTTCTTCGGTCGTATTCATAATGTCTGCTTTCCAAATACACAACAAATTGTTAATTACATCCACAAAAACAGAAATGATGATTTTATTGTTTTTTACAGCACCAGACAAAATATTACTTTCTTGCTACTTATACTTAGATTATGCCCAACTGATGGTTCTAAACATTATAGATATTTATGATCCAAATTATATCATCAATTAATTAGATGCAATCCCGAGTTAAATAAACTAAACACAGATATTGTTGCGACATACGTCGCTTTGCTCTAACAGCTCGGCAGACTTCTGTTGTCTGTTAATATTATATACATCGACGTAGTCGATATAGTTCATCACGTCTCCGGTAGGGGAGCATGATTACAGCAGCTAGTATTCTAGTGTTGGCAGTATTGCTTCTTATAGTGCTGGCATTGCTTACAACATTGCTGTTTGTGTATGGTGTTGCTAGCTTCTGCTTAGCTCGCCCTCTGTGCGCTCAACGGTCTAAGGGTCAATTTCACCAACAGAGGTAACTGTATTACGCCAGTTTTCCCTGTGTATAATGCATAGCTTAAACTGGCGTAATACAGTTACCTCTGTTGGTGAAACCGACCCTAAGTGGCGATGGTGGTCGTGTTTAGCTCCGAGACTTCGGAACGCTCGAGGGCTCCCCTTCGTTAGGAAAACGAGAAAGTTCTTCGTGATGATAGTTAGGCTTTGATCCTAATATTAATATACTGTGTATGTTAGTTCAGTTACAATAAACTTGTATTTACTATTTTACTACGTGTATAATTCCAAATTCCCTTTAGACATAAAAATCCAGCTCCACCAGGTAATTTAGAAACCAGTTCAAAATTAGACCGTATGTTGGACAACATATATATTTAATAAAAATGAATTATAAAATGATAAGTACTAGTCTATTTTGATTCACATTATATTTACGTTTTTAATTTCTTTCTCAGAATGGCATTACTCTATTCTTTTACTTTTTTTCGTTATTTTATTCTGAATTGTTCTAACTAATTTTTGTACGTCAGTGTGCAATTTCTATTTCGAAGCTTGTTTCTAAATTAGCATATTCTGTTTTATTTATCTCATTAGCTATAATTTTACTATGCATATTATAAAATGCACTCTAGCATAGGCTCTTGCTCATTCGAGGGTTAATATCGTGTACAAAAATGTATTCTGAATAAAATTAATTATTATTCTTACGAACGGTCAGATATCCAATATGATTGTGGCTGGCACAATGCTTACTGGGACGCTCTATCATAGGTGTGATACATAATTCATTTATTTATATTTTAAACACTATAGTGAGCGCAACGGTTAAAAGCATATGAAGGCGAACTATGTCGAACGTGTTTCTTCAGAAAATAACCACTTCAATGGTTTTCTTGCACCCTTTACACACACCAGCGAACATCTATGTAGAAATGTCTGTTATGAAAAATGCATTAAAGTGATTATCTCCTGAAGAAACACTATCAATGTAATCCGCCTTCTTATGTCTTTAATCGGCGGCACTCATCATAGTTTCAAATAAGACGGTGTGCATAATAAATTCAATGTATACTGCTATTCAGAAAGAAGGAACAGATTTCAAACATTTATTTCTAACAAACTATAAAAATAGAAACAATTCCAACATTCGTGGAAAGAGAAAAGTTCAAATTTCACTATTTTATGCATTCAATATGAGCACCATGTGTTACACGACAAATATCAAAACGGTGGCTCATTTCTTGCCATACACGAATCAGCTGGTCTCTAATTTTAGAATTCACAGCTTCAACAATTCGATGTCACAGTTTTTCAATAGTGTCCGGCATAGAGAGGGATAAAACACGGTCTTTTACGTAACCCCACAGATAAAATCACACGGGGTTAGGTCAGGTGGATATGGGAGTCCACCGGCGATGAAGTTCATCTTCTGCTCCTCCTTTTCCAATCCAATATCCTGTTGTGTCTCCATTTTAACACTAACACTCAACATGAAGAGCAGCAGCGCCAATGCGATCGTGATCGGAACTTCAAACTTGTCTCTTTCCAGGAACGTTGGAATTGTGTTTCTATTTTTTGTACTTTGGAAGAAATAAATGTTTGAAGTCTGCTCCTTCTTTCTGAATAGCCCCGTATTTTTGTTACAATAGCAAAACAATCATGAGAATTAAATTATTTTAAAACTTCAATAAAAAGTTATTTTTAGATTAATGATTGAGTTGAATTGTTTAATTAAACGACGGTCTTTAACAGCTATGGCCATCTTCTTCTCTTCTTCTTCTCTTCCTGGTTTAGGCACTGATTGCCTGTTCGGTCTTCACTAATAGATGTAAGACCAACTCTTTTGAGGACGCCCGATATCGTATCTTCTTCCTTTCGGAAAATAAAGTAAGATTTTCTTTGACTATTTAACTCATGCCCCAAATGGGAGTCAATGACCAATCACGTTACAATAATTTTTTATTTACAACCAATCACAGTCGTGTTTCGCCTAGAATTTACCAACTAAAGTTTATCATAATAAAGAAAGCACCTCCTTTTTTAACATTCTGAATAGGGCATAGCATTATTTTGCAGTGACTAACTCTCTAAGAAATACGGCTGCCAGATTGTATATATAGTGCATGAATTTCAACACATTCCGCATGCGGGAGTTAATATAAAAACATTTGTAACAATTGATTATACCACCGAAAAAAAGAAACCACTGTTTGCACTTTCTTAAATGTACTTTTTGTCAGAAAAATATAATTGTCATAATTACATCATAGCACATCAGAAATGAATTAATATACAATTTGATGTATTTCATTTTTTCTCCACTAGAGTGCATTTTATAATATTGCGTTCCTTTTGCAATAAATAATACGATCTGGTTGCAGTGACGAACAAAAGAAGCAAATGAAGCGTACCAATCGTTTCTCATTTGTTTTCAAACATCGCCGTTTACATTAAATATATAAATATTTTAAAATAACTATATTTAAATAATGATTTGTGAGTAAACAGTTTAATTTTATTCGTTAAATAGTTTTAACAAATGCCACTATTGATTTCCAAATTTATCGATAATTTGGAAATCACTCGTGGACTTACTTATGATAATCTACTCTCTTCCATTTTTTACATGTTCTTTCCACTGTTTCTTGTTATTAGATATATTTTCTTTTATGGAGTATATCTGCAGTTCTTCACGAATATCATCGTTTCTTATCTGGTCCATTCTAGTACACCCTTTTACTCTTCTTAAAAATTTCATCTCGGTTCCTTGGATTTTACTTTCCTGTTTGGTAGTGATAATCCAAGATTCATTCCCATATAAAAGTGCAGGGACTGCCATCGTTTTATAAAAGTTTAATTTTGTTTGTTTATTGGCCTTATTATGCAATGTCCTATTTATTGTTCCACAAATAGTTTCGAACTGTTGAGTTTTATCTTCAATGGCTTTATCATATCCATAGCTGATATCACATCCTAAATATCTGAAGTGGGACACTTGTTAAATTATTTCGTCTTTTGCGCGCAGTGTTTCTTCCACAAAATGCCATTACTTTTGTTTTTCTTACTGAAATTTTAAAATTATAATCGTTGCATATTGTATTCAGTTTATGAGCTGCCAACTATAATAGATCTTCATCATTGTGTAAATCATCGGCGAAAATTAAGTTGTTAATGCTTGTGTTATTGTTCAATCTAAGGCTTTTGTCTGTTATACTTTCCCATTCTTTCATAATGTGTATATATATATTAGCTAAGGTTATTAACGTCGCAATTAAACTCTGGACAGTAAAGAGCCCACAAATTTTGGTTATAGGCCTCTTTCCTCAGGTTTGAGATTTTTTTTTAATTTATTAAATTATATTCCATTACATTTTATCAGTAATACTACCGCTATGTCTTAATTAGCTATATAAATACAGTAAAATTTGTTCAAAGGGGAATCGCATAGGACCAATTATTTTCCACATTAGACATATTCCGCATTATAAAAAATATTATCCGATCTTAGATTATAGAGCACCGTATATGTATTTTATGTACCTTGGATTAATTATAGTTTCACTGCCGTTGGAAAGTAAAGTATAGTATGTACCTGTGGAAAGCAACGGGAAGCTACCACACCTACAATTCCCTAGTAAAGCTGCAATCATAGCATGAAAATGCTATGACTGCAGTGAAGGACCTGCCTTCGGGGCAGAATTACTATGGATGGAGTATGTACGAGCGACGTCGAAGGTAACGGGCGAAAAAAAACTGCCCCGTTTCGTCAGCGTTAAAAATGTCTTTTAGGCGCGAAACCTGAAATTAAAGTATGCAGTTTCGGTTTCCACTCACTATCTATACTTTCCTCCACATCCTTTGTTTCCCCACAAATTTCATTCCACACGACATTGTGTCGTCTTTTAAAACTATCCACAACCAACCTGAAGATGCCTTGAAATCGTTATTCCCTAGGGATATATTAACATCTACAGCTTGACTTTGGAGCATCGGTCCGGAAATTTGGAGATTTTTTTTATCGTGGACTTGTAAAACACACCTCGTTGATTTCATTTTCTTTTTTTTCTCTTCGTTTCACCATTTCCTTGTATCCATTCATTCGTTATTTTTCTTTGCGTTTTAAAAATCTCACAAACTTGGGTTTTTCAATTTAATTTAGTCAATATTTCGCGTACTTAGAGTTTGTTTTTCTTTACCTTCGATCACGTTAACTTTTTCTTTTAATGACAATGATACATACGATTTAGACATCTTTATTTCGTTAATTCAGAACGCTACCTGTGGAAGATGCTTACACAATCGGTCTCAGATCTTAAACTAATTTAAGATTTTACAGTGCATTGGTTATTTCTAAGACAGATGTCACACGCCAAATATTTGTTAAACGAACCTGTATTTCGCAAAACGGGTGTGGAGTGAGGCTGATAGAAAACTCCAGATACAGGAAGAAACTCTACTTCACCCGGCGCGGGCGGCAGGAATGATCACTTATTGTTAATTCGCCTAACGGGAATTCAATGAAGTGGAACAGTAATATAATGTACGGTTAAAAACTATAATATAGTTACCTTGTAGGTCCGTCTCCTCAACTTAAGTTCCTTTAAACTATGTAGGCCTTTCGGGACTAGTCCCATCATCAGCAGAATGCATTAGGTCCGTTCTTGTTGACCCTTGTTGAAGCACTGACTTGGTTGTGAGAATTTTGTATAGAGGATTGTGTGGATTAGGTGTGTATTCATTTAGAATCAGGTTGTTGTTGATTTCTCTTAGGATTGCGATTTCCTCCATTATATTTATTCTCGTTGGAATGTTTTCTCTATGTACTATTGTGAGGATGTTATCGATGTTATGCATATGGTGTCCAGCTTGAATTACATGTTTTGCGTAACTTGATTTTCCTCCATTGTAAATGAAATCTCTGAAATGTTCCTTGAATCTAATGTTGAAGCTTCTGTTAGTTTTCCCAATGTAGAATTTATTGCAGTCTGTACATGTTAATTTGTAGATGCA
Source organism: Diploptera punctata (assembly GCA_030220185.1). Classification (NCBI taxonomy): domain Eukaryota; kingdom Metazoa; phylum Arthropoda; class Insecta; order Blattodea; family Blaberidae; genus Diploptera; species Diploptera punctata. The sequence continues at coordinate 164,317 of JASPKZ010001609.1, read as the reverse complement.
TTTATTGTCGAATTCGTCTATTTCTTCGATGTTGTTGTTTATTAAATTGTTTAATTTGTTGTCAATTCTGTAGGATATATTAATATTCTTATCGAGCTTTTTTAGTGTGTTGGCCAGTTTTAATGTTTCTTTACCAGTGTACGTGAGAGTTATCCATTTCTTGTTGTTGTCATTGGATTCTATTTCAAGTTTGGTTATGTTGGTAATGTTGTTTTTTCTTTTTTGTTTGTTTATAATTCTATTTATTATTTGTTTGTTGTATGCGTTAATTTTTGCCATGTGTTTGATGTAATTTAATTCTTTATTATAATTGTCTTTATTTAGAGGGAGTTTTAGCATCCTATTTATTAGGCTTTTGAATGTACTTATTTTATGTTGAAAAGGATGTCTCGATTTATTGTTTATGGCTAATGTGTTGCTTGTCGGTTTTCGATAAATGCCAATTTCTATTTTGTTGTTGGTAAAGTTTTTTGTTAGTGTTAGGTCCAAATAGTTTATACTGTTGTTGATTTCTGTTTCATCAGTAAAGATGACAACATCGAAGAAATAGACGAATTCGACAATAAAGGCATCTACAAATTAACATGTACAGACTGCAATAAATGCTACATTGGGAAAACTAACAGAAGCTTCAACATTAGATTCAAGGAACATTTCAGAGATTTCATTTACAATGGAGGAAAATCAAGTTACGCAAAACATGTAATTCAAGCTGGACACCATATGCATAACATCGATAACACCCTCACAATAGTACATAGAGAAAACATTCCAACGAGAATAAATATAATGGAGGAAATCGCAATCCTAAGAGAAATCAACAACAACCTGATTCTAAATGAATACACACCTAATCCACACAATCCTCTATACAGAATTCTCACAACCAAGTCAGTGCTTCAACAAGGGTCAACAAGAACGGACCTAATGCATTCTGCTGATGATGGGACTAGTCCCGAAAGGCCTACATAGTTCAAAGGAACTTAAGTTGAGGAGACGGACCTACAAGGTAACTATATTATAGTTTTTAACCGTACATTATATTACTGTGAACTAATACCTCAACGGAAAATCACCATGAATTTTACTAGTATCAATGAAGTGGAAACTAATTTATTTTTTTCCCTATCTTTCCGCCTTGCCTTATAACCATTTTTTCACTGATTGTGTATAAATATCTTTCCATTTCCGCGTTGGACAGATTTCATTCTATACTAAATAAATACATGTATAATTACTATTATTTTGTCGGGACCAATTAATTTGTTGAAAATGGCCAGATTTCAGCATTATTCACGTTCCGGATTAAACAAGTTTTACTGTACATTATTACAAAATGTAACTTATAATTAAACACTAAATATAACAACATTAATCATACGGTGTAAATCATTTATAATGTTTTAAAAATCTATTGATGCGACAATTTTTTTTTGAAAAGCTTTAAATAGGGTACTGTTAGTTTGCATAGTTTCCACTGGACATTTCCCAAGTTTTGAATTTATGGATTGTTTTAATACGTCTTTCTGCTGCTTTTTTTATCTATGAATTACATGATCCACAGCTTGTCCTTCCTGAATACAGAAACAAATTGGATCATTAATAGCAGTTATTCTGAATCTGTAGTGATAAGAGTTTGGCAATCCATTACCAGTAATGATTGCAGTCATTCTAGGAGTCATTTTTATTTTCTGTTGCAGTCTCTGTCGAACACATGGAAAGAAAGTTCTGCAGTTAACAACATTTATTAAATAGTCCATCTTGTCTGCCAGTTTTGCAGTTCTACTTCTTCAATATCTTTGATAAGAGAACTTTTGGGATTCCTACTATACACAAACTCTTGTTCTATTCTTCCTGCTTATTTTGCTAATTTATGTAATAGTTCATTAACAAGGTGACCAACATGTGCCTTTGTCCATCCGAAATGTTGAGGTTGTTTCACGTGTCGTAAATCTACAGCACAGGACCCATGGCTTTAGTTCCTTTTTGAAAGAACTCAAGCCCAAGAGTTATATGCTCTAAAAAATCCATAGACCGGGATTGAACCCACGATTCTCAGAACCATAGGTTTGCATGGTAACCATTAGTCCGTAATGACCGACCAATTACTAATTAATTTAATTTTTAAATATGTAACAGGAAATTTTAATTATTGGTCCATTGTAAGTAAAATAATTATCGTGATTAAATTGTAATATAAAATAAGTAACGTTTATGAAAATTTATAATCACACATTACCTATAAAGTTTAAAACTTATTATTTCAAAATATGTACACAGAAGCGAAAAAATCATAATAGACAACAATCCTATGGAACAAGTAACAAATTTTAATTATTTGGGTTGTAATTTTACTATAAACACAAAAACTGAAAGAGACGTAAATATGAAACTGTCAAGATTTCAAATGATACGTATGTGAAACTATAAATAGAACATTAAAGAACAAAACATGAAGTGATACTAGATTGAAGTTTTATAAAACACTGGCAGTTCCTGCATTACTATATATATATATATCTCCACTGAATGATAAAATCTAAGAATATAGAGAAAAATGGTTTAGACATGTAGAAAGAATGAATTGACAAGATTACCAAAAGCCAAGAGGTTCAAGGAATGTAGGAAAGCCAGTGAAAAGATGGACAGAACAACTGTGAGGCAGAACAACTGTGAGGTGGAACAGGCAGTTTGCCTAGCCCGTGAAGTGAAGAAGAAGAAAAAGAAGAATGTACACTGAACCGAAAAGAGATACAGCTAAGTGAGTATAGATGCTGATTCAAAAGACAAATAAGAACTAAGTTCTGGATCTAATATGGAACAAAGTAGTAATAAGGGTTACACCTACACAGAAAAAGAATAATACAGATCAGTATCCAGAAAAGCAATATTTAAGATTATAGATCGGATCAAGAGTTATTGCAGTACCTATCTCTCTCGATATCAAGAAAAAATAATAATGAATTATAATATATATTCAATGGTACGTTGGCAATTTTGATATGTTTGACTTAGTCTGCAATCGGACATATTATATATCATACGTAAATTCTGAATCCAATATTGAGAAATTTTCAGGTCATTCGTGATTTAAGTTTCTTACAGGGAGAACGAAAATTGGCGACAGCTTCACCTTTAATTAAACTAAAGATAAAAATATATGCCTATACGGAGATTTGAATTAGGCCGATCCAGGGGCAGACACAATTTTTTGTCTTAATTCCAAAGGTTCTCACCTCCTCCCCCCCTCCCTCTAGAGAACTACTTCAAATTACAATAGAATTGCTCCTATCAAGAAGGACATGATGATTAAACAGTAGGTACATAAAAATATAAAGTAATTTCAAGTAATAATACTATAACAAGATGAAGCGTAGAAAGTTGTGTGTACACTGAAATGAAACAAAAAGAAGTACGTTTTAGTTGTGTGAGTGAGCGAAGAGCTTTCTTTTGTTTTGTTTCTATGCCAACAATAAAAACAAAGATGGCAACTCCTTAACAGAACGCGTTTTGTGTTTTGCAGTTTGAGAGTTGCAAATCAGTTGTGGCAGTTCAACTTGCGTTTCGTAGGCAGTTCAATCGTGATCCCCCCAATTCCAACAACATTCGTCGATATCATACTCAGTTCTGTGTAAAGGCAGAAGTGTGGGACGACCTAGAGTGTCTGAGGAGAATGTGCTGCTGCAACATTTTTCAAGCGCAAAGTCAGCGTAATCAGTAGGCTTTAGGGTCTATAAAGTGTTCCCACTACAGGCCTCGGGAGGCCCTTGGGTAGTAGGATGTTAAGGCTCCCACTTTTTCTAGACAATCGGCACTTTTTTATGTCAGCCGAGTTGTCAGCCCAGCGTGACGGCCGCCTTTGCTCCCAGGACAAGCATCTGGTACTCATTTCAGGTAAGAGGCTGAGTCGACCCCAGGGCTATGGTGCCACCAGAAGGTTTGGATCAGTTTAAAAATCCTGACCCTAGGGTCTATAACAATCGTTAACGGTAGGGACGCATATGTAAGCGTTTTCGTAAGATCTTCCACACTGTCATTATTGGATTGTTCGTCAAGATCCACAAGAGAGGGATTTTCTCCAGTGGCCTCCTAGATCACCGGATTTCACCCCAGGCGATTTTTTCCCTTTGGGGTCTTGTAAAGGACAGAGTCTATGTGCTTCCATTGCCTGCTTACCTGCCCGAGTTGCGAGACAGGATTCAAGAAGCTGTTGCTGTCATCAATCCAGACATACTTATTAATGTATGGGAAGTCTAGTTCAAGAAACACCGGTTGGCGAAAATATTGAAGAAGAATGGCTTGCTCTACAAAGTATTTTGACACAAGCAGCAAATGAAAGCCTGGGTATCAAAACCAAATGGAATCGAAAAAAAGGACTACGGATATGGGATGAAAACATCAAAAAAGTAATTGATGATAAACGTGAAGCATACAAAAAATTTCTGTCTACAAAAAAAGATGAAGATAAAGTAGAGTATCATAGGAAGAGAGTCATAGCTAAAATTGAAGTTCGCAAAAAACATAGACAAAGCTGAGAACAATTTTTCTCATTTTTGGAAAATGATATCACTAGGCCTCAACCAAAAATATATAAAGTTTTAAAAAAATTAAATAATGATTCAAGAGAAAATGCACATTTAAATTGTATATCTAAAGAATCTTTGCTTAACTACTTTCATCATTTATGGACACAAAAGGATGATTTATTACAAATACCAATCTCTAATAACACTGCATTGGAACAAATTTCTATAGATGAATTAACTGATGTTGTTAAATCATTAAAAAGTAACAAAGCTCCCGGAGAAGACCATATTAATCAAGAATTATTTGAATTTTCAACTAAAAACTTTTTAGACAGATTTCTTATTCTCCTTAATATGATATGGGACGGACAAGAACCACCACAAAGCTGGAACAAATCCATTGTAATACCAATCTTCAAAAAAGGAAGTCGCCAAATCCAAGATAACTATCGTGGAATTAGCTTGTTGAACTCTGGATATAAAATTTATGCTAATATAGTTAAGAATAAATTGAGGAAAATTTATGAAAATATAATTGGAGAAGAGCAGAATGGATTCAGAAAGGGTAGATCTTGTACAGATGGATTCTTTACTCTAAAACTACTATTAGAAAAGCACAAGGAATTCAATATAGAAACTCATATCGCCTTCGTTGACTTCATAAAGGCTTTTGACAAAGTAGACAGAAATATATTACTACAAATTTTAGCTGATGATAACGTTCCACAACAATATATTACTAATATCTTCAACATCTATAAGATAATGAAATCTCTGTTAAACAAGATGGCAAATTATCTTCTTGGGAAAAGATCAATACTGGAGTAAGACAGGGATGTGGACTTTCACCGGTGCTTTTCATTATATACATGAATAAATTAATAAATGAATGGAGGAAACACAACGAGGATATATACCCATCAATAGGAACCTCAAACTCGATGCTATTCTTTTTGCAGACGATTTAGCTCTTCTGGCACTTTCCGAAAATGTTTTGCAACGATCAATTTATAATTTACAAAAAATAGGTGCCAAATTTAATATGGAAATATCAATTAACAAAACTAAAATTATGGCATTTCATGGGAAGGACCCCATACAAAGTAAAATCTGTCTCCAAAATAAAATTTTAGAGAGATCTAATCAATTTTAATATCTTGGATATTATCTCTCTATCTGGGATGAAAAGGATATCCCTGAAAAAGTTACTAGTTATAATAAAAGTTTAGGAATTATTAATCAAGTTATGAAACCATCCCTTGTTTATATAACACTTTGGCTAGACCAGTGTTAACCTATGCTAGTGAAGCATGGACACTAAAAAAACAACATGAAAGCAGAATAACGGCTTGTGAAATGAGATTCATGCGCAGAACAGCGGGTTACACCAGATGGGATCGGAAAAGGAACACCGACATCTTAAAAGAATTGAAGACTACGCCAATTTTGGAATATATTAAACAGTACCAACTAAATTGGAAACACCATCTTGAAAGAATGAGTTCAAATCGGATCCCCAAAGCTGTTTATAATTATATATCAAGAGGACGAAGATCACTGGGCCGTCCTATGAAACGCTGGAGGGAAAATTTTCTATAGGATCGTAACAGGCCTTGGCCTAATACTTGGAAGGAAGAAGAAGAAGAAAAAGAATTAGTCTACAGGTTGGATGTGATATATGACAAACGGAGCTGACATTGAACACCTTTCAACTTATAAAATAAACTTAGGATGTTACTATTTGATTTAACATGAATTTTGTTTTTTGATATAGTCAGAATATAATTCTCAACATCTTTAAAATTGCTGTATTATTTTATGTTCACCCGGTACTTCATCACATGCCATATCAGCTAAATACAAATGTAATATTGAAATTAATATACTAGGGCAAGCTTCCAAATGTAATAGTTAATATATCCAAAGATAAAAAATGTGCTGCAGATCCTGGGTTTAAATCCTGATTCAAAGAGATTTTTTTATCTTTATCTGTATTAACTAAGCATATGGATGGCTTATTCGAGCACATTAATTTTAATATTGGGCTCATCATTATCGTAGAATTGACATTTTTTAATTAAGACAATTTTCCAATCCTTATATTCTACATACGTAAACTAATGACTAGAGCAGTGCAAACAGAGTAGATGACAATGACAAAAAGTCTGTCACGCAGGAACTCATAAACTAAGCAAATTCCTCAGCAAGTCAAATTCATGGTCCCATTTTGCTGGTTCACGGAACACAAATTTGTTTTATTAAATTGGAGAAACTCAATTTTTTATATATGTTTGTTTAAAAGTGTCGGACTGCAGAGAAAACAAACCAGGCATAATCTAACCGTAAATTATTATTACCTATCAGCATATCATTGTATAATTTGACACCTATTGTTTAAATTATATCTAACTATTCATCTTTCCTTTGCATTATTAAAATATTCAATTATTAAACTGTTGTATCTAATAGGATACATTTCCGATTTAAGGGTTAATGTATATACATACATAAGGACTTTATTAGACTAAAAGTAAGATACAAACAATGGCATTTACAAATATGGGTCTCACGGGCAGTAAGCCGTACGTGCTGTTGACAGTCCGTTACAATAAGTTGATGTTTGGTAATAATATAACTTAAAAAAAGAAAAAACAATAATGTTACAATTAGATAACAATACAATTATATTATACATTAACTTAGTTATGTAGAATTATTAAGAATTAATGGTATTGCAATTTGTTAACATATTTATTCATGAATGAGTGTTGTTGTTATTTTCCGCGTTTTATCCAGAAATCTACCAAAGTGTATCCAATTTTCTGGGCTTACTAATAATTCGTGGCATGCCAATCTTTCCCGATTTGAATATAGAAATCTTTCCGGTAATAACTGACGCTCCAGTATTCCAAATGGTTACATTTTCCTAATATATGTATCTCGTCTTCAAAGTTCCCGCACATTGGACATATTCGCTTATCGTGATCGTCGCTAATTTTCAAAAATTTCCATGCCCCTAAACCTGAACCAAGCAAGCCATGATCTCTCTTTAAATCCTAGATTGAGTATATAAGATTCTTTTACCCAAACTTGTTTTAGGTCTCTCTGTAAAAACAGTGATCGTTTTCCCCGCACATTCGGCCAAAATATTTTGTCGGTTTATATTTAAGTACCTCCTTATTTTTCTCCACACATTCTTGCTATTTTCAGTCCCTTTTTCCCATACCCAATCCATCCCAAACATTGCACCGATCACCGCACATTCGGCCAAAATATTTTGTCGGTTTATATTTAAGTACCTCCTTATTTTTCTCCACACATTCTTGCTATTTTCAGTCCCTTTTTCCCATACCCAATCCATCCCAAAATAAAGTGTTCAACAGTATGTTCATCATTACCACAGGCGCAGATATATTAAGCAAGAGATTATGTTGTGATCGTGTGTTTAAATTATGGTTGGATGATAGTTACTGGAAACAAGTGGCTAAATGATTGGGAGTCGAAATATGTGTTATCTTAAATAAGAAAACTAGACGGTGTAATTTTCTTCTATCTTTGAGATGGAGCCATGAAAATTCGTGAAAAATGGAGAAATGTGATTATATTTTCGGGCATTAAATATGAATCTGATATACATATCATGAACCCGCTACAGTTTACCCGACAATCCGTCACTTATGTCAATTAGTAGAAACGCGCAATAGTAAAAAAGCGGCATGTTTGCTTCGGTGCATCCATCCTTAACAAATATTAAAGGGATTACATCAAAATCAAAACATACAGTGGTGTACCCTGACTTGCAATCTGCAATGAGACCAGTTCCACACTGCGAAGAATTGCCCATACCAGAGCCTCCAGAACATGTGACATTAGATGAAGAGAGCTCAGATTCTGATGGAAGTAAGGAAGAAGAAGAAACAGATTTTGGTGATGCAACTTTTGAACAAAGCTGTTCATCTGAGCCTCATTTATTGACTCAAGAAGATCTTGATGATATCATACGAGATTTAAAGTTATCCAAAAACCAGTTTGAAATGCTAGGTTCCCGGCTAAAAGTATGGAATCTTCTTCAAAAGAATACAAAGATATGTACTTATCGTAGTCGTCATTCTAATTTAAAGACTATTTTTCTGAAGAAAATGGCTTAGTGTTTTGTAATATCATTTCTTCTCTTATGGACACATTTGGTATTGAACATAATCTAACAGAATGACACTTGTTCATTGATTCCTCCAAAGCTGGTTTAAAAGCAGTGTTTCTGCATAATGGAAATAATTTCACATCAATACCTGTGGCTCACTCTGCTAGATGAAACAAACATATGAAAATGTTCAATTTATACTGGCAAAGCTTCAATATGTAGTGTATGAATGGAATATTTGTGGTGATTTGAAGGTAACTGCACTTATTCTTGGTCTGCAGCTTGGTTACACAAAGTACTGTTGTTTTTTTGTGTCTTTGGGATAGTAGGGACAGAAAAAACCATTACACCGGAAAAGAATGCCTAAACGCAATCATTCATTCCTGGACAGAAACATGTGAAACATGACACATTGTGTAATCCTAAAAATGTGTATCTATCTCCGTTACATATCAAACTAGGATTAATGAAGAATTACTTCTGTTTTAATTTACTTAAACAGGAGTTTCCTAAAATTAGTGAAGCAAAACATTAAAGAAGGGATATCATTAATGCATGATGATTTTCAGTTTTTATGGTTGTTATGGAAACAATAAAAAATTGGAAAACCGAGGTCGTGGTTTAGATTTCGGTAGAGGAATTCACCCATAGTTTTTGTCCATACAAGGACATGGAAAACCTCCCTGGATGAATGATCCTCTCAATTCAATTGACACCTCTGATATAACATAAACATTTAGATATGACACACCAATCACTCATATATTCATAAACAGAATGGATATGATATGGATGGTCGTTATGGCCAGATGGTGTTCTGAGACTATTTGGGCCTCAAGTAAACTTTACTAACATTTGTATTACAAATGAAGAAAAAACCCCGCCAAAACCTAATTCAGGAAACTTGTCCCGACCGGGATGGAACCTGGGCCTCCTGCATATAAAATAACGACATTACCACTTGACTAAAGCGATGAACCATATCACTACTACTAGGCTATTGCTACTATTGCTGATGCAAGTACTAATACTAGTACACTACTACTTATTAGAAATAATTAAATTCGATAGAGCATATTGTATAAAAATAAAATTATGTACACTATTTTACAAAGAATAAAGTTCTCTAGAAATATTCATCTCCATCGTAGTTTAACCTCTCACTTCATAGGTAATTTTACCTGCCACACTCCGCCCGGGCCTTAGAGTAGCACGACCTGTTGGGAAAGGGATTTTGGATTACACATTTTTTATTACACAAGGACATGGATGGCCTCCCTGAATAAGTGATGAGCACAATCCAGGGCCTCCTCCGAGACACTACAACATTTAAAACGACTCCCCCACTCACACACACACACACATTGATCCCAAACATGGCGTTTATTATATTGATAATTGTGATGGCAAGATTACGTTCTCAGCCAATTTGAGCCTTAACATTCCCTGTCCTTTGTTTTACGGGTGAAAAATAATAACGATAAAATCCATCTCCCAGGAAATCTGTCCTAACCGGGGATCTAACCGGGCTCACTGTATACGAAGCAGCGACGCAACTCTGAAAACATTGTGGAATCCTGTAAGATTGTTTGCGAAATTCAGAAAATCTCAATTAATTCATAAAAACCTCATTTTAAATCCCTGCATCATAAGTAACTATATTTTAGTCAGATTTAGAGTTCATAGTGACATATTATATCTGAGATGCACGTATTTAATGCACAGGTTCTTGACGTCACATTTCATGGCCTCAGTAGATTGTATTTTATTTGTTTGTAGAGTGAAACTTGCTTTATCTGACTTCCGCAGTCCTACATTTCTCAGTTTTGGAACACATTACTGTTTCTCTTTATTTCTGTTGTTTGCGTGCCTTTGTAGACAACTGCCTTATCACAGGTACGTATATGTCTTGCTATTGTTACTCCTTGCACGGCATTGTCATCTGTTTTCTCCCTATTTACTGAAGTAATTGTAGTCTGGCCTATATTCAAAACTTTACTTTGTAAATGTACAATCTAACCGCAGCAATACCCATAATGCGACAGGCCTAGAAGGCCTTTGGCCTACCAACCGGTTGCTGGCTGCCCTCGCATCTACATGTGTTAATCACGGAAATCATCCAACCAGTTTAGGGTGACATGTGGTCAGTATGTTGGTTCCCTCAACCTTTATATTTGATTTTCTCAAACTAGAGCCCTACTTAATGCAGTTACCCAAATTCCTAGCAATGGTGGGTGGGGACGTATTAGACGGGAAACCACCAAGCTACTAAAGAGTAAAAAGAGGGAATATTTGAGAGAGAAGATTAATGATCTTGAAATGAATGCAAAAAAATAGGAATATTAGAGAATTATATCAGGGAATTAGTATAGAGAAGAAAGGGTTTCAGGCTAGAACAAACATAATTCGGAATGAAAATGGGCATATGATTGCAGATTCCAGGAGTATATTAAATAGATGGAAAAGTTACTTTAATCAGCTATTAAATGTACATACAGAACAGGACATTGAGAAGGATAAGTTACAGACAGCAGAAATGCTAGTCGCAGAGCCAAGTGCATTAGAGGTTGAAATGGCAATTGAAAAATTGAAGATGTACAAAGCATCAGGTTCAGATGAGTTCCCAGCAGAACTGATAAAATCAGGGGGAGAAAAATTGATGGACAAGATACGCTGGTTGCTAAGTATGATTTGGGAAAAAGAAGCTCTTCCAGATGAATGGAAGGAATCAATTATCATACCAATTTATAAGAAAGGAGATAAAACTGATTGCAACAACTACAGGGGCATCTCATTACTTTCAACTTCGTACAAAATTCTAACAAATATATTAGTAAGCAGACTTACTCCCTATCTTGATGACATTCTAGGAGATCATCAATGTGCATTTAGAAGAAACAGGTCTACAACAGATCAGATTTTTAGTATAAGACAGATTTTAGAAAAGAAATGGGAATATAATGGTACTGTACATCAACTGTATGTAGACTTCAAAAAAGCATATGATTCAATTAAGAGGAGAGAAGTTATATAGTATCCTGCTGGAGTTCGGAATTCCTAAAAAGTTAGTTAGACTTATACGAATGTGTCTAAATGGCACAAAGTGTAGGGTGCGTGTAGGCAAACAGTTTTCGGACACTTTTGAAATCCATAATGGGTTGAACCAAGGAGATGCACTATCTCCTCTACTATTTAATTTTGTACTAGAGCATGCCATTAAATCTTTAGAGAATGAGGAAGGCTTACAACTCAATGATATTAATAAGCTGTTAGTTTATGCTGATGATGTAGTACTACTGGCCGATAGCGAGGAGATACTAAAGGCCAACACGCACACACTATTAACACTAAGAAATTAGGACTGGAAGTAAATATCAATAAAACTAAATATATGGTTACACGTAGAAATTCATTAAATAATGGAAATGGACAGCTAATGACAAATGAGGGAAATTTTGAGGAAGTGGCTGAATTCAAATACCTAGGAACAATAATCACAAATAGGAATGAGATGCATAAAGAAATTAAACATAGGCTCAATTCTGGAAATGCATGCTATTATGCATTGCAGAGACTCTTGATGTCCCAACTCCTTTGAAAAAACGTTAAACTGAAAATATGTAAAACTATTATTCTACCAGTTATATTGTATGGGTGCGAAACATGGACTCTTACTTTAAGAGAGGAAAGGAGATTACAAGTATTTGAGAATAAAGTACTTAGGAAAATTTTTGGACCAAAGAGAGATGAACAGACAGGTGAATGGAGAAGACTACATAACAATGAACTACATGGTCTTTACAGGAAGCCAGATATAATAAGAACAGTTAAGTCTCGTAGACTGCGATGGGCAGGACATGTTGCACGTATGGGGAATGAAAGACTTCCATGGAAGCTTCTTGTAGGAAAGCCAGAGGGAAAACGCCCAGTTGGTAGACCAAGAATGAGGTGGGAGAATAACATTAACTCTGATTTGAGGGAAGTAGATTATACAGGGAATGATTGGAAAGCATTAGCTCAGGATAGGGATGTATGGAGAGCTTATGTCCGTGCGACCATGAACCTACGGGTTCGATAGTGCCAGTGAGTAAGTAAGTAAGGTGGGTGGGGACCGGACCGATACTGGCTGAAATTACATGAGTAAGGCAAGGGTTTTTATGAATTTGCATCTTTTTTTTTTTATGAGAACTATACAATGCTCAGTTATGTATAAATGTGTTTTGGCGGAAAAGGATCTTCTTAAACAGGCAATTTTGTGGTTGCATCATTTATATTTTTGTCAACTTTTTGGCATATTGCATTTTTTTGTGGATTTTCTAGCATAGTGCTTATTTCAACTACTCAAACATACGTTTTGGCAGTTTTTTGTGTTTTCGCGGAGGAAATGTGCATTTTTTAAAACATAATTAACTTTTACTGTCTCTACCAGTATTCAAATTGACTTGAACGTACATTTTATGTAACGATAAGAGGTTCTTCCTTCTCACATTCCAACTAATTGTACATAGGACTCGTTTATAGAAATCAGGATTTCAATTAGTGGGGCAAAAGAACCTAGTGAATACTGTAGTAAATTATGTAGAAAATGTGAGTGGGGAAATGGGAAAGGATGTATTTGAAGAAAACGATAATGGTTTTGAGTAATAATAAAAGATTTTATAAGTTGTCATCAATAGCTTAGGTTATATCAGGTGAAAATTATTATGTAGGAGTGCTACCAGGGGACTTACATACAATCCAGTGATATAGTTTGTTTTAAATATTCACATTTAGTATCGCTGGAAGTGGAAAAGAATTTATCCATGTACAAGTCATTATCAAGAGACTTTTTTTTTTTTCTCCTTCGACAATCTACAACTGTTGTTTGTTGTAGTACATTGCCAATGCATGACCTAAAAATGAACACCTTATATTTACCTGCAAATGCTAATTTAATAAATATCATATTGCATTGTTTTTGATTTTAGCGCATTTTTTGTAAGTGTTAGAGCATTATTGCATTTTTATAATGCATTATCCGGTATTTTATTGTGCATTAAAATCATTACCTTATACATAAGAAAACTTCCTCCTCCAGCGCAAGTTCCACAGCTCAGCACCAAGACATTATTCTTTTAAAATGTTTGGAAATACAGTAAAACTTACTCAAAGCGGAATCACATGTGACCATTTTTTTTTTTCACATTCGACAAAATTCCGCATTATAAAAAACTAAAACTTATTAATAATCTTAGATTATAGAGTACCGTATATGTATTTTTATGTACCTTGGATTAATTGTAGCTCCGCTGCCGTTGAAAAGTGAAGTATAGTATGTATATGAGCGACTTCAACGGTTCCGGGCGAAAAAAAACAAGTCCCATTTCGTCAGCGTTAAAAATGTCTCTTAGACGCGTACCCTCAAATTCAAGTATGCAGTTTCGGTTTTCGTTCACTAACTACACTTTCGTCAACATTCTTTGATTCCCCGCAAATTTCATTCTATACTACATTGTGTCGTCGAAATCATTATTCCCTTAGGGATTTAACAAGAGCTAGAGCTTGACTTTGGAGCATCGGTCCGGATATGTTTGGAGATTTATCTTCAATCACTTTCACTTTTTCGCTTATTGAGAATGATAATACGTTTCAGCCAACTTTATTCCGTAAATTCAGAACGCTGTCTGTAAAAGATCGGTCTGAGAACTTAACTAATTTAAGATTTTACAGCCCGATTGTTATTTGCAAGGCAGGTATATGTATTTCGCATAACAGGTGTGCAATGAGGCCGAATCTATACAGGTAGAATCTATACAGTAAAAGCTCCTTATTCGCGGGGATATGTTCCGCAAATATGCCGCGAATACAGAAACTGCGAATATGGAATGGTAATTTGTATGGGTATATAGGGGATACGTTCCAAGGTTACAGAATAAAATAAAAATTATCAAAATAAAATAAATTAATGAGAGATTTTGAACAATTTCTATTAATTATTACCGCCAGGTTTAGGCAACGACTGTAAAGAGAACTTAGTAATGTTTTCCTGTTTTGCCGCTTATAAAAGGTATTTCAATTAAGATATGTATTCAGCTGTGAATGCTGCGATATAATTACTTATTTTGTCTCCGAATTTTTTGATTTATTAACATTGAAACCGCGTGATATAGACGCAAACGACTCGCCAACGCGTATAAACGGTCAGGCATTTTTATTTTTACTTTAAGCGGCAACACTAATTTTTTTCTCTTCGGTTCTAGTTATTTTTCTTTCCTTTTACTCGACGTTATAAACTCGGAACAAAGCATAAGAGACACGTATTATTCAATCAAAATTATTGCAACGAACAAGTTGAAACAATTATATACTGATCGTGGTGATGGATGCATTTATCAAAGTACATATCGGCATGTGAAATATGAAAACAGCTTTTAACAATGGACTTTAGGGTAAGTGACAATTAGGTTTGTTTTGTGTTTATATTTATTTGTCCATTTGGTTTTAATCACTATTTATAAAAGCCGTCTTGGAACCTGCTTTCAGTAAAAATAAAAAATTTAAAAAAATTAAAAAACAGCTGATGGTTAATAAATAAATATATAAAAATATATAAATATTTACCTTTCCACTTTATATATATATATATATATATATATATATATATATATTTATTTATTTATTTATTTCATGAATTGTGTAGAAATATCCTTCCGTTTCCGCGTTGGACAGATTCGTTTTATGCAAAATAAATACACGTAAAATTACTATTATTTCGCCGGGACCAATAAATCTGTTCACATTGGACAGATTTCCGCAGTATTCACGTTCCGGATTAAATATGTTTTACTGTATAATGAATCTGCATTATTGTTAATAGTTATTTATCATACAATCATCTGTAATTGATTTTTTCCAAGCCCAAAGAGATGTAACAGTATATATATGCTATTTATAACTATACAGCCGGCTTAGATATCTCCTGGAACTAAGATCGGAATACATAACCTCACTTTTGGTAAATATTAAACATTGTACTTATTTTTAACTTTTGAAAAAAATAAAATAGTCACTCCAATCCAACACGAGGTTGAGTTTTTCAGAAAAACACAACCTCTTGTTAGAATACTGTTGATAATTGTTATAGTTCAAATTCGTGCACATGAAAAAAATCAAGTACTAGCTAAACACTCGCTTGCTTACTTACGTATTAGTGGCGTTGATGTAGTATGCGCCGCCCATTGTTACCGCATCTGGAATTTGTAAGGTTCCCTAACTAATTTTGAGCGATCTATATACGGCTAAATCTTGCCTCTAAATGAATGATTTACCATTTTAAAGTATGTGTTAAAATGAACGCATTAGAGCAGTAGTATACGCACACGATCGAACAGTATATCGTAAAGCATAGCATTGACGAGCCAATGACACAGAACGAATCACGCTGTTCCACGCTATGTGCACAACATATTACTCCCTTCGTTACAGCTCTACTTAAGTTGTATATTTCTATTGATTAATTATATTCGTGGCACCATACAACGAAGTCTCTATAAAACCAAAAAGAAGACACTTTTATAATTCTATAAAAAGTGACGATTCCATCACTACTCTATATGGATCGGAACTCTGCGTATTATCCAAAAACCAGGAAGAAAGAATGGAAACTTAAAACATGAGGTGTTTGAGGGGTGTGGCTGGCTCTCAATATCAGATTGAAACTAAATAAATATAGGCTTATAAGAACAGAACTAAATTCATTCAAGATAATAGATAGGATTGCACAATACAGAGACGAATGGATGGACCACATCAATAGAATGGATAACAACAGAATCCCGAAACTGATTCTTCACTACAGATTACTAGGACAAAGAAACGTAGGAAGACCCAGTAAAATATGGACAGACCAATTCTACCATGAGATTGGAACAGACCTAATCCTTTATGCTTGCTGCTGATGATGAATTCTACTAATGAGTATGTTTCGATATACTGCACGCCAATGAGGGACTCGCTCTACATCTAATTCTTAATGTCAGTTATTTAAACGAGTCGGACTGCATTGCTAATTATTATTGTATATTGTATTAATATAAATCTTTTTTTTTAACAAATGCCCCAGGTTTGTCTGACATTCCTGGTTTCTCTCCTGGCATGGCGTAATTGTAACCCACTTCTGAGGTTGGGGCGCCCGGAAGGCGGGGTTACATTGCCCCGATGATATGACGGGTGATGATGATGATGCTGATGATAGTGGTGTGCCAGGAGAGTCCCTAATCCTAAACTTAACCTAAGGTGAATATGAATGATGATGATTGCGATGGCCATATGATTTCGGGGGCCTTAAAGTTTTCCTGACATTTGTCTTACAGGTGAGGAAAAACCCCGATAAAAACCTCACCCAGAAAAACTGTTCCGACCGGGGAACGAACCCGGGCCCGCTGTATGACAAGGCAGCACGCTACCCCGAGACCACAGCGGTGGACTATTAATATAATTATTAGGGAGCGGATTTTTATGCACTAAAAGTTAGATTGCAACATAGTATAATGAGAAGTTAGACTTATGACTGTCTCTTGTTTTGGATCCACACACAAACAGTTGAATAGTATAATGAGAATTTAGGCTTATGACTGTCTTTTGTTTTGGTTCCACACACAAAAAATTGAATAGTATAATGAGAAGTTAAGGTTATGACTGTCTTTTAACTTGTTTCACACACAAATAGTTGAATAATATATACTATCTGCATTGCAATATTTTCTTTTATTACATAAAAATCCGCTCCTTAACAGTTATTAAATTAAACCACTGTATCTTATAGTTAAGTACACTTTTCATATAAACGACAAGGAAGACAATATTTTAAAGCGATCTGTGGGTATCTTAACGAATCATATGATCATGGTTAATGAAATATCGATAATATTTTCACGAGTCATAGTAAAAAGTTCAATTTGAAGCGGAATCGATTAAGTTTGCGAAAAGTGCGAAATTATGACATTATTCATAAAAATAACTTACAAATATGTACCCAGTTTCTGTGTTTAAAGAGAAAATATTAGCTGAAAGAGTTTTTTTAGGAAAAATAGGTCTTTTACAAAGTAAAATGTAAAAATAATGTGAAGAATTAACAATACAATTCCCGGAATTCTGTTTACTAAATCTTTCAGATTCCAAGAAACTTTAGACAATTTACTGTCAATTTTGATATAATTCTTTAAGGAAGTCTAAAATAAATCTAAATCGAAATTAAAGTGACAACGCTGCCAGTATTAGCGAAAAATTGTAAAAATTAATCTATCTCTGTGGTTTGGAGGTAGCGTGCTGCCTTGTCACGCAGCGAGCCTGGGTTCGATCCTCGGCCGGAACAAGTTTCCTGGTTGATGGTTTTCGGGGTTTTTCCTCTCCCGTAAGACAAATATCAGGAAACTTTAAGGCCCAAACGCTCCCCGAATATCAGTGGGCATCATTATCATAATTAAAATATTCACTAAATTTAGGATTGAGGCCTCTCCTGGCGCTTCATTACCATCATCATCGCATATCATATATCATCGGGGCAGCGTAACTCCGCCTTCCAGGCCTCCCAACCTCAGAAATGGGTTATAATAACGCCATATTCTCTCCAGAATGTCTAAATGACAACGTGGTGGAATTGAATAAAAAATTAGCGAAATTAAAAAAAAAATGTGAAAAAAGAGTGGCTTTGCTTAGAGTACATTGCCAATTTAAGGGTTAAAATAGAAAATATTCAGTTTAATGACTTCAGTCTTCTCGAATTGCGTCAAAGATTCTAAAGATTCAATCTGATACTACGCAGTGGTCCAATTGTTTATCGATCTTTTCTTTTCATTCAATGCCACAAGTTTGTCATTTTCGGCATTTCTGATATTCCCTCCTGGCATTAGCGTATTGTAACCATCTTATAAAGTTGGGGCGCCTGAGTGTTGGGGTTACGCAGCCCCAATGATATGATGATGGTGATAATGGCAATGATGCGCTAGGAGAGGCCTTAACTCTAAACTTAATTTCAATTAAGTGAATATGATAATGATAGCCAGATGATGTTCGCGGACTGTTAGGGCCTTCAAGTTCCCTGACATTTGTCTTACAGATAAGGAAAAACACCGCAAAATGTCACCCAGGAAACATGTTCCGACCGGGATCGAACTCGGGCCCGCTGGGTGATAAGGCAGCACACTACCTAGAGACCACACGGGTGGACAATTTTATCAATAAATAACTCTAACTAACTCACTGGCACTATCGAACCCATAGGTTCATGGCCGCGCGGACATAAGCTCTCCATACATCCCTATCCTGAGCCAATGTTTTCCAATCATCCCCTGTATAATCTACTTCCCTCAAATCATAGTTAATGTTATGCTCCCACCTCATTCTTGGTCTACCAACTGGGCATTTTCCCTCTGGTTTTCCTACAAAAAGCTTCCATGCACGTCTTT
This sequence comes from Diploptera punctata, assembly GCA_030220185.1. NCBI lineage: Eukaryota > Metazoa > Arthropoda > Insecta > Blattodea > Blaberidae > Diploptera > Diploptera punctata. The sequence continues at coordinate 145,205 of JASPKZ010001609.1, read as the reverse complement.
CATTCTCCATTCGTGTCACATGTCCTGCTCATTGCAGTCTACGAGACTTAACTCTTCTCATTATATCTGGTTTCCTATAAAGACCATGCAATTCACTGTTATGCAAGTCTTCTCCATTCACCTGTCTGTTCATCTCTCTTTGGTCCAAAAATGTTCCTAAGAACTTTATTCTCAAATACCCGTAATCTGCTTTCCTCCCTTAAAGTAAGAACTATTTTATCAATACTGAAATTAACGATTTATCAATAACTACATTCAACAATTATAAATACTTTGCCCTAGGCTATATTAAATTATTTTTCTGCTGTAATAATAAAAGAAACTACAGGGAATTTCACAGATGTTAAATATAAGATTATACCTACAGCCTTGGGTACAAAAAATTCTATTGGCAGTTGTTTTGAAACCCGAGATTCGAGAGCCTTAACAAATGTTGTTGTTGTAGATAGGATTTGAAATATGTGGTTACCAGTGACGTCAGTAGAACGCTCAAAAAACAACTGACTGGGGTCACACGAGCTTAGTAGCGTGGAATGTTTTCATTTACAATCATGGGACAGAATGTTAAACAGATGTAAACATTGCAGCACCAAGCGCATACATTGTTTTTCTACTTGTTCTACTAGCAAACTCTACCACCTTGTCATACAGCCGGACATCCTTATTTTTCATTCTCCAACAACTGTAACATAAACTAATCATTATAATTTCGACGTTCATACTTAAAACATATCTGTATCTCTTTCTCTCTTTCTTACATTTTCTATCCTTATCTTAGCTTAACCACTCCCATGGTATATATTTTCACACGAGCCTTGAAAGGAGAGGCTATGGTTATTCTACACCATCGTGCCACCAGCGAATATTCAATCCGAGAACAAGTGGCTTTTAGCGTCGTATTGTGCAATGTGATAACATATGTTGCCGCTAGATCAAATTGCCAACAAGTTTGCTCACATATAAGGGGATTCTATCCGAGCAGTCCACTACATTACTGGACAAGTTATCGTGATAAAATGGGCAAGTTAGTGTTAGTTTGGGCAAATTAGGATGACAAAATGGGCGATTTAGCATACCAGATTGGTTTAGCATTCATTTGTTGTTAGCGAATTTCAGTGATAGGTTGGTTACACTGTTTGAGCAATAACTAATACATATTTTACATTGCAAGTTTGGGGAAGTTAGAGTGAGAAAATAGGCGAGTTAGTATACCAGATTAGTTTAGCGGCTTTTAGTGATAAGTTGGCTATACTGTCTGAGCAATGACTAATCCACATTTTACGTTGCAAAAATGCTGATTTTAGGTTACTTTGAGCTCAAGTTCTTTCTTTATTTTAAGGCATGTTTTATATTTTTCGGGGGAAATATCAACATAATACATTTATTTCTCTCAGGTAATTATTCACATACGCAACGATAAATTGAGTGTTTTTTTTCCGCTTTTCGTATTTAAATTTATGTTGGTGTCATAGAATCCCCCAAAGATATTTAAAAGGAGAGCGTTGTGAAGGGAAAGGCAACTCAACGAATTTGAAATAAGTATAATTAGGCATATATTGGGGTCAGTGAAAAAAAATTGTGTCTGGAAAAGGAGATGTAAGCACGAATTATAGGCCCTAAAACCTGTTTAATGAAATGATACTTTCAGATTTGTGAAGATTAAAAGTCCGCCACGCAGAAAGTTTATGGAATGACGCGTCACTTTTAAATAGTCTTTGTTTACCCTTAAAACTCATTCACGGCACATTAATATAAATCTTTCAATGTATAGAACACAGTTATATATAAATTATATACTTCATATTGGAATCATTGTATCTTGAGAAAGAAAATTACAAAGACTGTGGAGCATAAAATGTAAAAGGCGTATTTCTTAAATTTTAAACCGTTTCAGTTCCCAGGGGACAATAAAAAATACGTGAAACAAATTAATCAGATTTATCAACAATTAATTTTTTAATTAAAATAAAAAATATAGATGTTCCAATTAAAATTTCAAATCTTCATAAACTGGGGGACGTTAGGAAAATATATCCCACAAGATTAATAAAATATCCCACGCATTCAAATTAAATTTAAGAACGATTTTCAAATTTCGAAAAGTCAGTAATATTTTCTATCGTACCAAGTTCACAGCTTGTCCCTTGCAGTCCCCAGTCTGCTTAAAATTTAGCATTGCCATTGCTGTGTCTCATAGACTTCAAATTTGGTTAGGTGGATTTTATTTAATGATGTTGAGAATATATACCCTAAAAAGACCCATTAATCAAACTATATTGTATATAACATTATTAAAATGTTATGTAAAAAGCGACAAAAATACACAGAGCATTCTACAAAAAAATTCCAGTTTACCTACTTAAAGATGATTTGGTGATTTGTGTTTTTCCGTATTCGCCCCAAATCGTCGCTATATTTTTTACTGGAATATTTGTAACTTACAAATGCCTGACTTTGGTTTAAAGGCAAGGAACTACAAAGAAACTTCACTCAATAAATTGTCACGAGCGGGGATCGAAACCCAGCTTGCTACGTTCGAAACAATAACGTCATTCAGAGGACGGTATTGAAATAATCATTTTCGATACAGGTATAAGGTCTGATAGCCTGTTACGATCTCAAGATCATCTCCTACTCGAACCGTCCAAAATAATATCTTTCCATGTGGGGGTTATGTAACATAGCTTTTGGGATTCTGTAATTGAACATGATGTAAATGAGTTTTCCAATTATATTAGTACTTGTTTTCAAAAATTGAAACTGATTCTAACTGAAGTTCTTCCACGATCTCTTCATTTATCTTGTGTTCCATCGAGAATAATCAGATGTTGATCTCATCAACTTCATATCACTGGCTGTGATATGATGGATGTCTTTATTTTTCATTGTCCATGGCTCACATCCATAACAAAGTAGGTCATGCTAATATTTTATATAGGCGTATTCTTATGTCCCTCCATGGTATCTTTACCTTGTCGTGGTGGAGTGGCTTGTGTGCTTAAATGATCCTGAGAGCTATGCCGGCGGTAGCATTGCTGCCGATAGGGTTACCCATGCCGGACTGGTCGAAGGTGATAAGCCAGACGAAATAAGTACCTTGGTCGAAAGAGTGACGATCTTTCACCGTAAAAATACAACCGTCAAGAAATGCGGACATGGGTTCTACTGGGGTAAAATTTTCCGGAGGTCAAATAGTCCCCCATTCGGTTCTCCGGGCGGGGACTACTTCAGGGAACCCATGCCAAAGGCTCAAACACAGGGACATGTTCCTAGGAACATGGAATGTTAGGACTTTATACAATAGCGGGGCACTAGAGATATTAACGCGGGAATTGGATAAATCGCCCTTGGATATAGTCGCTTTACAGGAAGTTAGGTGGCCAGGAGAAGGTAGTCAGGAATCAGGAAGCTTTGCATTATACTATGGGGGTGCAGAAAGACCTGCATTTGGAACGGGTTTTTTAGTCAGAAGGAGGATCCTATCCGCTATCCGAGATATTAAGTTTGTTAGTGATAGGATATCATACATAATTCTAAAGGGTAAACGACATGATTTTATAATTGTAAATGTACATGCCCCCACAGAAGATAAAGATGACAAGATCAAGGATGAGTTCTATGAAGAATTAGAATGCTTATTTGATAGCCTTTCACGATATCATATGAAAATTGTCTTAGGAGATTTTAATGCAAAAGTGGGGCGGGAAGATATATTCAAACCAACAATAGGCAAATTCAGTCTTCATGAAGATAGTAACGACAACGGGGTTAGATTAGTCACATTTGCCACATCAAAGAATCTCATTGTTAAGAGCACAACATTTCAGCATAAGGATATTCATAAATACACCTGGACGTCCCCAGATGGAGAAACTCGGAACCAGATAGATCATGTATTAGTGGATAAACGCTGGCACAGTAGCATCATCGATGTTAGATCAGTTAGAGGGACAGACTGCAATTCGGATCATCATCTGGTCAGGGTGAAAATCAGACAACGGCTATCGCTTATGAGAGGAACAAACGCTAAAGATGATTCTGTAAAATATGAATTAAAAAACTTGAAAAATGATGAAATGCGGCAAGAATACCAAATCAAAATTGCTAATAGATTTGAAGTACTGGAATCTTCAGATGACATGTGGCAAACGAAGAAGAAACTGATATAAATAAAGAATGGGAGGCTATAAGAGATACTATTAAATTGTCAGCATCAGAAAGCATTGGTTGTTTAAAAAGAGGCAAAACAAGAAATGGTTTGATGAGGAATGTGCCGACATTGTAAAGAAAAGAAAGCTAGCAAAAATGAAATGGTTACACGAGCCAAATGAGGTAAATTTAGAGCAATTGGGTAGTGTTAGACGGGAAACCACCAAGTTACTAAAGAGTAAAAAGAGGGAATATTTGAGAGAGAAGATTAATGATCTTGAAATGAATGCAAAAAATAGGAACATTAGAGAATTATATCAGGGAATTAGTATAGAGAAGAAAGGGTTTCAGGCTAGAACAAACATAATTCGGAATGAAAATGGGGATATGATTGCAGATTCCAAGAGTATATTAAATAGATGGAAAAGTTATTTTAATCAGCTATTAAATGTACATACAGAACAGGACATTGAGGAGGATAAGTTACAGACAGCAGAAATGCTAGTCGCAGAGCCAAGTGCATTAGAGGTTGAAATGGCAATTGAAAAATTGAAGATGTATAAAGCATCAGGTTCAGATGAGATCCCAGCAGAACTGATAAAATCAGGGGGAGAAAAATTGATGGACAAGATACGCTGGTTGCTTAGTATGATTTGGGAAAAAGAAGCTCTTCCAGATGAATGGAAGGAATCAATTATCGTACCAATTTATAAGAAAGGAGATAAAACTGATTGCAACAACTATAGGGGCATCTCATTACTTTCAACTTCGTACAAAATTCTAACAAATATATTAGTAAGCAGACTTACTCCCTATATTGATGACATTCTAGGAGATCATCAATGTGCATTTAGAAGAAACAGGTCTACAACAGATCAGATTTTTAGTATAAGACAGATTTTAGAAAAGAAATGGGAATATAATGGTACTGTACATCAACTATATGTAGACTTCAAAAAAGCATATGATTCAATTAAGAGGGAGAAGTTATATAGTATCCTGCTGGAGTTCGGAATTCCTAAAAAGTTAGTTAGACTTATACGAATGTGTCTAAATGGCTCAACGAGTAGGGTGCGTGTAGGCAAAACAGTTTTCAGACACTTTTGAAATCCAGAATGGGTTGAAGCAAGGAGATGCACTATCTCCTCTACTATTTAATTTTGTACTAGAGCATGCCATTAAATCTTTAGAGAATGAGGAAGGCTTACAACTGAATGGTATTAATAAGCTGTTAGTTTATGCTGATGATGTAGTACTACTGGCCGATAGCGAGGAGATACTAAAGGCCAACACGCACACACTATTGAGTAACACTAAGAAATTAGGACTGGAAGTAAATATCAGTAAAACTAAATATATGGTCACACGTAGAAATACATTATATAATGGAAATGGACAGCTAATGACAAATGAGGGAAATTTTGAGGAATTGGCTGAATTCAAATACCTAGGAACAATAATCACAAATAGGAATGAGATGCACAAAGAAATTAAACATAGGCTCAATTCTGGAAATGCATGCTATTATGCATTGCAGAGACTTTTGATGTCCCAACTCCTTTCAAAAAACGTTAAGCTGAAAATATATAAAACTATTATTCTACCAGTTATATTATATGGGTGCGAAACATGGACTCTTACTTTAAGGGAGGAAAGGAGATTACGAGTATTTGAGAATAAAGTTCTTAGGAAAATTTTTGGACCAAAGAGAGATGAACAGACAGGTGAATGGAGAAGACTACTTAACAATGAACTACATGGTCTTTATAGGAAGCCAGATATAATAAGAACAGTTAAGTCCCGTAGACTGCGATGGGCAGGACATGTTGCGCGTATGGGGAATGAAAGACGTGCATGGAAACTTCTTGTAGGAAAGCCAGAAGGAAAACGCCCAGTTGGTAGACCAAAAATGAGGTGAGAGAACAACATTAACTATGATTTGAGGGAAGTAGATTATACAGGGAATGATCGGAAAGAATTAGCTCAGGATAGGGATGTATGGAGAGCTTATTTCCGTGCGGCCATGAACCTACGGGTTCGATAGTGCCAGTGAGTAAGTAAGTAAGTAAGTATTCTTATGTACCTTTGTATTGTGGAAGGTTTTATATTTTTTTTGGTTATTGACATTGTTTTATTGTAGTTATAGATTTTATCAGTGATGTAATTCAACGAAGAAAAGGAAATTTATATTTTGTGTAAGGAAAATAATTTACTCTTTCACACAATTTAGTTTTTAAACAAATTTGCTTCATACAGGAAATTTTGCATGAAAGATAATCACTTTTCTTTTTTCTATATTGTCTTCCAAATCGTACTGAATATTGAAGATGATCTTCATTAGTTGTTACAAGAGCTAAGTCATCAGACTGAACTTAAAATATTTAAAATTAATCAATATGTTTACGATCATTCTTGTAAATCAAATTTCTCGAAATGTCTCAATGCATAACCTATTTAATAACTTTTTTTCAACAAACGTTTTGCAAGTACTCTACACCGTAACATCTGTATTATAACTTTAACAATAGTTATACATTATTTCCCTTTTATTTTTATTACACGACACAGCGGAACGTTTGCCTCCAGTCATAGCAGCACTGTTGATGCGTCGAACGGATGCAGAGAATAACCTGTATAGTCAGGAACAAATAGCAAATGAAGCACTTACATTGTTTATCGTTGCTAGTATTCCTGCATTATCATTATCAATTTCAGTCATGGATTAGGCCATTGGCCTGTTCCGTCTCAGGATAGAAATTGATCCCTCCATCTCTTCTTAGGTTTTCTGGGTCTGTATTTCAACAGCTGTAGAGGTAGTCTATTGTTTGACATTCTAAGAAGGCGTTCATGCCAATTATTTTGGTATATTTAAATGGTTTCAGTTATTGCTGGTGTGTTGAAAGCATGTGGTCATAAAGTGTATAACTCGCCAAAGGTTTTAAAACTTCATTTTTGCAGCAACTATCCTATTTAATTTACCTGTAGTAAGAGTCCAGGTTTCAGATCCATAAAGTAGAATTGGAAGAGCCATTGCTTTATAAAATTTTAGAACTGTGTCTGGGCGTAATTTTCGGAAAAGAGTGTTTTTTATTGTTCCTATAAGTTTTTGGAATTTGACCAATTTTATGTATATGTCTTTACATGTGTCGTAGGAAAGGTTGCAGCCAAGATAAGCAAAGTTATTAACTTGTTCTATTATATTGTTGTTAATAAAAATTTTAGTTCGTATCAGTATTTTCCCTTGAAACGCCATACTTTTTATCTTACTCATCGAAATTTGTAAATTATAATTTTGGGTTATATTTGACAATCTATGTACTGCTCTCTGTAGGTGATCTTCAGATGTAGCCAATATCACTTGATCACCTGCATATATTAATGTATTGAGGGGTCGGCCATCAATCTTAAAGTGTAATTGTAATTGGATTTACTATAATTTTATGATTTCAATCATATACAAATTAAATAGAAGAGGGGAAAATGGACAGCATTGTTTTATACCTTGCGTTATTAGTCTATCTGATTTGCTAATTTGATTAATTATCTTTATTCGAATTCGTGTGTTATGATGCATGCTTTGAATCGCTTTAATTAAATGCTTGGGTATTTCTGCATTACGAAAGATATCCCATAACTTTATTCTGTTTACTACGTCGAAGGCTTTATGATAATCAATGAATATCATAAAAGTTGGTATATTAAATTTCCGATTTTTTTCTATGATTTGTGCTAACGTAAAGACACTATCTATACAGGATCTGTTGGGTCTGAAACCATTTTGTTCTTCTAGGATAATTGCGTCAGAAATTGTGTTTAATCTGTTGGTAATTATTTTTGCATAATTTCATAGGCAGTATTTAGCAGACAAATTCCTCTATAATTATTAATATCGATTTTGTTTCAATTTTTTTATGAATAGGTACAAAATATTGATTGAAACTTGCAGATTGACGTGAAGCGAGTTTACGCGGGGTGACAAGGCATTAGTTCGCGAATCATCCACAAACGAAGCAGATCAATGTTCCGCTGTGTCGGATAATAATATTTCAAGTTCTCCTAATTAATTGGTTTCTTTGCATTCCCTTCATCCTCTACATTCGCCATAATGTACACAACTGTATCACGAGACTGTTTTTACTTCAGGGATTCGCTGCTGTAAATCTCGCCACCATGAATAGAAAACCCTATGACGCAATCACTCAAAAAAGAAAAAGAATAATGCGGATACTGGGTTATTCTCGCGCTATGGTATTCCTCCTAAAACATATTCCACTACCCGCACAGCCTTTACTTGACATGACGTCATTTATTTTCGTATCGAAAGTTGTATGGGATATGGAGCAGTAGACAGTATTATTATAATGCAGACACCGCTAGGATCGCTGAATTAGACCAAGAGTAGCGGGGATGAGCGAGAACTCTCTATAAGGGACAACAGATGGTGACGACACAACTGTGCAGTAATATACAGGCCTACTAAAAATAAACCATTTAATTCAAGTTGTAATTTTATTTTATTATATTCTATTACTGTTATAAGTTGATTATAAATTATTTGTAATCAGATCAGTTATATTAGGACCGTTAATAAATGCTTAATAGGTGTGAGAAGATTCTGCTATTCAACCCTAAGCCAGATAGGCCGGACAAGGTAAGACACAGCTTCTCACTTGTCAGTTGGAGTGAACCTGATGCGGGTAGGAAGGGAGGCCGTCCTTCCTAGTTAACAAGCTTCAACAGACCTGAGTTATATATTACATTTTTTCTGTTCTCATGGATTGTTTTATTCTGAAATACAGACTGTTTTTCCTGTTACATAATTGTCCATTAAGTTAAATGTCGAAAAAAATATTTTTTTAGTACAATGTAGAACTAGATGCAATAAATGTAAAAAATTATAAAAATTTAATTGCAAGCATGTAGCATACTTTGAAAAGTGTCTGTCTCTGCACTCTAGGAGTTATGTTTCTTGCATCCTGTCCCGAGGGTCGCGGATTAAAACTCGGCCGGGATCGATCATTTTTAGGATGGAAAAAATCAAAAGACAGATCTTCTGGGAGGGACTTTAAGCCGTGGATTCCGAGTCTGAAGATTTTCATACTGTAAAAGAAGAACCTCAAGCATAAATTAGTGCATCTGGGCAAAATTTAATTGGTCTATTCCATCCAAGTAATACCTTGCTTGCCTACTAGATATTCCTCGAGGCGATGTACTGAGTAATGCCACTCGCTGACGTCTCGAGAATAAACGTAATGAAATTAGCTTGGCTAAGAAACTCCCGCTAGGGAGCATTCATGTCACCAAGTGGGACTTACGGGACAACCAGACAATCAGTTTGAAAAGCAGAATACTAGTTCAACATTATTAGAGTTTATATTATATAAGTCCACCGCTGTGGTTTCGAGGTAGCGTGCTGCCTTAGTCACGCAGCGGCCCGCGGTTCGATTTCCGGTCGGGACAGGCTCCTGGGTGAGGTTTTTTCGGGGTTTTTCCCCACCTGTAAGACAAATGTCAGGAATCTTAGGAACCAACGGTCCCCGAAAATCATCCGGCCATCATCATCATCCTTATCATTATCATCATCATCATCATTCACCGGTGTGGAAAGCAACGGGAAGCTACCACACCTATAATTCCCTAGTAAAGCTGCAAAGCATAGCATGAAAATGCTATGATTGCACTGAAAGACCTGCCCTTTGGGATGGATGGATATTATATAATTAAGGCTGTATTTTTAGTTTCGTTATCGGAAATATACCCCACTCACGTATCCAAAGAACCGCGTTGAGAGAACGAGAAACAGCAAAGCTCGATCGGTCAAATTCTGTGGTGACTCCTATAATATAGGCCTATGCGTCTCTTTCATTCTACTTGATAATATAATTTACAATTTATCCTACACGGATGGTGAATGCGTGTGGATTACTGTGAAAGAAGGGTTATATAATTCAGAAATCTACCGTAATATGACATATTAAATATAATTAGAATAATCATTGAAAATGGTCCACTAAAGCTCTAAGCCCTTCAATTCTAAACTCTTTCATCGAGATCTTTAGGTATTGGGACACATTAAAACAATTTCCTCATTTTATGTTTTTATTATGTTTTGTATATGACCTGGAAATATATGTTATTATGGATTCTAGTACAAACATTAATTATCTGCTCAAACTATTTTAGAAAGACCATGAAAGTATGGAATCGCATAAGGTGAACGACTTTTTGCCATTATTCTATCAGATATTGCTTTCTTTAAAAGCACAAATGTATTTTTTTATTATTGCCTTGCTGTTGAAATAAAGAAAATAAAACGTGTTTAATATGCTATTTATATGGAAGAAAACATTTCCTACAACATCGGAAAGTTCAAGATATTATGCTTCAAATATAAATTTGTTATGACTTAATATGTTTTATAAAACTAAAAAGGTGGTAAATAATACAGGAAGTTCAATAACATCAAAAATACGAAACCAGAAGCGCAAGAGTCCGAGAAAAAAGATAACTTAAAAATTTAGATGGAAATTAATGTTATCTTTACAGTCTATAGTTCCTGAAATGCTGAAATACTGCAGCCAACTACTATTCCTATTTATTAGGCCATTATCAGTAACTTTCAATTACGAGGGAGAAGTTATAGAGTATCCTGATAGAGTTCGTAATTCCTAAAAAGTTAGACTTAGGCCTATACGAATGGAACAAAAATTAGGGTGCGTATAGGCAAATAGTTTTCGGATACAATGGGTTGAAGCAAGGAGATGCTAATCCTATCCATGCTCCAAGTCAAGAATTTGATGAAATTGTAATAAAGAGGCCACTAACACCATTTCCTCTACTATTTAATTTTGTACTGGAGCTTACCATCAAATATTTAGAGGATGACAAAGGCCTACAACTCAATGGTATTAATAAGCTGTTGGTTTATGCTGATGATGTAGTACTATTGGCCGATAGCGAGGAGATACTAAAGGCCTACACGCACACACTACTGAGTGACACTAAGAAATTGGGACTTGAAGTAAATATTAATAAAACTAAATATATGGTCACACACAAAAACATTATATAATGAAAATGGACAACTAATGACAAATGATGGAAATTTTGAGGAGATGGCTGAATTCAAGTACCTAGGAACAATAATCACAAATAGGAATGAGATACACAAGGAAATTAAACATAGACTCAATTCTGGAAATGCGTGTCATTATGCATTATAGAAACTCTTGATTTCCCAACTCCTTTCAAAAAACGTTAAAATGAAAATATATAAAACTATTATTATACCAGTTATATTATATGTATGCGAAATATGGACTCTTACTTTAAGGGAAGAAAGGAGATTACGAGTATTAGAGAATAAAGTTCTTAGGAAAATTTTTGGATCAAAGAGAGATGAACAGACAGATGAATGGAGAATACTGCATAACAGTGAATTACATGGTCTTTATAGGAAGCCAGATATAATGAGAACAGTTAAGTCTCGTAGACTGCAACGGGCAGGACATGTGGCACGAATGGGGAATGAAAGACGTGCATAGAAGCTTCTTGTAGGAAAACCAGAGGGAAAACGCCCAGTTTGTAGACCAAGAATGAGGTGGGAGAATAACATTATGATTTGAGGGAAGTAGATTATACAGGGGATGGTTGGAAAATACTGGCTCAGGATAGGGATATATGAAGAGCTTATGTCCGCGCGGCCATGAACTTACGGGATCGATAGTGCCAGTGAGTTAGTTAGTTAGTTAGTTATTATCAGTAGCTATTATGTACTATTAGCTACCTCACTCGCACAATCGAACCCAGAGTTCATTGCCGCATAGATAAGCTCTCTACAAATTCCTCTCCTTAACTATTGTCTTCCAATCATTCTCTGTATAATTTACCTCCCTCAAATCATGGTTAATATTATTCACCACCTCATTTTTGGCCTGCCTACTGGGCGCTTTCCCTCTAGATTCTCATGCCCATTTTTTATTCCCGATAGTATTAAACGATAAACTATTCTCATTGTAATATATTTCCCATAAATACAACGTAGGTCACTGTTATGAATTTTTCTCCATTCAACTGTTCGTCTCTCTTGGTCCAAAAATAATCCTTACATTTTATTCTCAAATCGTAATAATATAGCCTATTCTCCCCTCTTAAAGTAAGACACCTTATTACGCAACCATATAGTATAACTAATGAATAACTGTTTAATACAGTATATTTCTTTAAAGTTCACCGCTGTGGTGCCGTAGTAGCGTGTTGCCTTGTCACGCAGCGGGCCTGGGTTCGATCCCTGGTTGGGACAGTTTCCTGGGTGAGGTTTTTATCAGGGTTTTTCCTCACCTGTAAGACAAATATCAGGAAACATCAAGGTTCAAACGGTCCCCGAACATCATATGGCCATCGTAATCATCATAATTCATATTCATCTTAGATTATGCTTAGGATTAAGGACCACCCTGTCGCACTACAATCATCATCATATCATCGGGGCAACGTAACCCCGCTTTCCAGGCGCCCCAACCTCGTTAAATAAGTAGATAGGGACAGAGGGATTCTCGTTAATCCATCCACGCCAATGCCAGGAGAGAAAACCAAAAAAGGACAAAACCTAGGGCATTAAAGAATATATTTTTTAAATAATTTTGAACGAGCTGAGGTGACGAGAATCCTTGTTAGGTAAAAAAATTTGCTTCCAGATTTGAACCTATCTTTTGCAGCAGATTCCCGTGTGTAATTATTATTCCTGCCACTTTTTCAAAATATTAACATATAATATATATATAATCTTCTTATTCGACTTCAAAGTTAGGCTGTAAGCCTATGCCGACTAAAAGCATATCCTTCCATCAGGTCATGGGGCGTCCAACGGAACGTTTACCTCTTGGAATATATTGTAAAACCTGTATTAAAAGAAGAGATGTCTCCATTATAAATATGTGTGTGTGCGCGTGCTCGTGCGTGCGTGTGCGTGTGTGTGTGCATGTGCCAGCATAACTCAAACGTCACGAGCAATTTCAGCCAAACAGATATAAGATACGAATTTCTAACTGGAAAAGAGGATGTAAAGGTAAGAGACCCCTAACAGCTCTGGAAGAGGGTTATAGCGGAGAGTAACATCTAAAAATAAACTAAAAGGCCAATATTATTGACAAATTCATATTTTACGGTACGGATAATCTGATGGAGGACAGTCCCTATGACATGTGAGCCCAAATTGGTCCCTAGCGCCCTTATGGGGAGTAAGGGAATTCCGGAGGAGTAGAAAATAATGTAATTATTAACTTAGACCTACATACTAATAAAATGTACCTACTACAATATTATATAGTACTGGTATCAATTAAAGAAGTATCAATAGTTTTAATAATTGTGATAACTACAGTTACCTCTGCTGACCTTTTGTATCCTACATGATACATGAGAGGTTTTTCTGTTTCTATCTGCAAACAACTCAATTTCACTTGTGCTTTTTATAATGATATCACATAAATTTACACTTACTTAAAAAGAATGAATTAGTCATAAATACGCTATGAAGTACAATAATTCCCGAGATCAATAAGTAAAAGAAAATCTTAGCTTTTAAATGATCGGATACCATAAGAGCTAAAATAATTCTGGAGGGAAAACCCGTTGAACAAGTGAACCAATGTAAATACCTCGGTTATGAAATCTCCAATTTTAAAAATGAATATATTTTTAACAAACTTCCATCCATCCATCCATCCATAGTAATTCTGCCCGAGGGCAGGTCTTTCGCTGCAATCATTTTGCAGCTTTACTGGTAGCATCTCGTTGCTTTCCACACCGGTGAAGGATGATGATGGCCGGATGATTTTCGGGGACCGTTGGGCTCTAAGCTTCCTGACATTTGTCTTACAGGTGAGGAAAAACCCCGAAAAAAACTCACTCGAGAGCCAGTCCCTACCAGGAATCGAACCTGGGTCCGCTTGTGTGACATGGCAGCATGCTACCTCGAGTCCACAGCGGTGGACTTAACAAAGTTAATAAATGTAATTATATATGGCACAACTAAGAGAATATTTAAAAATGCAAGAATGGAAACAAAAAAAAATAAAACTGTGGCAGTCCCCTTATTGTTGTATGGTAGTGAATTTTGGGTTTTAACTAAAAGAGAAGACAAGATCATAGAAGCAGCAAAAATGAGGTTTCTGAGAGGTGTACCTGGCTGAAAACTTCTAGATATAAGAAAAGGTGAAGATATTAGAAATGAGCTAAATAATTTTAAACTTTTAGATAAAATAAAATACTCTATATAAAATGGAAAGAACATAATTAAAAGAACGAAATATGAACGCATACCAAAAATTATACTTAATTACAAATCAAAAGGAGGTAGAAAAAGAGATGGATTTAACTTTTTGAATGATAATCTATGAGACCGAAACAAGCAACATGGGCTTAATCCATGATTGATGATGATAATAATAATTCCCGAGACCGCACACCACCAACTTCTACAAGCGAACGTTTAACAGAGTGCATAGTTGAATTCTAGCTGCCATCTATTGTACTAACATTGCAAGATAAAAAAACGTAGCTCATAAAATAAAGGCATTATTTCATTAAATGATATAACCCCAATTGTTTAATCTCTTGTTAATGTGTTAAATCTCTTAGTTAAAAAAAGAATGCAGATTTCGCGGATTCGAACCTATGATGCTAGGATCAGTAGTCAGATCCTGAGAGTTGCCGCGATACACTACCCGTCCTGAAATATGTAGTAACATCATACGTCTTCCTGGCATGTTTATATTATGCAATTAGACTTAAATTTGATTATTTTCGGGACAACTAAGCGAATGTATTGTTCTCTTATACGCATATATTCGTTTTCTTATTTATTCACTAAACTATTGTTAGGTCATGGTCTGATGATAGCTAGGCCTACATAGGCCTAGAGTCCCCTATAAACTTATATATGTAGACATAATATCTTTAAGATTTCCGGGCTGTAGGACGTGATCTTGAGGCTTGAAGTTATCCGACGTTTCGCCACAGACTGCGTCCGGCATCCTGAAGGGTTGTCCTGCGACTGAGGAAGCCAGACGCAGTCTCTGGCGGAACGTCGGGAACATCAAGCCTCAAGATCACGGCCTACAGCCCGGAAATCTTCTTCAAGATCATCATAATAACTCCGGCCGTGAAAGCCTAAGTCAATACAAAATATCGTGTGTTAAATTAACTTAAATAATAATTAGATAAAATAAAAACAATAAGAGGATAAGAATGAAATTACAACATACATCATATTCAAAATTAATATAAAATTATGGAATATTCACCTGAAAGGTCCGTCTCCTCAACTTAATTAATCATTTAACTGTAGCGCTTTCGGGACTTGTCCCATCATCGGCAGGATTCAAAACTGGTGTTTCACTGAAGATCTGGTAGAGGGGGTTGCATGTATTGTGTTCGTTTTCGTTTATCAGGCTGTCGTTGTTGTGAGCTGCTTTCATGATTTCCATCTCTTCGAGTACGTTTATCTTCGCCGGATTATTTTCTCTGTGCATTACTGGCTATCGCTTATGAGAGGAACAAATGCTAAAGATGATTCTGTAAAATATGAATTAAAAAACTTGAAAAATGATGAAATGCGGCAAGAGTACCAAATCAAAATTGCTAATAGATTTGAAGTACTGGAATCTTCAGATGACAATGTGGCAAACGAAGAAGAAACTGATATAAATAAAGAATGGGAGGCTATAAGAGATACTATTAAATTGTCAGCATCAGAAAGCATTGGTTGTTTAAAAAAGAGGCAAAACAAGAAATGGTTTGATGAGGAATGTGCCGACATTGTAAAGAAAAGAAAGCTAGCAAAAATGAAATGGTTACACGAGCCAAATGAGGTAAATTTAGAGCAATTGGGTAGTATTATAGACGGAAACCACGAGGCTTCTAAAGAGTAAAACGAGGGAATATTTGAGAGAGAAGATTAATGATCTTGAAATGAATGCAAAAAATAGGAACATTAGATAATTATGTCAGGGAATTAGGATAGAGAAGAAAGGGTTTCAGGCTAGAACAAACATAATTCGGAATGAAAATGGGGATATGGTTGCAGATTCCAGGAGTACATTAAATATATGGAAAAGTTACTTTAATCAGCTATTAAATGTACATACAGAACAGGACATCGAGGAGGCTAATTTACAAACAGCAGAAACGCTAGTCGCAGAACCAAGTACATTAGAGGTTGAAATGACAATTGAAAAATTGAAGATGTATAAAGCATCAGGTTCAGATGAGATTCCAGCAGAACTGATAAAACAAGGAGGAGAAAAATTTATGGATAAGATATGCCGGTTGCTTAGTAGGATTTGGGAAAAAGAAGTTCTTCCAGATGAATGGAAAGAATCGATTATCGTACCAATTTATAAGAAAGGAGATCACACTGATTGCAACAACTACATGCGCATATCATTACTTTCAAATCGTACAAAATTCTAACAAATATATTAGTAAGCAGACTTACTCCCTATATTGATGACATTCTAGGAGATCATCAATGTGCATTTAGAAGAAACAGGTCTACAACAGATCAGATTTTTAGTATAAGACAGATTTTAGAAAATAAATGGGAATATAATGGTACTGTACATCAACTATATGTAGACTTCAAAAAAGCATTTGATTCAATTAAGAGGGAGAAGTTATATAGTATCCTGCTGGAGTTCGGAATTCCTAAAAAGTTAGTTAGACTTATACGAATGTGTCTAAATGGCTCAAAGAGTAGGGTGCGTGTAGGCAAACAGTTTTCAGACACTTTTGAAATCCAGAATGGGTTGAAGCAAGGAGATGCACTATCTCCTCTACTATTTAATTTTGTACTAGAGCATGCCATTAAATCTTTAGAGAATGAGGAAGGCTTACAACTCAATGGTATTAATAAGCTGTTAGTTTATGCTGATGATGTAGTACTACTGGCCGATAGCGAGGAGATACTAAAGGCCAACACGCACACACTATTGAGTAACACTAAGAAATTAGGACTGGAAGTAAATATCAGTAAAACTAAATATATGGTCACACGTAGAAATACATTATATAATGGAAATGGACAGCTAATGACAAATGAGGGAAATTTTGAGGAATTGGCTGAATTCAAATACCTAGGAACAATAATCACAAATAGGAATGAGATGCACAAAGAAATTAAACATAGGCTCAATTCTGGAAATGCATGCTATTATGCATTGCAGAGACTTTTGATGTCCCAACTCCTTTCAAAAAACGTTAAGCTGAAAATATATAAAACTATTATTCTACCAGTTATATTATATGGGTGCGAAACATGGACTCTTACTTTAAGGGAGGAAAGGAGATTACGAGTATTTGAGAATAAAGTTCTTAGAAAAATTTTTGGACCAAAGAGAGATGAACAGACAGGTGAATGGAGAAGACTACATAACAATGAACTACATGGTCTTTATAGGAAGCCAGATATAATAAGAACAGTTAAGTCCCGTAGACTGCGATGGGCAGGACATGTTGCGCGTATGGGGAATGAAAGACGTGCATGGAAACTTCTTGTAGGAAAGCCAGAAGGAAAACGCCCAGTTGGTAGACCAAGAATGAGGTGGGAGAACAACATTAACTATGATTTGAGGGAAGTAGATTATACAGGGAATGATTGGAAAGCATTAGCTCAGGATAGGGATATATGGAGAGCTTATGTCCGTGCGGCCATGAACCTACGGGTTCGATAGTGCCAGTGAGTAAGTAAGTAAGTAAGTATTACTGTTAGCGTGTTTTCAATATTTAACATGCAATGTCCTTCATGGATAACGTGTTTTGCACCCTAACAGTAATGCACAGAGAAAATAATCCAGCGAAGATAAACGTACTCGAAGAGATGGAAATCATGAAAGCAGCTCACAACAACGACAGCCTGATAAACGAAAACGAACACAATACATGCAACCCCCTCTACCAGATCTTCAGTGAAACACCAGTTTTGAATCCTGCCGATGATGGGACAAGTCCCGAAAGCGCTACAGTTAAATGATTAATTAAGTTGAAGAGACGGACCTTTCAGGTGAATATTCCATAATTTTATATTAATTTTGAATAATACCTCAACGGAACACATCATGAATCTGATAAAAGTTGATACATCATATTTTTAACAAATTAGTAAGAAAGTTGGAATACACTCCGTATAAATTAAAAAATAGTATAATCTTCCGCATAAAGAAAATAGTATTGTTCCATATGAAGAATAGATACTCCACCAAATCATTGGATTAGAAAGAGGACCAATCTAACGTCTTCTGAATGGAAGAATGCCATCAAAATGCAGGCAAATGTGTACGCGGTCCAAAACTACTAGGTAGATCCCAAGACAAGGTAGATTGCGTTGTAGACGCTGATTAACGAGCCTGAAACTCTTGTCCACGTCTTCGGATATTGCCCCTTCGAAAAAACCTTGCGTATCACTAGGCATAACATATAATAGTACCAAGTCTTATCACTGCAACTCTTCGATCAAAAGAACTCAGGCCTACAAGGAAGCCCTCGCGATATCTGAGAATAGCAGTATACGTCGTATTGATGCGTATCATTGTTATTACACCGCTCTCATCATCGGCTCTATAATAAGTTTTGAATTTAGCTTTAAACAACCAGATGACGTGAATTTGTGAAGGAAGCTATTGCCTATACGAGCCTACTATACCGTATTACAAGAACTATTTAACTCATGCCCCAAATGGGAGTCAATGACCAATCACATTTCAATGAATTTTGTTTTACAACCTATGAAAGTCGTGTTTCACCTCGATCTTTAATGAATTATCTTTACCAGCTCCTGCTTTTGTGACAAAGAAAGCTACTATTCTTTTTTTTAATATTCTGAACAGGTCAGAGCATTATTTTGCTGTGACTGACTCTACAACAAATACATTGAATACAGCAAATAATGAACACATTCTTTCCAACTACACATCTGATAATTGTGTGTTCAATAACTGTGTTTTTAAATAATGATTTTGCCGACCGATTTGTTTAGTAAACAAATAAATTAATAACCTATAATGTTGATTATAATATAAAGTTTAATGTGTTTCATTTTTTCTCGACTAAGAGTGATTTCTTACAATATTGCAATCCTACTTGACAATAAATTATATGATCATGTATCAGTGAATAAACAAATGAAACGTAACTACACATTTCTGATTCTTTTTCAAACATCGTCGTTTATATTATACAAATAACATTTTAAAATACCGGTAACTATATTTACATAATGATTTCTTAGTAAATAGCTTAATTTTATTCGTTAAATAGTCCTAACAAATGCCACACTTGATTTCCAAATCACTCGTGGCATTGCTCATGATAAATACCACCTAGACACTATATCTCTCTAAGGTTTACTTGTAGACGCTTAGGCACAGTATCTATAAAAAAATTCATTCCTGAAGCAAATATCTCATAGCACTACTTTGAGAGGCTCTATATTCATCTTAAGAAATCATCTATATAGTCAGACTCCTAATCCAAGTTCTTGATTTTCCCCTTCATTCAGAATAACCCTTTCACATACATTCTTGTTAAATCTTGTTATATGCCTATAACATAAATTTGAAACAAATACAGTATATATTATCTATTTTTTTATTATTTTCCTTCTCTGTTGTTAAGTGCAGGTCTACTTTGTCACTTTTGCCATACCCTATTTGGGTAAGTTCGTTAAATTAAATAAAAATAGTTATAATAAGATGAAAGATAGCAATAATGCAATAGCTAGAATTAACAACATAAACAGGCTAAATTAATAGCAATACAATATGGTATTCACATATTTGTTTTTAATATTTAGTTTAACTGCTTCAAACAGAGAGAGAGGAAAGCCATCGAAAGTTATCGAAGACAAATTATTATTTAAGTCTCTGTATAGCCCTATTTACAAAATAAAATTTTCCTATATATGTTCTTTGTTTTTTAGTTTTAATTTTGAAATTATTTATTTATTTATATATATAAACAAATGTATGTCTGTCTATTTGTCTTTTATAGACTTCTAAACCGTTCAAACGATGTTAGTGAAAATTTGTATATACAGGTGTTCACATGCGGTGAGCGTTTAGTCGTTATCTGCTATGTTCTAAAATCATTAGGTGTAGGAGTTCACCTGAAACGAAAATTTAAAAATCGCTCTAGCGATTGCAATTTTCGATATTTCACAACATAACTCGGAATATCCTCTTAAAATAAACCGAGGTATGTATTATTCAAAAATCAGCGAAATCCGAGCGTAGGAATTTGAAATTAAAAAATTAGTCTAGCAGCCGCCACGTTTGGTTCTTCGTTGTGTATACCATATAATTTATTAACACTCAATATTTATTTAGGCGTAGCAGCGCATGCCGGATATTAGCTAGTATGTATGTGTGTGTATATATATATATATATATATATATATATATATATATATATATATAAAAAATCAAGGACCATTTTTTTTATTTTTTATTTTTGTTTTTCATTATTTTATTATTTAAGGAAGTAAAGTAATGTTTTAAGGTATTGTATTTTTGCTAAACTTCAGACAAAAATCATTCCACTATTATTATTTTAGTTATTATACCATTATTAAATAGATGGCCGTGTAATTAACAGAAGCATAAAACAATATTCCGGTTGATAATTTCTGTAACTCTGATAAATAAAAAAAAATTAATAAAACCCTTCTACATCAATAAGATCCACTGCTGTGGCCTCGACCTCATACTCAGTGGGCCCGGGTTTCCTGAATGATGGAGGGTTTTTTCTTTCTTTTTTTTTTCCTCGACTGTCAGACAAATGTTAAGAACCTTTAAAGCCCAGATGGTCCCCGAACATCATCTAGCCATCATGACGATCATTATATTCGCCACGTTTAGTACGAATGTGTGAGTGAATGGTGTATTACGTCTTAATGGTGTTTTGTCTCGGAGGAGGTCATGAATTGATGTCCTTGTGTAGTCAAAAAGCCAACGTTTTTAGAATCGCTCTTCCGACAGGTAGTGCCACAGTATGGCTCGGGTGGCATGGCGCATGTAAAAGTACATGTAAGAAGTTAAACCACTATTGACAAAAAGAGAAGAAGAAATATCATAAAATAGTCAATCCGCAGTAAATGGTTCCTTAGTTTGTTTTGTAAAACTGTAAATATTTTCTACTTCACAACTCATGAAACATAAAAATAACATTATAACTCTCCAAACTAGACATAGCCTAAACACATCCTAACTTGGAACTGAAGAACAACTTTTGTTTCCTAATTAGCATTAATTTGAACTCAAAAAATTTAAAAAATAACATTTAATTTATCATATCCATTTCATATCGGCATTTGTCATCTAGGAGTAACTTTCGTGCCTCAAGTCCGACAGTGCTTGATGGATTTTAGGACGAAAGGGAGAAGTCCTTCGGGAGAGACTTCAAAGGTTGGACCCGAGTCTGAAGATTTTCGGGCTCGTAAAATAATCTCAAGCCTAATTCCTAAGCAAAATTTATTCGACCTTTCCCATCGAGAGAAAAAATTACATCATTAAATTTTCCTTTCAAATGAATTTCTACTCATAATGGTCCGATTTTGCTGGTTAACGAACTCGACCTTACTCTTTTAATAGATTCCTATATGCCGAGTTTGGTTCTGAAAAATAAAAATCTCGGCTGCTAGAGCGTTAACAGGCACATATATTTTGATCATGTACATTTTCGGTGAAGATCAGTAAAATAATATTTTCAAAAATAGTTTCTTTAAAACAACCTCAATAGCTTCATTCCTTCGCTGAAAATAACTAAACATGGAACCCAAGAACAGCTTTTGTTTTCAAGATTAATACTATTTTGTAAACAAAAAAAGTTAATTTGTCATATCCACTGCAGGACAGAAGAGATAAATCGATACAAGTGACAGAGCTTAAATCACCCTGTCACTTCCTAGCGACGCGACGCAGTGTGCTAATCCTGCTGACGCTCTTCGATTTCAAACATCCCATAAAAGCCCGCACTTGAGGCCCAATCAGTCTTAATGTTCATCCGATGTCGATTGGGGCTGGCGTGGTTCCTGTCCATGCTAAATGGACAATTTGTTCTTGTAATTCCAATTACCCCTAAGTACTGTACTCACACTCTTATAATTATAAAGATATTCATTTTAGTTTAGTTAGCATGTAACGACACCAAGTAGGCCTATCGGTAACAAATATATTTTATCAATGGGGATGCTATCTGTAAAAAACATCAATTAATTTTATTTAGTATCCTTGTAATTTTACTAAACCCAAAGACCGTCATTTGTGCAGTTGAATGGCGTGTGAATGTTATAATCAACAAAAATGTTTCAAAACATTAAATAAATATCAACGCTGTTTAATTATGTTCAGTCATAAATATTTTTAGATTAATCTGTGCCTGTCTGAATAAATTAACCCTCAACTGGTGGGGTGAAATTTCTGTTACATAACTGGTAGGGTGGGGTCATTATGACCCTGATAATATAATAAAGGAAATGCATACATTTGGACTTTATTATTTGACTATATCTGACATAATATAATAACCTAATAAATTACAACCTCTTCACACCTAATTATAACTAAGTACATCACGTCTAAATAACAGAATTTAATTTATTTTTCTTGAAGTGCATTAAAAATATATTTTAGACATAGACTGTACATTCAGACATATAAATTGGCTATATAATAAACAACATTTACGAATTGCACTAATATAGTAAACCAAGATCAATTACACAAGAATAACAATATTAAATCTAATTAATTTGCATCATTTAGTAACAAAACGTCCACCGCTGTGGTCTCGAGGTAGCGTGCTGCCTTGTCACGCAGCGGGCCCGGGTTCGATCCCCGGTCGGAGCAGTTTTTCTGGGTGAGGTTTTTATCGGGGTTTTTCACCTGTAAGACAAATGTCTGGAAAACTTTAAGGCCCAAACGGTCCCCGAAATCATATGGCCATCATCCTCATCATTATCATCCTTACCATTATCATTATCATCATCATCCTTCACCGGTGTGGAAAGCAACGGGAAGCTACCACACCTACACAATTCCCTAGTAAAGCTGCAAGCATAGCATGAAAATGCTATGATTGCAGTGAAGGACCTGCCTTCGGGCAGAATTACTATGGATGGATAGTAACAAAACAGTAGAACAAAGAACTGGAATTTGAAACTTGTTAAATCTCAATAATCACTCTAGGACTATAAAAAATAATTGTAATAAACTATCCTATCACTCTAATCAGGAGACTGATAATAATTCCAACTGAGTAGTAACTCCATTCATCATATACCTAAATTGACAATATTATTCAAAAACAGTCAGGACAGAGATTTTTAGCACATCCTGCACATAGCGGTTTCATACACATTTCACAATTTGTTCCAGTTTTCCCATTCCGACCACGAGGACAGGAAGAACATCTTTTCCTTTTTCCTGGAGTCATGGTAGGCCCTGCTTCCTTTTCTGTACTTGGGCCCGATATACCACCAACTTTCCCAATCATCTGCCGGAGTTCACGATGCTACTTCTGCGAACAAGTTCAGGATGCACAAGTGATTTTGCGAGAGCAATAATGAATTGACGCCTGGTAATGGAATTTGCCTCTTTTCTGCTTGTCATAAGTATATGACCATTTACTGTAGCGATTATTCATTATGACAAAAATATCACCATTGGCCATCGTCTCGTCCTTCAAGCAGTAGAATAGGTTGAAACTTTCCGATTAAAGGAACCAACTCTACCTTTGGTCATGTTATGGAATTGTAGTATTTCCGGCTTCTGTGTATCGCTAACGATACATTTGGTGTGATGCTGAATGTCAGCTTTGTTCTTTTTTGGTACATGCGATACAAGGGTATTCTGTCTATTGAAGCCAAATACAGATGAACCTACAGTTCTCTTCTTCTGTGGAAGAAATTCTGGAGGAATTTGTCTCTTATTTTTCCTAACCGTTCCCACATATGTCAATCTTCTATTCTTCAGTTCATCAGCCACTTCTATAGACGAAAACCAACTATCCCCCGTAATGTTTCTACCTCTTTTCCGAGGTTGGAATAATTGCTTCTTTTCCTATTTCTTCATTTGTGTGTCTTACAATAATATCTAGAATGTCATCTGTAAGAAGAAAACTCCAAGCAAGTTCTGGTTCTAAAGTGGGGGATTCCTTAGCATTTCCACGAATTCTAGGAAGATGTGTAATGATATTGGGTTGAGCGGTGCGTCCTCGTAAAACGAGATTATGACTCCATTTGTATTTATCTTTAAGATTTTTAAGATTTAAGATTTATTTAGCCTGGTGGAGTTAAGGCCATGTGGCCTTCTCTTCCACTCACCAGGACAAACATATATTACATAAGAATATAACAATCTTAATTAACTCTAATATTAAACACTAAGTAAAAATTTGATCAAAAGATAATATCTAATATAAATATTACGATCTATAATACAACCAGTTAATATTAGTTAAAATTAAGACTAAAACTAATAATAAAATGTATACAAGCAAGACATTAAATTGTCCCTGTCTAGTGTATATAAAAAACAGGAAAATAATGAGATATAGAAAACTAATTTTACGATTATACAATATTTAAAACAAAACAAATAAAAATATTTGTTATTCTTAATATTATTTACATAAATAATTAAATATATTAATATTGCTAAAAGAATACTATCAGTGAGGTGTATAAGTCAGTTTGTTATTAAATAATTCTTTAGTTTGTTTTTGAAGGATGTTATAGTTTGACAGTCTCTGACATAGGGTGGAAGGGAATTCCATGTTTTGGTAAGTGACACCGTAAAAGATAATGAATAATATACAGTGTGATGAGGCGGGATATAAAGGACAATGTGCTGATGGGATCGAGTGTCAAGATTATGTGTGTCGGATAGTCTGATGAAGCGGCGTGATAAATAATTAGGCGATGATGTGTGAAGTATTTTATAGAGAAGGGATAGGGAATGGACAGTTCTACGATCTCTTAGACGAAACCACGATAATTGTTCCAGGGACGGTGTAACATGGTCGAATTTGCGAATACCACAAATAAAACGTGCGCAAGAATTATGAACACGTTGAAGTCTTTGAGTGGAAATAATATTTAAGTCTGTAAAAAGAGTGTCACAATAATCAAAATGGGGCATTGCAAGTGTTTCTACTAACATTTTCCTAAGGGCGAATGGCAAACAATTTCTTACACGATTTAATGAATGTATTATTGAGAAGACTGTTTTGCATGTATGGTTTATTTGTGTATTCCAATTTAAGTTTTTGTCAATAAATACTCCTAGAATTTTTACTGTCTCACTATAAGGGATTTGAACTCCGTTTAGTGACACATGCGAAACTGTGTTTTGGTTAATTGTAGATAATAGTCTCTGATGACCCATAATGATTGATTGTGACTTTGTAGGATTTAATTGCAGTCCATATTTAACTGTCCAAGTCATTAGTGAGTCAAGATCCTCGTTAATTTTGGCAACAGCGTCATTTAGTGAATATTTGTCTGTGTGGATGTAGATTTGCATGTCGTCTGCAAATAAATTATGTTTGCAATGCTTTAGGGAGTTAGATATGTCATTTATGTAGATTGAAAAAAGCAAAGGTCCAAGTACCGAACCCTGTGGAACCCCAGCTTTACGGAAGGACCAAGAAGAACATAATGTATGATTTCCTATAACAGATTGCTGGCGCTCATGAAGGTAGGAATTGAACCATTTCGTGGCACTATCAGAGAGTAAGAGGTTTTTAAGTTTATGCAACAATAAGTCCAAGTCTACCGTGTCGAATGCTTTACTAAAGTCCAGTAATGTAAGAATGGTAAGTTTTCGATTATCGGCAGCTTCGCGTATGTCTTCACAAATATTTAGTAGAGCAGTATTTGTATTGTGTCCTGTCCTGAAGCCTGACTGAAATTGATCTAGAAGGTTGTAATCATTTAGGTATTCAGTCAGTTGTTTATGGACTAATCGTTCCAGAGCTTTTGAAAGAGTAGGTAAAATGCTAATGGGTCGAAAGTCGTTCGGGGTTGAGGGCGTTTTAACTTTAGGCAGTGGACGTACGAGGGCTTGTTTCCACAATGAGGGATATGTAGAAGTTTGTAGTGAGGAGTTAAAAATATGAGTTATAGTAGGTAGTATAGCTTCGATTATTTTATTCAGTAAAGTAATATTTATACGGTCAGTTCCTTCTGCTTTGGTTTTTATTCGCATGATGGCTTTCTTTACGTCGTAGTCTGTAACATATGAGAAGTGGAAATGTTCTCTGTCGGGTTGATTTGTCAGTGATAATTCATTTATTGTTTGTTCTTTATCCTTTGGAGTAGTAGTTATACATGTGAAGTGATTATTGAGTGTGTCCAGGGAAACAGGTAATTTGTCTACCTGTGTGTCTTTTCTCCCAATTCCCATTCTATTCAAGTTTTTCCAGATTTCTGAAGTATTGGTATTTGTTAGGTTGTATAAATGTCTAAGTTTGGCGTTTCTTATAGCTTGATTTGTCTTGTTACGTAACTGTTTATATTGAGTGAGACTTGTGTCTGTTTTGTTGAGTCTATATTTCTTATGTGCTGCGTCTCTATCAGTCATCAAGTTACGAATTGAAAGAGTCATCCAGGGTGCAGGGCGTCGTTTCACGAGTTTAGTTTTTGGTGGGGCATGTCTGTTGTATAATTGTAGTATAAAGTCATTTAGTGTCTCAACTTTTTCATCTACAGAATGCAGCGTCCATATTGAATGCCACGGCATCTGCATAGCTTCTTCAATTAGGGTTGCATTGTCTATATGTTTTAAGTCTCTATACGTAATAGTCTTTCGAGTCGGTTTAGGGCACTGCAGTGAATATGCTAAGAATATAATATCATGTGCTGATATTCCCGGGGCTGGCAGTTGCCCGTGAGTGAGTACTCTGTCTGGATTATTAGTTGCAATTAAGTCAAGTAATGTCTCAGAGTGATGAGTGTGATGTGTAGGTCGTAGGGGTAGGAGTGTCATATCACAAGCCTGGAACGTAGCCATCAGTTGTTGTGTATGTCTGTTATCAGTGTCTAGTATATTTATATTAAAGTCGCCCATAACGATAACGTGTTCATATTGTATTCGCGCGTTTTGTAAAGTGGACTCAATTTCAGCGATGGCTTTTATTTTAGGAGGTTGGTATACTACACAGAATTATCACTATACATGAAAGCTGTATCGTCAACATCAAGATTACCATCCACATCATCGTCATCAGAATTGCCACTTTGTTCACTATCAGTGTCGTGTTCACTCTCAATAACAAAATTTTCACCAACTTCATTTTCATATTCATCATCTGATTCATTCAAAATTCGAGTTAACTCTTCATAGTTAGGTTTTTACACATCGTTCACAATAAAAAATAAATTCAGAAATGAACACAAGTGTATCCTGAAATAATAATGAAAGAAATCATTATTCTGCTAAATGAAAAAAATACTTACGCTTAAGGTAGGCTGGGTTCAACGTGACCCGAAAAGCGCAAGACGTTAAACAAATTGAAATAATACAAAAATGCAAAAACACAATGAAACTTCCACTTCGTCCAAGGTTCCAGAATAGAGTGAGGATAGAGTACACAAAGTTTCAGGTAGAAAATATTTTTGGTATATGAGATAGAGCGTTTCCAAATAATAGCCTGGGTCATTCTGACCCCACCCTACCAGTTGAGGGTTAATAGAGTAAATCAACTAAAAATAGACTAAAAGCTAAGGTGGACTCTGGAGTCCACTTGATCCGAATATGGAGGTTAAAGTGGATCTTTCTTATAATGTAAAAAAGTTTATAAATTATGAAGATGTTTCCATTTTGAATAAAATAACAATGCTATTTCATAGTTACAACACTAATGATAATACTGTAATTAAACAAAATTCAAAACACTTAATTAAAATAAAAAACAACAAATTCAAAACAGAGGTCCAAATTACCTGAAGTTCCTCTATATATTATCCCCAGTAATAAATGAAGAGATAAGAGAAGAATTGAAAGTACAGCCTTTATTGGATAAGGTCACGAATTACAGACAGAAATGGATTGATCACATGGATGGAATGAGTAAGGAGAGATATCCATTGTTAGCAAGAAATTATCAAGCAAGAGGAAGACGTGATGCTGAAAGACCTAGAAGACGTTGGGCTGATGTATTATGAAGTCGGAACGGGCAATTGCCTAATCCCTGGAGTGATGATGATGATGATGATTATTATTATTATTATTCCCAGCTGAATCTAATGTAGAACGTTCAATTGAAAACTAATTTATATATATATATATATATATATATATATATATATATAATTGTGACACATGCGTGAAGTATACGAGGAAATATGCGTTTAATTTAATAAAAAAAATCGGTGTGACAAGAATTATGCGATGGCTTAAATTATTGGAACAAATACAGTACGTAGTCACTAGTTAAGGTGACGTCATACCAATTAGAATTTCTTTAAGTAACTCAACATAGGTTTTCACTGGCAATTATGAATTTTCTTTACTTCACATAAATTTAATATTTTTACAACCCTATTTCACAGCTCTGCGTTAAGTCCTTGGTTTCAACAGTCTCACTAACAATTTTCCTGTTCACACCTACAGTTGAACTGAGTTCTTATGGAGCACACCTAGCTTCATACACAACTTCCAATTCACTTAACTGGTCGTTTTTAAACTGATCTGGTTGCACATTTTATAGGCGACATCCAAAGTTGTTTTTAGCCTTGGTTTTAGACAAGGTAATTAACCTGGTCCAACGTGTACAGGAGGCACAAGCCGTAACTCTATACAGTTAGGTAATTCTTGACAGTCGCGTTCTCGTCGCGGGGATGAACACTAAGAATCTTAGTGACTAAGTTCTGTCAAGGACCCAATCCCTCGGGGTTTAACGAGGGCCCATGCCCACGAATACGGGTCAAGACCTCAACGGTTGGATCGACAAAAAGAACAAGCTTCCATAAAGGCGAGACAAGTGGAAGAAGCAGCCCTCCACCTGGGGGTTTGAGGTGGCTATGAGAAAATTTAAATAAACTCGAACTTCCCAAGACAATATTCGAAAAGATCTAACGAAGACGACCCCAGTAAAACTAATGGATAAACGATTAGAGAAACGACGTTGGAAGGACGACCTGTAGCATATTGTGCAGCTGGGAGCGAAGAGGGCAAACCTTGAAGATGGTGATGATGATGACATCCAAAGTTCTGGAAGGGTCGGTACTCGCTGTCCTTCGAGAATAGATCCATCTCGAAGCTGTACCATCGAGAAACAACTGTCAGGCATGTCTGAAAAGTTCTCAGCGCGCAGAGGGTATTCTCGATTCACAATTCACAAATCCTTATTATTTATATATACTGTCGCATAAGTAATATTTTTTTTAACGAAATTGCATTTGAAGTTATTTTCTGACAAGAAATAAAGTACTCTTTCAAAGTAGATACCATCATATCCCAAGGTCTTGAACCATCTTTCAGCGAGGTTTATTTTATCACAACTGTACCAGTCTCTGCGTTTTACTGTGAAGAATTCGTTCAGACCGACATCCTCAGCTTCAATTATTTCAAACTTTCATGCAAGAAATGGGCTAAATCGCCCAAGAATCAAAACAGATGGCAAACTGAAGGCGCATGATCAAAGATGTATGCTGGATGTGGTAACAGTTCGATTCCTTGAATCCGAAATCCTCAAAATTTCATGAAATCGTTCTAGTTGTTTACAATAAATATCGGCATCGATTGCTTACCCATCGCAGTATTTGATATTTAATCTGCTCTTATTACATCTGATTTACGATAATGATTATAGAGCTCATTGCAATGTTGGTATAAAAATGTTTCTAAGAAATTTATTTTCAAACACTCGTAATCTCTTCTTCCTTGAAGTATGTTTCACATTCATATAACGTAAATGTAATTTTAAACACTTATAATCTAAAGATTCTTTAGAGAATTTGGAATGACAAGAGTCTCTGTATGCATAACAACATGTTTTTCTCAGAGTTAAACTTATGTTTAATTTACGTCTGCATCTCATTCCCTTTGTAATTATCGTTCCTAGGTATTTGAATTCTGGCCACTTCTTCAAAATGTCTTTCATTTTATTTGTCATTAACTGCTCATTTCAATCATATATATTTTTAATAGTGACCATGTGTTTATTTATATTTACTTCAAGCTCCTTGGTGTTTTTGTATTGAATTGTGTATGGTGGTTTTTAGTAAGCCATATTTCCTCACTTTCATCTAATAATACATTATCAGCATATACCAAAAGCTTATTAATACCACTGAGTTGTACGTTTTCTTTATTTATACCGATTTGATGGTAATCTGTAATATAAAATTGAATACGAGAATATATAATGTTTCTCCTACCTTTAAGACATTGCAAAAGGATTTGAAAACTGTTTGCCTAAACGCGTCCTATAATGTCGGAGACAGCTTTTATTAAGTTTACTTTTTTTAAAAAATTCTGATTCCTAGAAGAATACTATACAACTTCTCCTCCTAATTGAATCACGTGCCTTTTTGAAGTCGACATATAGTTGACATACAGTGCCATCAAAATGTCACGTCCTTTATAAAATCTGTCTTAGGCCTATAGGCCACTAAAATCTGATCTATTGTAGACTTATTTCCTCTAAAGTTGCCATATTATTTTTTTTACGAAAATTATGTAAAAATCCTTTAACATACTAATTTCCAAAAAAAAAAAATTGAAAATTAAACAAAATCAAGTTTCATTTATATATATAATTACACAATTCAAAAGTAAGAAGCTCCATGGCACGACAGATGTATATGGCCCGTGATCTACTAGTCGGGTGCTGGTCTCACATCCACATGTGTTAACCATAAAAGTGGACGATCAT
Source organism: Diploptera punctata (assembly GCA_030220185.1). Classification (NCBI taxonomy): domain Eukaryota; kingdom Metazoa; phylum Arthropoda; class Insecta; order Blattodea; family Blaberidae; genus Diploptera; species Diploptera punctata. The sequence continues at coordinate 114,122 of JASPKZ010001609.1, read as the reverse complement.
CCAACCAACACACGAGTGAAATTTGTTCAGCGTGTCAATTCCCCCAGTTCTTACATCTGGTTTACTCCATCTGGAGACACTAATTATTGTAGCTATCCGAATTGCTCACAATGCTGAGTGGGCATTGGTTCCATACAGGCCGAAATTCCATTACAAAATTTCTTCTCTCATTTCGAACCAGCACGAATCTCGTAGCTCTGCACCAAGACATGAAGCCTTAAACTGCTCGGCTATGACGAGGGACACTTTGGCAATCCAATGGTATAAAATTGTCTTTTTCATCAAAAGTAAGTGAGAGTTCTCTATCTAAAATTGCTCGTATGCAACTTTCCTTTAACTAGAAAAATTGCTCTCGTTAAATTTATATTCTCTGTGTATATTTTCTTTAATATAATTTATAGGTTAACAACAAGGGATTATGAAAAACCAATCATAATTAGAGGGAATTTGGATGCTGGATTTTCTAGGTAAAATTCGTGTTTTTCATTAAATCACAATTATTACAAATATTAGGAAATTTGTAGCAGCGCAGATTGAAAATAAAATCGGATTAACGTGTAGGTTACACAAGACGATAATGCGCGGATCAATGATGTTATTAGCGATATTGATATCAAACTGAAATTGGTGGTAGGAGGGCAGGCATTAAAGTTGAGCGAACGTATAACGAGCATGCGCCATTTTATATTAACCATACACAGTTTAAACTAAAATTTCAACATTCTCAGAATATTTATCAATATAAACCCCATATAAATTAATAAACGCTATAAGTTATAATGATTTATAATAATATCTGCATTACTAATATTAATTTAATTGTAAATAAAATTCATATTTCTCCTTATGAATATCACAATCTTCATCAGTCATGATATTTCTTTCATATCTTGGATAAGCCTATATTGGTCTTAGTGATCAAGTTATTTTGTATTTATTTGATGAAAATATATCATGTATAATTTTATTCATTAAATACTATATTGGCCTATTCGAATCGAATTCCATCTTCTACTGTATCTTTCAAATTATATTTTCCTATTTTAATTGTAAATACCAGTAATTTAATATATTTTATTGGACACTGCAGCTATCTATGCACAATAAATTTACAACATTGATGCGACGACAACAACAACAAAAACAACAACAACAATAACAATAATTTTAACAATAACAATAACAATAATAATAACAATAATAATAACAATAATAATAATAATAATAATAATAATAATAATAATAATAATAATAATAATAATAATAATAATAATAATAATAATAATAATAATAATAATAATAATAATAATAGGAAGTATATGATTTTCCAAATTTCTTCCTTACATATAATTTATTAATGTCAAAATTTAATTATAACATCGAAATAATAAAGCGTTACTGCTATAGAGTAAAATAGAGGGTGTCCCATTCAAACCTCACACATTTTAATTAATCATAACTAACAAAGTATGCGGAATTATGAAATGAGGCCGGTATTAAACGAAACACAAACAAAAAGACATTTCATCGTCACACATTGCGACATACTAAACCACCTCTATATGTGCACCATCCTGCTCTAATTTCTTCAATATTTTCTTCTAAAACACGTGTACGAGCACCTCCTGATTCTTTTTTAACGCTTCCAGAGTCCAGAAACCTCTCAAACCATGCCTTAATGGTCTTCCCATCAGGTGCCTTTCTTCCATATCCACTCCGGTAATTTCTTTGCACTGTAATTATTGACTTCTTCTCTACATACCAGAAAACAAAAGTTTGTGCTCGTTGCTGAGGAGTCGTCATTTTGTTTTATGTCATTATTGTCCAACATGCGACAGATGAATTAACAGCAAGAATGAAAACAAAAATTCTTTGAGTTTGTCTTTCTTCTAAATCCAACATAATTTCAAAATTCCGCATACTTTGAGAGTTATGATTAATTAAAATGTGGGAGGTTTGAATGGGACACGGTCATAAAAATGGTTTCTTGTTATAGAAGCCATACGATTACACTAAGCGTTGTTCTGCTGCCTCTCATGAATGAGAATTGTATATAAGGAAAGAAAAATGAATGTTTGCACTGAGCTTGAATGGAGTAATGGTTAGCTCACTAATATATAAATTAGAGGTCTCGGATTCAAATCCTGGATCAGGCATTATTTTTTCTTTCCATGCCTTATATATATCAGGGTGTAACAGGATCTCACCGACAAAATTATAGGGATGTTATGCCATACAGAGAGGATCATTTTTTTTAAGGAACATATAGTCGCAAACAAGTCGTTTATGAGTTATGCGTAGATGAATGTGTTCACCCGTAAGGGTCGGAATTGAATACAAAAATTGTACACATATGATTTTATTGAAAAAAGACACGTTTTTACAATAAGGGTTCAAACAATAAGTGTTTTGACAACGTCAAAAAGAATCCTGCCATGATCGGCCGTGCTGGCCGATCGTTGCTGCGACGATATCAAACATGCAATGAGGCACAGGGTCGACTGTTTGAACACTTATTGTAAAAGCATGTATTTTTCAATAAAACGATACATGTACATTTGTTGAGTGATTCCGGGTTATGTGGCCGTGGTCCATAGTTGGTGTTGATACCAGACGTTTCTCCCTCAACTGCGGAGGGCATCTTCAGTGGCGAGTGCTTCTAGGCGTGTTTCCTGGTCGGAAGATCTACTTAGAGTGAGCGTTGCCCGTTTATCAGAACATAAAAGAAACTGCAGACAAGGAGAAATGGATAAATCAGCTGTAGCAGAACATGCCATTATGAATGGACACCAGATTCTATTCGACGATACACAAGTTTTAGACACAACTTCCTACTATTTCCCTAGATTATACCGAGAGGCTATAGAAATATACAAGCATAAGCATAAGGGAAATATCAACAGAAAAGAGGAAGGTATCAAACTGGCTAAGTCCTGGTAACATACACTAGAAAATAAATGCATTAACACTAGGGACAACAAGGAGACGACCATTAGCCAATCAGCAAGAGCCACGCCCACTCACCCTGCACCCACCACTAATACAACGTCCACAACGTCCGCAGCGCTCACTCTAAGTAGATCTTCCGACCAGGAAACACGCCTAGAAGCACTCGCCACTGAAGATGCCCTCCGCAGTTGAGGGAGAAACGTCTGGTATCAACACCAACTATGGACCACGGCCACATAACCCGGAATCACTCAACATTATGATTACCGGCCGTGAAAGCCTGCATTCAACATGTACATTTGTTTGTATTCAATTCCGACCCTTACGAGTGAACACCTTCATCTGAGCATAACTCATAAACGACTTGTTTGCGACTATATGTTCCTTCACAAAAAATGATCCTCTAGGTATGGCCTATCATCCCTATAATTTTGTCGGTGAGGTCCTGTTACGCCCTGTATATACCATAGTCGTTTTTAGTAACTGGTAACTGGAGTTGATGAAGGTGTTTAAAGAAACGGTAAACTTTTCATGGGCACAGCTTCAATTAGATACGTTCCTTAGGAATTCGATAAAATATGTGAATAGAAAGAAGTATATAAGAAGTTTTTATTAATGAATTAAATTATAAAAACTTATTTTAAGCAGTTTTAGAAAGAAAATCCAAAACTATAAAGTAAATACCATTTCAGGTCACTTTAGGTATAATGAAATGAAAGCAATTTAGTTTAGTGTTCTTGAGACCTACATATCTGCAGTTATATTAGTAGTTACTCTCAAGGGAGTGTAAGAGGTATTTGCTAAAATTCCCTGAAATATCAATTTCAGCAAGCGCCCGCCCAGTTTCTCTTTGAGTAAGTATATATGATTTTTCCGTCAGACTGATTTCATATTCAAGCTATTAAATACAGAATCTTTTTTATACGTTCTGTGTAACATCTTTCAGTGCATGTCTAATGTTTTTCAGTTTGGAATAAGTTTGCAGAGAACTGCAAAGAAATATAGAAATTCAACATACAAGTGCTCCCATATTCAGTACAGTACAATACTTAAAAATGTACGAGAATTAATTGTACTCACAGTTAACGTAGAATAACTTGAAATGCACTCACTTTTTCTTTCTTAATTCCACGTCATGTTGTCAGTATAGGTCTCGCTAGCATTCTATAAAAGAGAAAAATAGTGAGTGAATTTTATATTTATCCAAACAACAGTAATATAAATGAACATGGATATAATTTACTGCAAAAAATAATTAAAATACGTTTACAAATATTCTTTGATTATACAACTGTGCAGTTTTTAACAAAATTATAGAGCAATAGTAATTAAATTACTCTGATATATCAAACCAACCAAATACAGCAATGAACAAAGACATACTTCAGAAATGTTTAAAAATATGTTGTGAAAATAAAGACATAGCACGAACAGCATAACCTACGACTTCTGTAAAAACATGCATTTATTATATCCTCATGTAGTAACTATAAACGCAGTAACGTTGAAAGTTTTGCATCTGTTCAGAAATATTTAAAAATATGTTGTCAAAATAAAGACATAGCACGAACAGCATAACCTATGACTTCTGTAAAAATATGCATTTATTATATCCTCATGTAGTAACTATAAACGCAGTGACGTTGAAAGTTTTGAATCTGTTATCACTCCGGATTGCCGCTCTTTCTTTACCTTTGTTTAACATCTCTCTATATAGATTTTACATGCCCCATGTCACCCGGGCCTTATAGGGTCCCAAATTGTCGGGATTAAAATTTGTAACTCTGGGTCACACATATATTTTTTCCACACAAGGACACGCAGAATGACTATCAGCTCAATTTCAGAGCCACCTCCTAGACAACACGAACATTTAAAGACCATCAGTCACTCAGACTTCATTACTTCATCATCATCATCAACAACAAGGATTAGGCCCAATGGTATGTTCCGATCTCATTATAGGTCGAATTGGTCCTTCCATCTCTTCAATGGTCTTCCCAACGTTTTTCTCCCTTTTGGTTTATAATTATACATTCTTCTTGGTATGCGATGTTCATTCATTCGTAATACGTGCTGAAGATAAGCATTTTGGTAATATGTTATTCTTTCACAGAGATTAAATATATTAAGTTCTGTTCTTATATCTTCGTTTTTCTTTTTATCGGTCCTTTGGTATCCATCAGTCTTCTTTTTTTCTCGTATATTTATGTGTATTTAATGTCCTGATTGTTTAAAAGACTGCATTACTTAATAATAATAATAATAATAATAATAATAATAATAATAATATCAATTACTATTATTATTATTATTATTATTATTATTATTATTATTATTATTATTTTATTTTGCTTTGGCATGGGTTCCCTGAAGTAGTCCCCGCCCGGAGAACCGAATGGGGGACTATTTACCCCAGATGAACCCATGTCCGCATTTCTTGACGGTTGTATTTTTACGGTGAAAGATCGTCACTCTTTCGCCCAAGGTACTTTTTTCGTCTGGCTTATCACCTTCGACCAGTCCGGCATGGGTAACCCTATCGGCAGCAATGCTACCGCCGGCATAGCTCTCAGGATCATTTAAGCACGCAAGCCACTCCACCACGACAAGGTAAAGATACCATGGAGGGATTATTATTATTATTATTATTATTAATTATTATTATTATTATTATTATTATTATTATTATTATTACTATTATTAAAAGAAGAAGAAGATTAGAAAAATCAGAAACATTGAAATTAAGAGAGGACGTAGCTGAATTCAAATACTTAGGAAAAATAATCACAAATAGGAATGAGATGAAAAGAAATTAAACATAGACTCATTTCTAGAAATGCGTGCTATTATGCATTACAGAGACTCCTGACGTCCCAACTCCTTTCAAAAAACGTTAAACTGAAAATTTATAAAACTATTAATCTACCAGTTGTATGCGAAACATGGACTCCTACTTTAAGGGAGGAAAGGAGATTACGAGTATTTGAGAATAAAGTTCTTCGGAAAAATGTTAGACCAAAGAGAGATGAACAGACAGGTTAATGGAGAAGACTACTAAACGGTGAACTACATGGTCTTCATAGGAATCCAGGTTTAATAAGAACAGTTAAGTCTCGTGAACTACGATGGGCAAGTGCCACGAATGAGGAATGAAATATGTGCATGGAAGCTTCTTGTACGAAAACCATAGGGAAAATCGCCCAGTTGGTAGACCAAGAATGAGGTGGAAGAATAACATTAACTATGATTTGAGGGAAGTAGACTATACAAGGAATGATTGGAAAACATTAGCTCAGGAAAGGGATGTATGTAGAGCTTATGTCCGCGCGGCCATAAACCTACGGGTTCGATAGTGCCAGTGAGTTAGTTATGAAAGTTGAAAAATGTATTACACATAAATTGAAGGGAGACTATTAAGGTGGTATGGACATCTCTCAAGAGGATGACATCTGATTGAATCCCTAAGATGATCTTGTAGTGGAAAATATATGGGAAATAAGAAAAGAAAACCTAAAGGAGGTTGGATGGATGGTTTGAGAAAAAGTATGAGTGGACTGGGTCTTACAGATAAGGATGTTTACGAATTATGTTAAATTAATAAAATAGTAGAATACCTCTTCACAATATGCAGCTGATAAGGACAGTATAAAATATGGTAGATTAACCCATTCGAACCAGATTTAAATGCTTAATGCATTTTCGCAGAAACCGGATTTAACTTACCGCAAATTATGCTATCTATTTTCAGACATTCAATTGTTTGTATTGTAAGCCCATGTTTTCCCTTTACAGAGATTTATGCGTTCTCCCCTACAAGGAAGGATTTGAACCATACTAATTTAGTTACACTTTTTTTCGTATAGATGTCATATTGAGTGGTCCGTGGTCAGCCTTCCGCCTCATATTGACATCTAGGAGACCAAGGTAGTACTAGGACGGGAAAATTCGGTAAAGTTTGCTTAGAGGCCTTTTCATTCGGGCTTAAGGATTTTTTACGAGCCTGAAAATCTTCAGACTCGGGACCCACTGCTTAAAGTCCCTCCCGGAGGACTTCCTCCTTGGATCTTTCCATCCAAAAAAAAAAATCCATCGACCCCGGTCGGGTTTGAACCCGCGACCCTCGGGACCAGAGGCAAGGAGCATAACCACTAGTCCACCGCGGCCGATTTCAGATATTCAAAACAAACAAAATATAACGATACTTGAGATCATAATAAGGGCAAAGGCAAAAACACATTCCTCTACTATTCATAAATGTTAACAAAAGATTACCCTGCCAAGGGATCTACAAAATATTGAAAAATAATAACAGCAGAGTTAAGCGAGTGTACCTCGTCTTCTGAGTTGAAGGTCATTTAAATGCCGGCGAGTGTACCTCGTCTATTGAGGCGAATGGGTTAAAATACTAACATAAATAATGATGATATATAATAACTTAAATTTGGGCCTAAATAAATCGTTAGCTTAATAATGAAAGTTCAAAACATGAAAGAACAATATACATATAATTTGGTATTCAGTATTTTTTAATTGTTTTTGAGTCAGGCAGTCATTGATATAGGAGGGAAGGAAATTCCAGAATCGGTATCCGAAACAAGAATGTTGAGGAATTGTGAGATGTCCATCCATCCATAGTACTTCTGCCTGAGGCAGGTCTTTCACTGCAATCATAGCATTTTCATGTTATGTTTTGCAGTTATACTAGGGAATTATAGGTGTGGTAGCTTCCCGTTGCTTTCCACACTGGTGAAGGATAATGATGATAAAGATAAGGATTATGATGATTGCCGGATGATTTTCGGGGACCGTTGGGCCCTAAGCTTCCTGACATTTGTCTTACAGGTGAGGAAAAACCTTATGAGATATTAACTGTAGAAATGGACTAAAGGTTCACCTCTAGTTCCGAGGCTGATGGGTTCAAACTCGGTCTTTGTCGATGAACTTTTAAGGAAGCTAAAAATCGTAAGTGCGACTTCCTTCGGAAGGGAAGTAAAACCGTTGAACACGTGTTATAGATTTACGGCAAAACTGAAATAGATGTCCAATTCACAGTTTTCGGTGTCATTAAGCATTTTAGTAGGAGTCCCCGTTAACATGTAAACGCATATTTTATCTCTAGCAACCCATAAGGGTGCAGAGGGGGCGAGAGGAGTTTAAAAATAAAATGATAAAATGGATAGTTTTTACGGTCAGTAAACAGATTCAAGCCAACAAGATAGGGATAAATAAATAGCTAGAAAACCCCTGATAATTGCTTAGAAAAATTTTAAGTGATAGTAAATAAACTACTCTGATATATTCAACCAACCAAATATAACAATGAAGAAAACCTCTTTCTGATTTGCGAAAAAAATTATACAGTGTAAATAAAGACATAATCCAGCACAACGTCTGAGTTGAGTATCCACTGTGATGCTCTCGCGTTACAGATATACTCAAATCTACAACTGTTTAGATCAGGCATGTTATTAAGTGCAGACTAGGTGTGAAAATATGCCCTCCTATTAAACCCTACTTCGAATAGAGAAGACACTGCTCATTTGTTAGTTGTGTTGTTTCATTGGGAGTGCATTTATATGCGAGGAGGAGCGGGGACACACCCAGTGAGCACATATTAACAGCTCTGGTGTAGATTTACAGCATGAACATTCACTAACAAGAGTTTAAAGACAGCATATTTAATTATAGTTCTGGTTTTATGTTTTATTAGAATAATTATCATGAATAGTTTAGGCTCTGAGACATCCAACTATGATTAGATCTTTAAAATACGTGTATCTCTCTCCAGTTATATTGATAATTATCAAAAGTAATCTAACAGGAGGTTGTGTTTTTCTGAAAAAATCACTCGCGACAAAGTCTAATGAAAAATTCAACCTCGCGTTGGATTTGGAGTGACTATTTAGCGAATAATACAACATACTTACTTAATACTTAATACAGACTTACCACTTTACAGCAGTTTGCCCTTGATTCCAGCTTTCCAGAGATTCCTATCTTCCCATTGACCATCTTCCATACCCCTTTCCATCATGGCATCATATATTCCCTCACACCATGCTCTTCTACTTCTCCCCCTCTTCCTTCTGCCTGGTACCATCCAATCCAACACCTGTTTAGGCCACTGGTCTTCCGACATCCGTTGTGCATGTCCATACCATTGTAGAGCTTTCTTTGTTATCCTATCGATAACAGTTTCCATCCATTTCTTGTCTGATATATGTATTTCGAATATGTTGTAGCCTGGATATTCTCATACTTCTCCGTAATCCATCCATTTCTGTCGCCAAGATTCTTTTCTGCATCCTTTCATTTATTGTCCAGCTTTCTGATCCATATGTAAGTATACTTTCTATTATTGTCTGTATAATCTCTTTTTTTTGTTTTTTTTTTGTTTTTTTTTCTGGTCAAATTTCTATTCCATAAAAGACCATTCAGGGATCTAATCGCCTTCCTTGCACAATTTACTCTGTTAATAATATATTTGTCACAAGTACCAGATTTATCTATTATAGATCCAAGATATTTAAATTCTTCAACACGTTTAATTATCATATTATTTATTTGTAGGTCTTCTGAATTTCCTCCGATTACCATATATTCTGTTTTAATATAATTTATCTTCAGTCCACCTACCTCAAATGCATCTACCAACTTTCTAATCATATATTCTATATCTTCTTTATCTTGTCCTATTATAATCTGGTCATCAGCGAATAATAAATTGTGCAGTAAATGGTCATTAATGTTGATTCCCATTCCCCTACATGACTTATTCCATTTAATTAATACATCTTCTAAATATATCTTGAACAATGTTGGTGACATCCCGCATCCTTGTCTTAATCCTTTTGTTATATCAAATTCTGAGGATACTCTATTTCCAACCTTAATACTTGCTTTACAATCATACATTATTTTTATAAAATGTATAAGAGATTTAGGTATTCCAAACTTCTCCATTGCCACCCAAAGCTTGTTGATGGGTACAGAGTCATATGCCTTTTCCAGGTCTATAAATGCCATATACACTTCTTTTCCTTTCGTCAACATCTTTTCTATAATCTGCCTAATCACAAATATATTATCAAGGCACGATTTACCTGCTGTGAAACCTGTTTGTTCTTCTGATATTTTATTTTGTATTAGTTCCTCCAATATAATTTTAATAATTGTACTTAACATTTTACTAACTGCTGCCATAACACTGATCCCTCTATAGAGTTTGCTGGATCTCTTTTATTCCCTTTATTTTTGTATATTGCACTAATATACGATAACTTCCGCTCATCTGGAATAGGATCTCCTTCTATCACTTGGTTAAAAAGTCTAGTTAAAATTCTTATAATTCCTGAACCACCATATTTAATTAGTTCCATGGTTATTCCTCCTGGACCTGCCGCTTTTCCATCAGAAGCTAAAAATAATTGTAATGTTTAATATTTACCAAATGTGAGGTTATGTATCCCGATCTTACTTCCGGACGATTTCTAAGCCTGCTGTATAGTTATAAATAGCATATTTTTACTGTTAAACTCTTTGGGCTTGGGAAAAATCAATAATAGATGATTGTATGAGAAATAACTATTAACAATAACGCAGATTCATTACACAACATTTAATAATTTTTAGAGCAATACAACTAACTTTTTTTGGTAAATTTTTAAGTTGTTTTCGTTTGGAATTTCTTGCTGTACCATATCGATCGTGCATTGTTGAATCGATATCCTTGCCAAAGAATTTAATTTGCGGAGATGTCTCTCATTACGAATTTTAAATGTGAGGTTATGTATTCCGATCTTACTTCCAGGTGGTATCTAAGCTGGTTGTATAGTTATAACTAGCATATATTTACTGTTAAATCACTTTGGGCTTGGGGAAAAATCAATAACAGATTATTGTACGAGAAATAACTATTAACAATAATGCAGATTCATTATACAACATTTAGTAATATTTTAAAGCAACAAAAATATTAGTGCAGGATAGGGATGTATGGAGATCTTATGTACGCGCGGCCATGACCCCACGAGTTCAATAGTGCCAGTGAGTTAGTTAGTTAACAGAACTAACATTTTTGGTAATTTTTTAAGATGTTTTCTTTTGGCATTTCTTGCTGTAACCATATCGACCGTACATTGTTAAATCGATATGCATGTCAAAGAAGTAATTTGCGGAGATATCTCTCATTACGAACAGGCACAATTATCAACAGGAAGAGGCATGATTATCGGTCTATGAGATAAATAGTAATTTTAAAATGACACTTGTATTTTTATGTAATTATTTGTGGACAGCAATCAAGTTTTGGATATTTCTCCTTGTGCTAACATAATGCTACACGATTCAAAATGCTACAAATAAATTAATGAAAAAGTAAGATAGTTTATAAACCACAAATTAACCCATAATTAGTTTCTTACTAATAAAAATTAAACTGATAAAAAAATGTTCACCAACATAAAATCGTGTCTAAGAGATCTAATCAAATCTACATTTCTCAGAGCCTAAACTAATTAACTCGCTGATATTATCGGATATTCATGGCTGCACAGATACAAGCTCTCCATGCATACCTATCCTAAACTAATATATACCTCTCAAATCATTGTTTATATTATTCCTCCAGCTCATTCTTTCCCTATCATTTGGACCCTTCCCTTTTGGGTACTCTACAAGAAGTTTATTTACCCTTTTCATACCCCATTTGTGCCACATGTCTTGCCCATCGCACTCTATGATATTTAACTGACCTTATATAATTTGCAATAAAAAGCATTAGCTCACTGAAATGTAGTTTTCACCATTCACCTGTCTGTTTGTCTCTATATGGCCCAAAGTTTTTCTAAGCTCTTTATTCTCAAATACTCGATTATTTTCTGTTTCTTTTAGTAAGAGACCAATTCTTTCATCTGTATATTATAACTGGAAGAATAATAGTTTTGTACATTTTAGTTTAACTTTCCTTGAGAGGAATTGGGAACACAAAAGTATTCTAATGCATAATAGCATACTTTTCTGAGTTGAGCTTACGTTCAATTTATTTCTGCATCTCTTTACTGCTTCCAATTACTGCCCCTAGATGGTTGAATTTAGCCACGTCTTTAAAACGTCCCTAATTTGTTGTTAACTTCCATTCCCATTTAATATTGTATGTCTATGTGTGATCATATATTTAAAATTATTATTTACTTGCAGTCCCAATTCTTAAATACAGAGGTAGAGAGAGAGAGAGAGAGAGAGAGAGAGAGAGAGAGAGAGAGAGAGAGAGAGAGGAGAGGAGAGAGAGAGAGAGAGAGAGAGTGGGGAGAAATTGTATGTATGTGTGTGTTGTTGTTGTTGTTGTGTATGGTCTTAAGTATTTCCTTACCCTGATGATACTACTTAAGTCTCCTAAAATATCTATCTATATCTTCGGGATTTTTACAGCTGCTGCCGTCTTCCCGTGACAAACCTCCAAAGCTTGCGATCTTGGGCATCTTCAACGTTTAGCCCTCTTGCTTGCATTACTATCCTCATGTTTTCCTTCCATGTTAACTTTAGTCTCCCTATTTTCTTCTTTCTGGTCGGTTGCCGTTGATGTAGTAATTTCGGCCATCGCTCACCTTCCATTCTTAAAATATCCCCTAACCATTTTAATTCCTTCTCCTCAATTCTTTCAATTATGCTTCCTTCTGCTTATATTATATTTCTGATTTTCCTTATTTGTGACATGTTCTAATTTTGACTTTCTAGCACTTCTGCGTAAATAATCCATTTCAATGCTAAAAAACTAAAACGAATCCTAAAGTATATATTTTCTAATAAAAAAATAGAAAACTGTGATATTCAAATGAAATACATCTGTAGTTTTAAACTCTTGTTAGGTACTGAACTTTCACACCATCTTTGAATTGCTTTGCTAATTTCCTGAGTTTTAAATACCGTAGTTAAATAAAATGCCCCATTGTTACAACTTCGCTTGCTTCACCCACGGAGCTACCCCTACCACATGGTTTCTGCGTCTAGAAATAGAGCTATCTACGTCGTTTTCAGGATTGTTTACTGCGTTACTCCTCGTATACAAGCAAAATGATTCCACGACCTTCCTGACATACACAATACATTTTGTTTTGACGTTTTGAACAAAATATTTTCTAGCCCCGAGGTTGTTAGATATCTTCTTGAAAAAGCTACAAATACAGGAAAACGCTTGTAGTCTTTTTATACAAGCTATAAATTATTCATAACACAGATTCAACCTGCTCAGCTTTCAAGAGAGAGAGAGAGAGAGAATAATGTAGCCACATTCTGCCTTACATACAACCTCTTCACAGATCTGCTGCTGATATAGATTTACCTCAGAGAAGGAAATATTTCATTCAACATGCGACTCGCATTTGTAACTTGCCATGATTTACGTTAAAACACGTTCTATTGTTTAATATTAACACAGCGAAAAAAAAGTATTATTCGTTCAAAGGAAATGCATGTTTGATAGGATTTGCAATACGATGAAAAGCAGATTATTCTAGTGCGAAATCCTATTCTGTTTCTTTATTGTTGCCAGGGTTACTAATTGATAAGGGTAGAGATTAGTTTAAGGGGTGCGGCACAGCGAGAAGTAGATGGCAATCTCGTTCACTGAAAATAGTTTAGTCCTCATCAGTCATTGGATTAGATTAGATTAGATTAGATTAGATTAGATTAGATTAGAAGAGATGGGCTCGGGTTTTAAGACTGTAACACGGCAACCTTACTTTTGGAACATTGCATTGCCCATTTTTACTTTGTGAAATCTCTACATCTACAATGGCGTAAGACTCCAATGTTGGGCCTTAGCCTCTCCATTTGTCTGGAGTTACTAGATCATGTAAATTTAGTTACGCTTATTTGCCTACATATGTCATCAATGGTATGAGGTCAACATACCGACCCAATGAGACATCTAGGTTATTACTAGGATGATGAGGTGGGTAAAGTTTACTCAGAGGCCTCTTCATTCATGCTTAAGGATCTTTTACGAGCATGAAAATTTTCAGACTCAGGACCCACGGCTTAAAATCTCTCCCGGATGACTTGCTCCTTGGATTTTTATTTATGAAATGAATGAGACATAATCTAGTCTATGTGACATGTAGTGCCTTATGGTATTCGTTCGACACACAACATGACTCATACCGCCATTTATTTGGGCTAGACCTAAAGCCTCGAGGAGGGGTTTCCAAACTCCCTTTTGTCTTATACTTCCCTAAGTTCACACACAGGCTCGGAGTCATTAGGAATTAGACGAGTGTGCCACATTAGATAACTACAATCACACATTATTTTAAACAGCTGTGGTTTGCTAAACCAGATTATTTTTATTCAACATGAGATTAAGTGAAAAGTGATATGAAATGAATGAATGAATGGAGATGAAATTAAATGATAGGGAAGGAAGGGGAGTGTTGATGAGATGAAATTCGGGAAATGGTAAAACTCCGAGAAAAATCCGAAAAATCCCGGCGTGGTCCACCAAAAAAACCTCTCCGGAACCACCAGGATTACCAATCGAGGAAACAGCGCGCGCTAGCCACAAGTCCACCGAGACGACTTCATCAGCCGTAATCAAAGACTGAATCGCTATCATTTCTGGTCACAATTACCTTTAAAAAGTTGAAAATATTATTATTATTATTATTATTTATTATTATTTATGGATTGATCATATGGATGGAATGAGTAAGGAGAGATATCCATTGTTAGCAAGAAATTATCAAGCAAGAGGAAGACGTGATGTTGGAAGACCTAGAAGACGTTGGGCTGATGCATTATGAAGTCGGAACGGGCAATTGCCTAATCCCTGGAGTGATGATGATGATTATTATTATTATTATATTATTATTATATTATTATATTATTATATTATTATTATATTATTATATTATTATTATATTATTATATATTATATTATTATTATATTATTATATTATTATTATATTATTAGTAGTATTATTATTAGTATTAGTATTATTATTAGTATTATTATTAGTATTAGTATTAGTATTATTATTAGTATTATTATTAGTATTATTATTAGTATTATTATTAGTATTATTATTAGTATTATTATTATTAGTATTATTATTAGTATTATTATTATTATTATTATTATTATTATTATTATTATTATTATTATTATTATTATTATTATTATTATTATTATTATTATTATTATTATTATTATTATTATTATTATTGTACATAATTTATTTAAAATTCAGTCTGATAGACAAAACAAATTATGACCTTGTAGAAGATTTTCGGGCTGTTCGCTTGAGGGTCCCGGACATAGTCTCAAGGGTTCACTGAGGATGTCGGACGTAGTCTCAAGGGTTCGCTTGAGGATGCCGGACGTTGTCTCTGGCGAGACGTCAGGGAACTTCAATCCTCAAGACCACGATAACAGTCCGAAAATCTTCTACACGGTCATAATATGAACTCCGGTCGTGAAAGCCCAAGTCAATGTATTATAACAAGTTATGTTTAATTTTTAGTGTTATAAAACAATATTGATACAACTAGAGTAAAAAGTGATTGTACAGACTATTTAACTTATGCCCCAAATGGGAGTCAATGACCAATCACGTTTCAATGAATTTTGTTCAACAACCAATCACAGTCGTGTTCCACCTCAATAATTATTGTATTTTGTTTATCAATATAAATAAAGTTCCTCCTTTTTAATATTCTGAACAGGTCTGGGCATTATTTTGCAATGACTGACTCTCTAACAAATACGTTGAATATAGCAAGTAATAACAGATTCTTTCGACCTATACATTTGATAATTGTGTGTTCAACAATTGTGTTTTTAAATACTGATTTTACTGAGTTGTTTCCGAAACAAATGAATTAATAACCTATAATGTTGGTATAACAGTTTGATGTGTTTAATGTTTTCTCCACTAGGGTGCATTCTTGCTATATTGCGATCGTATTTGGCAATAAATAGTATGCTCAAGTTGCAGTGTTGACAAATGAAACATAACCAAACATTTCTCACTTGTTTTCAAACATCGCCCTTTTACATTAAATATACAAATACTTTAAAATAACTATACTTAAATAATGATTTTTGAGTAAACACCTTATTTTTATTCGTTATATAGTCCAAACAATTGCCATTCTTGATTTCCAAATCCTCTAGATAAATTCGAAATCACTCGTGGCATTACTTACGATGAACATTTTAATAGAAGTACAAATATTGATAATCTTCATATTCTTCTTTCTTCTTCACTTCACGGGCTAGGCAAAATGCCTGTTCCACCTCACAGTTGTTCTGTCCATCTTTTCACTGGCCTTCCTACATTCCTTGAACCTCTTGGCTTGTAGTTAAATGCTGCTTTTGGTAATATTGTTATGTTAATTATTTCTACATGTCTAAACCATTTTTCTCTATATCCTTTGATTTTATAATTTAATGGATATATATTTAACTCTGTTCTTATATCTTCACTCTTTAATCGATCAATTCTTGTGCAGCCTTTTGTTCTTCTAAGGAAGTTCATTTTTACACTTTGTATTCAACTTTGTAATTTTTTTATCACTACCCAAGTTTCACTCCCATAAAGTAGTACAGAACTGCCAATGTTTTATGAAACTTCAATCTAGTATCTATTCTTGTTTTGTTCTTTAATGTTTTATGCATAGTTCCACATATCATCTGAAATCTTGACAGTTTACGTCTCTTTCAGTATATTAATCATCGATAAACATAATTAGTATAGCATATAGGCCTACGTATGTTTAATATGTTTCATGGTACGTTTAACATTAATATACAAAAAAATACTCACTCTTCCACGCTATATGATCCATCAGAATATTAGTTTGTCTCACAAGTAATGTCGTTTTCAATGTAATATTGTGTGTCTGGTGGAATTTTGACGATGTGATTCACTTTGAGTTACAGACGTGCAGTCGATGCGAATCTTTATTCTCAACAACTGGAACGAGTTCAGAAAATGTTGAACATTTAGAGACCAGACCCCATACTACACGATTAATCATGACAAATATTTAGGAATTGAGAGTAATCGAACTGTTACTACATCAAACATATAGCCCTGATCTTGCACCTTCAATATTACCAACTGCTTCAATACATGGCCCATTTCTGCGTGAAATTTCAAAATATTGAAAACACTGAAGCTGTGGAAGTAGATCTCAACGAATTCTCCGCATCAAAAACTAGAGACTGTTACGGAAGCGGGATAATAACCTCGCTGAAAGATGACTCAAGATCATAAATACGATGTTCTCTATTTTGAGCAGTAGTAATTTGATACAAAAACATTTCAAATAAAATTTTATTTTAAAAAGTCAATATTTATGAACCACTATCTACAAACAAATATAAACGTTTAGCTACAGTTAGTACATTTCCTGTGCATACACCAGATCATTTTAAATAAAAATGGCACCACTAATGAAGTTTTTAAACATAAATGTACCGAAAAACAGTATGATGTAGCGAACTTCATTACGAAAACAGAAATTGCCTTAAAATTGTGTAAGAACAATATACGAGATTCACAAAACCTATTAATCATAAAAGGGGTTGAAATTATGTACTCTTTCTGTGCGTACACTTGAGTAATTTGTGCATTGCATTTGTTTACGAGCTGTATTGATCTTAGTTTTGTGTATCGCTAGGATTGACTAATGCTACCTTTGTTCCCATTTCTTCAGTTAATTGCATTCAGTATGGCAAAGAGGAAGCACTTCAGTGACGATTTAAAGAAAGTGATTGTGAACATGGCTCTTAAGGGTTATAGTTTACGGAAAATAGGAGTATTGACTAACAAAAGACATTCTAAAATTCAGAGAGTGGTTAATAAATTCAAATATCAGGGCTCAACAGCCAATTTGCCTAAACAGCCCAAGAAACATATTCTTAATCAGAGAGAAGAAAGTTTTCTAGTTCAGCAGGTAAGGTCTAACCCGAGACTAAGTGTGCCTAAACTGCGTGTAATTCGGGAACAGGAAATAGGGAAAATAGTATGTAGTATAACCATCCGTCGTGTATTATATAGGGCAGGATATCATGGACGACGGCCTAGAAAAAGGCAATATGTTATTCCATTGAACCGTGCTCGAAGACTTAAGTTTGCTTAAGAGCATGTGAATCACGATCAGGACTTCTGGGATAAAGTCATGTGGATCGATGAAACAAAAATAAACCTTTTTGGGTAGATGGTATCCAGAATGTACAAAGAAAATCAGATGCTGCCAACGAAGTTGTCAACACATTTCTCACAGTTAAATATGATGGTGGCTCCATAATGATTTGGGCCAGCATGTCATCCAAGGGGGTTGGGAATATTCAAATTGTAGACGGAATCATTGACAAATGTGGCTATAATAATATTTTAAAAACAAATGTTAAACAAAGTGCCCAACAAAATGGGATTACCTGCTGTATATTACTTCCAACAGGACAATGATAGCAAACATACAGCTGATATAAATAAGGAGTGGCTAATTTGTAATGTTCCCAAACAGTTAAAAAACTCCCCACAGTCGGCAGACTTAAAGCCTATCAAACATCTATGGGCCATTTTACAGAGGAATGTTCGTAAAAAGAATGTAAGTTCAAAAGAAGACCTAATACAGGCAGTGTTCCAGAGCTGGTAAAAAATCACCCCTCATATGTGCCGAAGACTGGTGAATTTCATGAGAAGGAGATGCCAGGAAGTTATTAAAAGTAGACGATATTCCACCAGATATTAAATTGCCTGAATAATGCAGTTTTATTTATTTTATTGCCAGGTGTACGCACAGAATAGGTACACAAAATGTGAATAATTAAGTGATTTTTGTTTATTTTTACACGCTTTATATTAGCTTGACCTATATCTATCTATCTATCTATCTATCTATCTATGTAACGGAATCTGTCAACGCGATTTTCACCCACTTAAAATCATCGGATCGACTTGAAACTTTGTATACTTGTAGAGGACCCGTGACAATACAATAATTTCATATTTATTTTCTAAAATCCTGACCATAATCATCAGAAAATCAAAAAACGTGTTTTTGTATCAATGTAACGGAATCTTTCAACGCGATTTTCACCCACTTAGAAACATTGGATCGACTTGAAACTTTGTATACGTGTAGAGGACCCGTGACAATACAATAATTTCATATTTTGTTTCTAAAATCCTGGCCAGAATCATCCGAAAATCAAAAAAATGAAAACTGGTATAATAGGTTGCGGACTTGTCGAGATTTTAGTCAATCGTTGTAAGAGCTCAGTTGGTAGAGCAGTGAACTCTTAGTGGTATATAATTTCAGTAATCCATACGTCGCTGGTTCAAATCCTGCTGGGAGGTTTTTTTTTATAGAAGAGTATTACTTTTAGCTCATACTACAATAGTATCGAATTTAAAGATATTTACGTTTTTATCTTATTCTGTAAAATATTAAAACTAAAAAATAAAAAATAAATAATGGTTTTAAAAAACTAAAAGAACACGCTTTATTAGAAAACTAAAAAATGAAAAATAATTTTAATTTCATAATTTCCAATACGCTTGGGATAAAATAAAGTGGTCAATAAAAATAATCATCTCCAACACATATAGAATAAAATTAGAGTTATCAACAAATAGAAAATAATTTTACCATCAAAAGCGTGGGGTGATTTTTATGATTTTTACATTTTCTTCTTAGAGAGCTTACTTTTACCAATATCTGTTTATTATCAAATATATTAATTGATATAGAGTACCCCACGCTTTTGATGGTAAAATTATTTTCTTTTTGTTGATAACTCTAATTTTATTCTATATGTGTTGGAGATGATTCTTTTGTTGACCACTTTATTTTATGCCAAGCGTAATGAAAATTAAAATTATTTTTCATTTTTTAGTTTTCTAATAAAGCGTGTTCTTTTAGTTTTTTAAACCTCCTATTTATTAAATTAAATTAAGAAATTATTTATTGTTTACTTATTTATATCTTGCCAAAACCAACATGGAATTCACATTTAAAAGAAAAGATAAATAATAATTATTTAATTACCCAGAATTTGGGTTTTTATTTGTTCTTCAACCCTGCACGCATAGGAATGGTACTAACTGTATTATTCTACGAATACAAAGTGAGTGTAGGGCCTACAGTGCACTTCCCCTTCCCTTATAAATACTTCACAGCGTACACAGTGTCAACTCCACCAGTGTAACCAATACAGTTGTGTAAAACATACAAAACAGTTAAACGGTTTCGAAAAGAAAATAAACAACAAAAGAAGAACATAAAATTATTTTTCGGTTCCATAATAAATGCAAATAAATGTGATAGGTATCGAAAGTGGTTTCACAGTTATTTCCTAAGAGAAAATCTTTACCATAAGGAAGTACTTCGTCAATTTAAAAAATATATATATAAAATCATCCACTCCACAATAATTTTTCACACTCGCTGTACAAGTCCTGTGAAATTGAATTAATGGCCGCGCTGACATAGGTTATTCATATTTTCTTCCTGATGTAATGTTTTCCCTGTAAATGTATCTCCCTCAAATCATGGCTAATGTTATTCTCCCATCTCATTCTTACCTACCTTCCGGGCGCTCGAAGATGTTTCAAAACAATCGCATTATTATATAAGCTGTGGCACTTTCTTCATACGTTAATATGTTTGTAATTTTAGTACTTTGTGTATAAATAGTTGTGTTCCCATTCCAACCTCTTTTGCCAAAAATGACTTGTAAAATGAAAAACAAAAATGATAAATCGTTTACTTGACTCCCACGTGTCGCGTCAGTCCGGATGAACCAGTGGTTGACACGTTCGCCTCTGCATATGGGATTCGAGGTTTCAAACCCATTTATTTTCAAACGTATAAAAATATTGTGCTTGACTTCCTTCGGAAGAAAAGTAAAGATGTGTCATGGATTTATTGAAGTTAAAAGAACTATAAACCTTAAAATAAGAGGCTACTGGACAAAACTGAGCTGAGATTTTAAATGCGACGCTAACGGTCTGTGTTGTTAAAGGGCATCATGAAATAAAATAGAATCTAATACTTGGCTCCCAACCATTCTACTAGCGTCTTTGCATCTACCCTTATAAAATCATGGGCATATTTATATTCAAGTAAATATACTCAGATATATGTCAACAATATTTATTTCTTAAGAACAAAACTTCTCTCATAAATTATGATAAATTTCCTCTTAAAAATGCTATTATAAACTACAATTTGTTTAGAAAAATAAATAAATTCAATATCATATACAGTATAATTCTTCATTTAACTTGTTTTCAGACAACTTTTGTTTATTGATTGGTGTTTTATGCAGTCTTCTTTTGTCATCATACCAACAATTTTCTGTTGTGTAAAGATTTGAACTCTGAGGAAACGTTTCTACGACTTTCGGACAGTTAAACAAGAACCACAATTTGTATTTCCACCCTACATATTTTGCGTTGTTGCGTTGGTAGAATTTGAAACTGTCTATAATACCCAAGTTTTTAGCAAACGTGTATATATATATATATTTTAATTTTTAGATAATATTCTCGTCCCATTTTATAGTCAATTATGGTCATTTCATCAACAGTTGTTAAATAAAATGCACCCCGAACCAATATATTGCCTCAACCGTATTTAATCATAGGCAACAAATTCGTGTTTATCAAATCTTAATTTGCTTTAAGGCTTACAGTTACTTTTCCATAAGAACAAAAAACATAATGTATTATTGTTTCGCCACAAAAAGAGCACATCGTTTCAGCAGTATTATTCTCATTAATATATTCTTCTGTGAATTGAAGTCTCATCCTCCTATTCACTTCATTTCCGTAAGGTTCTTCTCTGCCATTGTACCATAATTTCTAATAAAATTTCGTAATGTTTCTGGATTCCCTTTCTTGCTGAACCCCTCCCACAATTCATAATTTATTTTCGGTGCCCTTAAACTTGGATTTACTTTTAACCATTCGTAGTATGAACCTATCGTCTGCGGTGGATTAGTGGTTATGCTCCTTACCTCTGGTCCCTAGGGTCGCGGGTTCAAACTCGGCCGGGGTCGATGGGTTTTTTAGGATGGAAAACTCCATGGAGCAAATCCTCCGGGAGGGACTTTAAGCCGTGGGTCCCGAGTCTGAAGATTTTCAGGCTCGTAAAAGATCCTTAAGCCTGAATAAAGAGGCCTCTAAGCAACATTTACCGAATTTTCCCGTCCTAGTACTACCTTGGTTTCCTAGATGTTAATATGAGGCGGAACGCTTACCACGGGCAACTCCAATGACATCTATACGAAAACAAGTGTAACTAAATTAGTATGGTTCAATATTTTCCCTATAGGGGGAGAGCGCCTAAATCTCGTTGAGGAAAACAAGGGCTTACAAATAAAAAGTATGAACCTTTCTTCTCGCTGAGGTAATATTCATGTTATCCTCTTTGTGGAATACTTTCTGTTCTATCCTCTTTTTTGTACATCTTACAAATTCTCTAACAGAAAGTTTACTAAAAATTTAGCATATTTGTTACTTCTCTTGACATTTGCCTTTTACAAGATGACATAAAACATATTTTCTCTGTTCATAACTCCTTTTGAATCGTCTTCCTCCCGTATTTCACTTATTAATAATCTTAGAGATATTATTTGAGAAATAGAAAGATATTACAATGATTAATTTAATTACGACAGATCATGTCGTTCTCCTTTCAGAATCTGAAGATAATTTACAAAGATCTTTACATCAAACTAATATAAACTCCAGAAAATACGGAAATTAATACGAATAAGACTAAATGCTTAACAATATCAAGAGAGCCAGTAAGATTCAAATTAGAAGTGGAAAGAAAAATTATAGAACGAGTATCAGAATTTAATTATTTATGTGCATTAATAACAACCACTAAAAATCAATAAAATAAGTAAAGAAACAAGCTGATAAAGCAGCACAAATATCAGGATATATGAAAGATTTAATTTGATGAAATAAACATATGTCAATAGAAAGCAAAACCCGCATATACAAAACGATAGTTCGACAGTTATCGTATATGGAACAGCAACTAGAGCTGATACAACAAAAACTAGACAAATAACAAGCACATGAGATATGAAGATCTTAATAACTATTCAGGGGAAAACATTATTTGATAAGATACACAACACATAAATTAGGGACAAATGTCATATTCAAGACATAACCAATTTTTTATAGGTAGACGAAAATATTGGAAAGGTCATATAGAAAGAATGGAAGACAACCGACTTGCAAAAAAGAACTAAAGAAGATAGAACAATGTAAGGGGGAAGAACAAGAGGAAGATCATCCAAGAGATGGATAGACATGAATGCACAAGCAATACGTCTTCCTCCGAGGAGTGACTTTGAAAATGAACAGCATGAAAATCCTACAAATTATGATTAACACATTGGTGACCGACAGCTGTGCGTTCCACCCACCGCTGCTAGACCGGACATTTCTGTCAGTAGGGTGGACTTTTAAATGTTAAACGGCGCTAGCACAGTGTGGTTTTTACATCAATATATTTACAGTCAATTACAATAATACATAAGTAATTCTTTATTAGTGTTCTCACCAGACCTTCTAGTAGAAATTGAGGGTTGGAAACATTCTCCTTTATGTAAAGGCACAGTGCAAAAGGAGTATGTGTAGCTAGTTTCTTTTCTTGTGTTCACTGCAAAAACTGCAAGTTTTGGAGGGTTATTTTTTCTTTCCAGTCACAAATGGTGTTAATTTATGTTTCTTTATGTCTCCTGACAGCCTATCTGGTGGGTCTTGACCTGGTGTCCTAGAAGTGGTTTCATTTTCTCTCTGTCATCTGTTCCTAATTTCAAGACTGCCAAACAAGAGGCTGTTTCAAGCAAAAAATTTCTGTTTGACATTTTGTTGTTAGGGTTTTGAAATGTATAGACCCTGAAAGCATTAAAGAGTGCACATTTCAGAAGTCACAATACAACATCTTTCACTGTTTTTCTAAGGATAGAGTAATATGTTAGGTACTGGTCAGCCCTGTCTACGCCCTTCACATACTTGTTATATTGGAGTATTCAATAGGGCATTTTAACAACTTTACCCCTCCCACTCTCTTGTTGCCTGATGCAATGTGCTAACCATTCTTACGTCTCTCTTATCTTTCCATGTTTGAATCAAAACTCCTCCCTTACTTTCTCCTGGTTTGAGTTTATTTCCACAAATTATTTTTGAAGCCGCCTGTTAATCCTTATTGTTCTACAAACTTTCGTCTTTCTTTCGAGCAAATTTTCAGCTGTAGCCACATTATTATAATAATTATCCTGGTAGACATGATGCCACAGATGTAAATTCGGCTTCCAGAACGCAAAATAGTGCTTCTTCTAATTTTTCCCCACTGCAACATATATTTTCAGGTTACATACGTATCCCGTAATCGCCTAACATCCGGCACTAAAATTCCTAATTTCATCAGCCGTCTGTCTTAAAACTGTAAACAACTCTTTCTGTAAATATGGAAATTTCATAAAAGAGAAGAGAGGGGTACAAAAACAACTAAAATTTATTTCACAATGAGAAAAAACAAAATTGCATGACTCCATGAAAAGCGAAGAGGCAGGGAAACCATACAAAACGTAAAAACGGAAATCTCCGTGACCGGTCGTCTAGCGCTGGACATTTAAACACGGAGATCTCCGTGCGTGGCCCGTCATCAATGTGTTAAGAAGAAGAATAATTTAATTTGAAACAGCACAACGGACGAACATGACTGCATCTAGGATTTAATTGAATCCCTTGTGTACATAAACATTCAAGTGGCCCAGTATTAAACTGATACACTCTTATGGTATTAGATAGAAATTAATTTAACTTGCGAAACTGGTGCAAATACTTAAAACGTTTGCTTATCGCAAACCGATACAATTTGATCGCTTATTTGAAACATTTAAGTTTGGATTGCAAAATAATGTCCTGAATACAGGGCAGATAATAAGGCCCTAATATTAAATTGATTCACTACATATTATCTTAATCGAATAGTCTTATACTGTATTTGCTGTGTGTGGTGGGGAGTTTTTTTAAATTTTTTGTAGGCTAAATTTTAAGGTGTAAGGAAGCTTATTGTAGGAAAACCAGAGAGAAAACGCCCAGTTGGTAGACCAAGAATAAGGTGGGTGAATAACATTTACCATGGTTTAAGGGAAGTAGATTGTAGAGGGTATGATTGGAATGCATTAGCTCAGAATAGGGATGTATGGAGATCTTATGTCCGCGCGACCATAAACCTACAGTTGAGTTAGTTATTTAGGCTAAATTTGAATTATACAAAGGACGAAATCGTACTAGAATGAGCAATAAGAGATGTACAGAAAGGTTCATGAACAAGAGAAAAATAAATTTTATACGTGGCTTGTTTGTAAGATTAGCGCTATATATGAGTGTTGTGGATGTGGTTGTGTGCATAGTGTATAACTATATATAAATATATATATGTGTGTGTGTGTGTGTTTATTCATACAATATTTTTCAATCTAAATCGGAAATATACAGGAATGTCCAAACACGTCCATGTGCACGGATAATTTAAATGTTTTTTTTTCGAAACATGTCAATAAATTACACTACTACTCATACCCTATACTACTACACTAACAATTACTACTACTATTAATATCAAACCTTTATCTAACAAGTCTTCTATAAAACCTCCAGAGATTTGTAATACGAATTCTGAATCACTCTGTATGCATGGACTGTTTGCGTCCAGATATTTTTATAATAAACGAACATATTGATCATGGTTAGTCCAAAAATATGTTTTGGCTTCGGATGAGTATATATTTTGTTTTCCTCATCTGAATTTTAACTCCAGATCATAACAACACTGAAGGTCGGTTTCACCATGCAAAATACAGGGGAAAACTGGAGTAATGCAGTTACCTCACTAAGTCTCACATTAGTGAAATATTAAACATAATGTAACATAGAACATCTCATTATTCTTTTTTTCACTCTCGAACTTTCCTGTTATTAGAATTCTCTCTCAGCTGAAATGAATAGCTGCGGGTCAATAACCTCATTCAAGCAAACATTGACAACATTTCTGAAACTCTTACTGTAATATCATGCACAAGTTATTGAATACATTATAAATTACTTATAAATGTGTTTAGAACTACTGTAATATGGTCTATTTAAAATTGTTATATTTATTTTTAGGATATTTTTTCATCAACAGAGTTTAATATTAGTATGAGATTTGCTTAGAGCCAACAAATGCAATTTTTTTACATCATACTTTACTATTATGAATATTATTATTGTTACAGCTATTATAATTATTTTTTATCAGTATCATCATTATCAGTATCATTATCATTATTATTATTATTATTAATTATTTTATTATTAATTATTATTATTATTATTATTATTATTATTATTATTATTATTATTATTATTATTATTATTATATTATTATTATTATTATTATTATTATTATTATTATTATTATTATTATTATTATTATTTATTATTATTATTATTATTATTATTATTATTATTATTATTATTATTATTATTATTGCATAAAATTACCGAGTGTTTCAAAAGTGAAAGTCCAAAATGTAGGAACGAGAAGTAAAGATTTAGAGAAGCAAAACATTTTTCAGACTAAAATGGGTGAGATATACAGGGTAAATTTTAATTTCACCGACAAACTGCAGAGACTGATTCCTGACTGGAAATGGAGGAAAAAATATCCTATGAATGTGTCCATAAACGCAGCATTGCCACGGTAGATGGCACTGACGAATGGCATTATTCTCTAGCCCCTGTTGCATGGCCTGCTAGGTCACCGGACTTAAACCCCCTGGATTTTTACCTCTGGTGGCATCTGAAATTCGTTGTGTATGTTGAACTAGTTTCTGATATACATATCCTTCAACAGCGTGTCCATGTCGTCTGTAATGCTATTCGGAGAGAGGCCGGAACAGGCCAAAGAGTTAGGCAATCCATGATACGACGTGTGAACGCGTGCATTGGATCCCATGGAGGCCACTTTGAACAGCTGTTCTGACGTGTATGCGATTATGCTGTGTACTTTTTACGGAGACGATTTGTTGTCGTTGCACGGTCATCGTTCATTTACGGACACATGTTTATAGAAACGTTTATCCTTCATTTCCAGTCATAAATAAGTCCCTGAAGTTTGTTGGTGTACTTACCGTTCACCCTGTATACATATTTGCTAGTTGAGGCTCGCTGAATACAAGTATTAATTCCAACAAAAGTAGTGAAGTAGCGATAATAGGGAAAGTGGAGTTAGTATATTTGCGTAAACATGCTAAGATTCCACCGGTATTTAAAAAATCAGAGCTGAAAACATCATCCTAACTAATAGAAGCTTATAAAGTGACGAATTCCATGTACACCTATTCACTAACAACTATTTTCTAGACCAATATTATTGTAGGTTTACTGATAATTTTTGGTGTGTATCGGTCATTTAATCACAAAATATATCATGTCGGCACGCTTCAAATTTATATGTCAGTTTAGTACAGAAATGAAGTTAGCATTTGGAAATGTATTTGTAGTTACCTAGGCTTGTATTCTAAGTACTGGGTACATGTCATCTCACCATTAGCATGTACCTGATATTATTGTATTGTTAAGTTTTCCTTCTTCATTTCTATAATTGTACTCTTTGAAGTCGACTGCCTATCTCAATTTCGCCTATTTTTAGTATTAATAACCTTATTTCTAGTTTTAAAATGTCTATTGCAGAGGAAATGGAAGATGTTGTTAATAAAATTCGCCATTCTGTTTACTGTGGTATACTTCAGTTGCATTAGCGGTCCTCGCTCTACCAGTTTTAGGTGTCGCGGCCCATAGAATCGACCGAAATATTAATAAATTGTGGCGCATCGTATTAATGACGTTTAAATTTCGCGGCCAAAGGCGAGAGTATTGGTCTCGCATTGATCGGAATAGATTTTGAAGTCGCCAACTCGCGAGTCGAAAGACCCAAGCAGACCACCGAAATATCTGGGTTGTCACTCCAGAATTTTTTACGAGTTTCCACCTTCCCTTTCGGAAAAGATCGGTGGCCAGAAGCTTCCATGTTTCGAGGTGTGTCGAACCTAAGCCTAGAAAGTTCCTCCCCACCTATACAAAATGTGGCGAGGACGGAAGCCAGTCAGTTGTGAATTATCGGCGATAAATGAAAAACGAAAGAACAAATTGTAGTGAGTGAACTCATATGAGACTGTGAAATAATTATGAAATAGATTAATTGTGAATTAAAATTGTGATTAATTTACTATTGATAATACGTAGAAGCAAATAAAGCGATATGTGAGATTTTACTCGACATCTGTATGCGATTACCTACGCTAAAACTATGTGAAGATGAAACCCTACAATATCGGTTTATTTTTGACAATATGTAATCTGTAAATCTCATACATTCAGGAATCGCCGTGCCAGCACATTGGAAATTAGTTCGACAACGGCATCAGAAAAATATTTGGGAGACAAATAAGATAAAGCACAAAATGTATTTACCCCTTTAAATTCCGTTTTATTATTTATATTTTTATTAAATCTAGGATTGTTTACAGAATTATGTATTTGTTTAGGCCTACTTCGTGAGGTACTTGAATTCTAGTCTATAGTCTATTTCATGGCTGTTGTGTTACCATTTACTCATAAAGCGTTATAGAAATAAACATACAGAAATTAAACTATACTAGAGAATGTTTGACGATACAGTATGCCAAAATGACCGCCATCATTTCTTTCTGTAATTGAATGGTGTGCTTGTCTCGTGATTGATAAATTAAAAGTGTTGTAATTAGTACTGAACCGACACCAACCAGCAACAAAAACAATTTTCGCTTTCGTGTTTACTGGATAATTTTTATTTTTCTTCAATTTTACTTCTCATCCATGTATTTTTTACTATTACTTTTAAAACAACCTGTAACTTTTAATAAATTATATCACTTGACTGAGAATGATGTCTTACAAATACGATTGTTACTATTTTAATAGAATATTTATGTCGTTTGATCTGATTAGAGTTTGCAGATTTCTCAGAAATCAGAATTTGAAGAAATGCTGATAAGTGGCACGTGAGTTGAAAACTCTTCACTCTTGGTTCTGTGTTTGATCTTTCAATAAAGCTGAAATATCAACAAGATTCTAGACGGAAGTTTGTTGACAGAAACAAAAGTCACAAGTGTTCTCTAACGAAATAATAAAAATATAAGAAATTCATAATTTAATTACAAGGAAAGAAGCGTTCTCTTTTCCATATTACAGCATTTCTACTCCCTTTTTCATTTTTAGTTTCAACGTTAGAGCTAGTAAAATACTGAAAATGTAGGACTCCGGTTTGCAAATTAAACAACAGTACAAATATATTTCATTACAGCATGAGTCTGCATAAAATGTAGCATTAACCAGAGTCTCGCTGGCATAAGAGTGTTCCGTTAAATTCTATGACATAGAAGCAAATACATAAAACCTGTTAAAATACAGCAATGCTAAATCTAATTTTTATCTATAGCTTTATTCAAGAAAGCACATTAATTATACAGGATGAATCCGAACTCTACCGAAAAACTTTCACAAGTTGTTTAAGGGTATTTACTGAGTTTTTGTTGTAAGGAACCCATGTCTCCGGTGGGTCATTATCAAGTGATTGTATTGTTTTCGTTTTGTGCGAATCCTTCTTTGTCACTGATAATTCTCAAGCGTGTGCGGTTTTAATGTCATGGGACACCAGCATATTTTGTAGTAAATGTTAGAAAATACCTTTATGAGCAGTTCGGGCCAAGATTAATTGGTTGTGATGGTCCTGTTCCATACGCCGGTGTACGTGACATGTCGAATCGTGTATGAATATGGTTGATAAGATTGTAGAAGACACTGACGATGTACGCTAAACTCCTGGGATTTTTGATCGTGTGCGACAATCTATGAGTGATCGCTTTTAAGTTTGTCGTTATCATGGTTGTAAACATAAAAAAAAATATTTTAACTAATATAACAACGAAATTTGGAAACAATAATATCCTGAGGAAAGAGATGTAGGTGGTTAAGTTATACAAAACGAAAGCAATAAAATTACTCTGTGATGAGTCAACCATATATCATGGATTCCTTACATAAGAACACTCAGAAAAGATTCCTGAACAACTTGTGAAAGTTTGACGGTGGAGTTCGGATTCCCTCTGTATATTAATAGACTCCGGATTTCATATTATATTCCTTTATTCGCGAAGAAATAAATAAAAATCAATTCTATACAATTTTCTTGAAGAGTTATAGCACATATAAGACTTCAAGAAGCCTCTCCATGGCGCAATAGACATAGACGGTACTTGGCCTACCAGCTCAGATACACATTTGTTTATCACAGAGGTGGACGATTATCCCGGAGCAGTTATAGCTGATTTTTTCAATCTAGATCCGCTGATAATTGTAGCTAACCAAATTTCTCGCTAAGCTGGGTGAAGGAAACTTGGCTATGCCTAAAACGTCTATTCTATCCACGGTAATTACTTTATGTTTTAATCTAAAATTATGCCTACCTTAATATTGAAATAAATAGTTAATACAACTTAAGAGAAAAATGTTTAATTTTATTAACTATTGAACGTGAATAGCTTTTCTAAGTGCATATATTAATATCAACATTACGTTCGTAAATAGTTGATACGGTAATGGATTGATCCTATCATAATGTCTACATAATGGAAGCAACCCTGTTGTATTGTGAAGAGAAATTTACTACTATGACTTGTACGGTGATTTCAAATAGAGAGAAATGGGTGTCTGCTCCTGGAGTGCCTGAGTATCACAAATGATTAGTGCGCCAGCAAGTAAAGTTGAAGCTTTAGCTCAGGCAAAAAATGTATCTTTAGTTGTATTAAAAATATATTTTTAAAATGAAATTTACATAATTCATTGTGGTTCAGGTTGACTAAATCTCCGGAAACTCCAGAGATCATGGGAATTTTATCAAAGCATGGAAATAATATTAAAAAGTGAATCCTCTACTCATGACCGATGTAATGTCAGGTTGAGGGTTGAGATGAAGACTCTATTATTGAAGGTCCGTGATATACAAGATTCTCGGCTGACCAGCCTGTCCCACCATCACAGGAGTATATGAAAATAAATTAAATGAAACAAAATTATTTGCATGAGAATGAAGAAATGATTTAATGAAAAATTTGGTACAGGGAAACGGAATAATCCCCGAGAAAAATTTGTCCATCAAGAACCTCACATGGAGCGTGCAAGATGGGAACTCGAGACCCAGAGGTGCAGGATGAGTGACTAACCACATGCACCACGGAACATCCTTTTATTCTCAAGAGTGCATTATATATTACTAGATCTCAGATGTTATGTTTTATGCCTATTTTTTTTTAAATAAATAAAAGCCAATTATGTGAGCACAAGTTTTATGAGAAGTTATAGCACCTAAAAAAGGTTAACTGTGCCTAAAATGTTACGTTTTTGAACTTAAAATAGTTCATTTTTTTAAGTAAATTTACGTAATTACTCCCAGCTCAGCGTTACCAGGTTTCTGAAAATTACTAGATATCGGAATTTTATCAGAGCATCGAAATAATGTACAAAAGTACAATAATTCATAAAACTCGTGAACATTTTTTTTGGAAGTAATGTATTCCTTACCAAAAATGAACAGAGATTAACTCAATAAGAAGCATGCTTAAAAAATTCAGAAAAGATACAATACAGAATAGTAAAATAAGAGAAATTCTGAAGTTGTATAAAATACAAATGAAATGGAGGATAGCACAATATGATGGTATCGGCACATTAAAAGAATGAATATTGTAAGAACATCAAGGCAAGCACTGGAATAGAGATTAGTAGGGAAGAGATCAAGAGAACGTCCGAGATATAGACTAGATGCGAAAAACAAGCTAAGAATAATGTCGTGAAAAGAGGAGTTGAATGGATGGAATTGAGGGAACACGAGACATGGAATTCTCGAAATAGACAGATTCTTACGTCTAAATGTCTACCCTTGGAACGGGACACGAGATTTGATGAAAAATATTTAAAAAACATCCTATCTATATGACCTAATCTTCCTGAAAAATGCATCATTGAATACTCGTTGTATACTCTTGTATACATAGCCGTTCTTTTAATATACTAAAGCAAGTGGATTATATAAATTTATCTAGTGATAGTAATAATACATAAATACCGTAAATAGTACATTACATACCAGAAACTGTAAGTGACACTAGTCGAGAATGTAATTTGGATAAAACGAGGCCATAAGGGCTGAGGTTTTCCAAGCATTCGAGATCTGATGTCACAGTTTGTGGTTAGTGAATTACTTTTTTTCAATACTTGAAAAATGTGATGATAAATCAAAATTACATTTCTAAATTTTGCAATAGATTCATTAATTCAAGTAGCACTTGGTTTGGTTGCTAGGTTACTTGTTTATATATTAGAATTTATGATTTGAATTTTTTATAGTTATAAAGCAGGAAATCGACTAAAATACTTTTAAAAATTAGTGAGATTGTTATTGAAGAATCTGTGGATCTAGCAGTTGAATCACTTTTACCACAAAGTCAAAGGAAAGGTATAATTTCTAACTGGTACAGTAATAATTTCATCACCTTTACAACCTGTTTTAATCTTCTAGCCTCTCACAATATCCTTTATGTTCCAGAAACCAATTCTCGTTTTCCTCTTCAAGTCAAAGCTTGTCAACAGATGATCCGTCTGGCTTTCCATAACTGTTGTTTCTTTAATCTACTCGTATAATTCTTAAGGTGTGCGGGTGATTAGCCCACAGCACCCTAGCACGGTGGAGGGGCTACCTACTCTCTGCGTCCATGTCCGCAGGGAGATTTGATGTTCAACTCCTCTCTAGTGGCTTTTACGGAATGATGTGAGCTAGTCATCCCAACCTTCTCCTTTCGCATCCGGTCCTGGGACCGGCAGTGGCCATGCATTGCAATTTGGTGAGTAGTCCGTCCTGAATTCATGTTTTCTATTATGTTTCATAGTATGTGATTAGAATCCGCAAGGAGTAAGAAAGATGGGACGACCTAAGAATACTTGGAAGAGATAAGTAGAAGAGGAAACAAAGGAAAAAGGGAAAAGCTCGAAATAAGTGAAACGGATGGCTGGATGCAGAGGACGCTGAAGGAACATAACTGCTGCCCTATGTTCATTTAGGAATTACAGGAAATAAATTTAAAAAATAATATCAGTAAGCATTTCAGACCTGTCCAACTCGTATTGTATCTTAACATCTTGCCATATAAATTAATAATGAATTGTACATTTAACTTACATTAACAAATAATCATGCGTTAACAATGATTAACATATCACTGTTATGACATGTTACTGCAATTCTATAACTATGGCAAAGATGTCATCCTACAATAGATTCCATCTCAGTGTGGGAATATGGGCAATGAAACAGCTAATCTCCTGACGAAGAAATGTTCTCTGATAACACAATCACCAAAACCAAACCTATATCTTATTTCTCAGCCAAAAGGCAAAGAAAATCAAGAACATTAACAACAACAGACTCCAATCATCCGCAAAAGATATGAAATGGTAATGCCTCCTTCAGAACAACTCCATTCCAGACTTCCATTTAAGACAGCGGTTGCGCAATTCAGATTAATTACAAGTCACGGCTGCCTTGCTAAACACTTGCAGAAGATCAATATATTGTCTACACCAAGATGCATTCTATGTAACCACCCAGAGGAAGAAATGAATGACGAACACTTCAACAACTGTACGTCCGTCAAACAGGAAACTTCCAAACTTCAAAGTACTAGAGAACAAGACTGCTAATGACTTCAGTGTTAAATGCAGCACATTAGACACCAACCAACATGTCAACTGTCTCAAAAGAGTAATAACAACAATAACAGCTATAATAATAAAAACCCAATTAATACATGAACATCTAACACTTTAACGATCACGTAATATAGGATCGTCATATATTAACAGATAATAATAGGAATCACTTGGAATAAATGTATAGCGCAACTAATGTTGGAATGGATTGTCGGCAATTCAAACAAAACATCATATGCCTCAGTAGTCTAGGAGCTAATTTCCTTGTCTCTGATCTCGAGGAACACGGATTCAAACATAGTCAGGGTTGATGAATTATTTAGGATGTAAAAATGCAAGGGAGAGTTCTCCAGTAGGATTTTAAACCGGGGATCCCGAGTCTGAAGAATTTCGGACTTGTGAAAGAACTTCAATCCTAAATTAGAGCTTCTGAGTAAAATTTAAACGACCTTTGCCATCTAAATGGGCTATTACCTTAGCGAGAGCTAACCACTTTTTCCTCGCTGAGATATGTAGAATAACAAGCGTAACTAAATTAGTTTGTAAAGTAACTCCCACAAGGGAGCACCCTAGTCCCACATAAGAATATATGAATATAGAAGACTGATAAAATGTTCACGCGCTTAAAATCTAGATAGGTCCCATGAATTAAAATATGAATATAAAATCACGAGGCTGAGATAAAATTAATGAGACATAAGTTCATGGTAAGATCATAAATAAAACAGAAATATCAAAATTTAAAGTTCAACGCATTTTTAAATAATAAAAAATTACAGAAACAAATGAACACTACAATATGGAAGAATAACTAGAAAAATGTCTCTCCAATTTAATAATAAAATACCACCCAGTTGGGAAAAAAGCCAGTGTCGATTATTTAGGAAAGTACTGGATGGATAACGAGACCGGAACAAGCCATTAGACGTTTATCCTCGACTAGCTTGATAGTGATAAAATGTTAAATATAAAATTATTAAATATATATGTAAGATACTGTCAGCCCCAACTTGTTTAAAATTAAAAACATAAAATTTTAGATATTTCGAAACTGGTTCCATAATTCATTAATCACTGCAACCAACAGACAGCACACTACCAATCTTCTGCTGTGGTTGGAACTATTTCTAAAAGTCTTACAGTTAGTTTTTTTAATTTTAAAAAGTTGAGGACGATACCTTATAGATTATAAATGTAATCTAATATATAAGAATGAATGTCTGTTTGTTTGTTTGTTTGTTTGTCCGTACTTTCTGCGCGGCCATACTGTTGATCTGATTGTGATGGGACTTTTTGCAAAATGTTCAGGAGATTCCCGGGATGAAGATAGGCTACAAGATAGTTGTGATACTCAACTCCTACACTCTTAACAATCGTCCTTTGTAGTGGAAAACGTGAAAAAAGTAGCTCTTTGGACGCTTAAATAGCTTACGCTGCCTAAACCATAACTAATACACAAAATTAATGTACACAGAATTGAATATCTCAAAAAGTACTAGAAGAACGTCCGCTACAGTATATGTTTATCTCTTACAGATAACTCACAATAACAATTTTTGTCTTTCATTGATGCCAAGAAGGTCGAGACAAGTACGTAGATTTCTGTCTAAGCATAGCAGCACATGGCGGGTATTCTTTTACGGTAAATCACAATAAAAAAAATTGTCTTTTAGCTCATTTATGTCAAGAGGTAAGTGTATTCCCGGGCAAAACCGGGTAATCAGCACGGGGAGTCTTAAAATAATTACGATGTACATTTATAACTATTTTTCGTTTTACTTATTCAACGAATCATAAGAAGTAGATTAATTTTTGTCTTTCAGCTCATTTATGCCAAGAATATCGGGATGAGTAGATTCCCGGACAACCCCGGGTAAACAGCACGGGGTATCTAAAAATAATTACGATATAAATGTTTCCCCATACTTATTTAACTAAACATAAAACACATTAATTTTCGTATTTCAGCTCATTTATATAGAGAAGATCGGGATAAGTAGATTCCGGGACAACGCCGGGTAATCAGCATGGAGTATCTAAAAAATAACTATCTATAATTATTTTTCCTTTTACTTATTCAACTAAATATAAAAACACATTATTTATTTAGGTGTAGCAGCGCACGCCGGGTATTAATTAGTATTGTATACATTTTTCCTATCAATCCGTTAACATAGTTTAACCTCTCACGTTATAAGGCCTTACAGTGACATGGAGAGGGGTTTTAACTATGCACACACACATACTTTTCTGACCTCACAAGGACATTTTATACTGTGACCAACATATCAACAGAATTTTAGCATGTATTTTACTAATGACTGGATAGAACATCTGCAGAGAATAACAAAGATGGCATTGATATATAATCCTGGAGAACGAAGATAGGTAGGAAGACCAAGAAAACGCTGGGTTGAACAGATGCATTGTATTGTACTGTAAGCCTAATCCGTGAAAGAAGAAGATGATGATTTTACTAATGTACAAATAGCAAGCGATAACATCAGGCAAAATAGTGTTATTTATCTACAAACTTCCACAAACATCACAATTCTAAAAATAAGAGAGCAATCTGCAACATTTCTTGTTTTAAAATAGACGCTTGAGTTGATTAATTTGATAATTAATTAATCTTAGTTATGCTGCTAAACACGATCTTGTATTGTATTAATTATCCAGCTTAACTAGAAACAGGGAAAAAAATCAAGTCATCAGTGGAACATAATCCGGTCATCTCTAATGAACTAATTAAAATCGTAATGAAGGAGCTAGAGATGTAAGAACCAAGACAAAAGGCGAAGAAATGAAAAATAAAATGAAAGGGAATGGAGATTACGTCTCAGAGAGAGAGAGATTGAAAATTTCAAGAAGACAGCGAAAAAAAAAAGAAAACAAAAGACAACACGGCCTTATGGAGCAATCCATTACACAGAACAGAAGAGAAAACGTGAACCATCAAGGCAGCAAAACTGAATCGAAGGATAAACCTTCTCAGGGGTGGAATTATCTCTCACTCTGACTTCTATTTCATTACATACTTAACAACCAAGTTTATTTTTAATATATAGAAAATTGCAAAATTCAAAGATTTATAATGTGCTATAATTATTGCGATGTGCCGAGAATACAAGGCCCGCGCGACGGAGTGTTAGCAAGTCGTAAGCTTGGTGAAGTCTCACCTATACTCGTGTAATAATGAAATTAATAAATTCAAGCGAGTCATCCCCCTTTAATAGTTAACACGCCTAAAGAGAAAATCCTCTTGTGAATCGAGATTTAAACCCAGGATCGCCAACTTTACACTTGCAAATTCTTTTTAGTTGTATTAACTATTAGCTAATATCCGGCGTTCGCTGCTACACTTAAATATATATATATATATATATATATATATATATATATATATATGGAAAGCAACGGGAAGCTACCACACCTACAATTCCCTAATAAAGCTGCAAAGCATAGCATGAAAATGGTATGATTGCAGTGAAAGACTTGCCCTCGGGCAGAATTACTATGGATGGATATATATATATATATATATATATATATAACTATACTAACCAAAATGGATGGATTACGGAAAAATATGAGAATATCCAGGCTACAACATACTAGAAATTCATTAGACAAGAAATGGATGCACAACAAACTGTTATCGATAGGATAACAAAGAGAGCTTTACAGTGGTATGGACATGTACAACGGATGTCAGATGAACAGTGGCCTAAACGGTTATTAGATTGGATGGTACCCAGGCAGAAGGAAGAGGCGGAGACCTAGAAGAACATGGTATGAGCGAATATATGATGCCATGATGATGAGGGGTATGGGGGAAGGACTAGGCCTATGGGAAGATAGGAATCTCTGGAAAGCAGAAATTATTGGCGAACTACTGTAAAGTGGAAAGCCTGTATTAATTATTAAGTAATATAACTAAACTAACTCACTGACACTATCGAACCCGTAGATTCATGGCCGCGCGAACATAACCTCACCATACATCCATATCCTCAGCTAATGTTTTCCAACCATTCCCTGTATAATCTGCTTCTCTCAAATCATGGTTAATGTTATTCTCCCACCTCATTCCTGGTCTAACAACTGGGCGTTTTCCTCTGGTTTTCCTACAAGAAGCTTCCATACACTTATTTCATTCCCCATTCGTACCACTTGTCCTACCCATATCACAGTCTACGAGACTTAAACTGTTCTTATCTTATATGGCTTCCTATAAATACCATGTAGTTCATTGTTATGTTGTGTTCTCATATAGATATGAGTCTGAGTATTTTTTATATTTTAATTGAATAAGAAAAAGAAGATTAGAGGTTAATTAAATTGTATGAAACACATTGCGACACACCAAATATGGCGGTTGTTGAGTCAGTTTTTAATGTATCATTTCAGGAAAACCCGTACTTCTAATGAGTCGGATTTCGCTGAGTTTTTGACAATACCTACCTCGGTATATTTAATAGCATATACCGAGTTTTGTTGTGAATCATAGAAAATTGCTCTCAACACACCAGCAATCACTGAAACCATCGAAATATACCAAAATAATTGGCATGGACTACTCCTTAGAATTCCAAACAATAGACTACCTCTGATGCTGTTCTACAGATCCACTGGGCGAAGAGACCCTGGACAACCTAA
Organism: Diploptera punctata; assembly: GCA_030220185.1. Lineage (NCBI taxonomy): Eukaryota > Metazoa > Arthropoda > Insecta > Blattodea > Blaberidae > Diploptera > Diploptera punctata. The sequence continues at coordinate 75,618 of JASPKZ010001609.1, read as the reverse complement.
GAAGTGACGGATTGACCAATTTTTATCCTGAAGCGGAACAGACCAATGGCCTAATCCCTGACTGTTATTGATGATGGTGATCATAGAAAATTTCGACGCTAGAGCAATTTTTAAATTTTCGTTCCAGGTGAACTCCTATGCCTTATAGATTTAGAGCATAACATATAGCGGATGATACTGGCTGTAACTGAAAACATATATGTACAAATTTTCATGAAGATCTGTATACAAATATCTACAAATCACAAACATACGTAGGGTGTATTTGTACATATAAAGATTGGATGTATATACCAATATGGCACGGAATAAATCCCATCATTATGTCTTCTTACAATTAGTAGAATCAACCTTGTTTCGATTATAAGAGAAGTTTACTAACTTTAATACACGGATTTTGAAGAGAGAAATTTACGTATGATCCTGGATTGCCTGGATAATTCAAGTGGTAAAAGCACCAGTTCGTAAAATTGGTGATCCTGGGTTTAAATCCGGGTTCTAGTAGAAATTTTCCTTTTAGTTGTATGTACTATTACGACAAAAAAAAGTATCTCGAATCCTAGATATTGAGTATGTTCTTGTAGATAGTCTTCTTCTTGCATATATTAGGCAAGTCATAACTTTCTCCATTGATATCAACGGGATATATAAGGTTTTAATCTGGATGCATCTTAAGATAATTGCACCCAAAAGCCTGTTGAAAAATACTCATCCTTTGTAGTCTTTCAATATTTATTCCCCATAAGGTTTACACAGCCTCTCAACTTAAGAGCAAGTTTTTTCTCAACTTCCAATGTTGCTTACGTAATCGCCTATATTTATCATGAAGTTCTTGTACTGCTAAATATTTCTAACAATTTTGAATTCACATGCATTAATTCTTGTTATGAAATTATATTATTATTACATAATATGATTTATTTTGTTAATTTCTATAACCCTACTTTCATTTTTTCGCGGAATATCTCGTCTCCTTCAGGGAAAGATAAAATATTATTTACGATACTTTGGTGTACAGAATATAATTACATTCAAATGAATATGAATGTTCATTTTTCATTAAAGCACTACATACACAGTATAATTTATAGAGTTAATTCTGCTACTATAAAAATAGTACAGGTACACATGCAGAGCGATTCTAAAGTATTTCCGGGATTTGGTGGATTATAGAACAGTAAACAGAGAGATATGACGGAACCATTTGTTTCAGGGGATAGAGAGTCTATCATAGTTTCATCTACCGTATACCTTCCAGGTATCCAATCTACAACCTTCGCCTCGGTGAAGATAAATTCTTCTGTTTCTTTCACTGAGGTCTTAAGATCTGGCACCTCTTCACAAAATACAAGTGCCAACAACTATATTCAAGCCTATGACCGGCAAATGCCAACATCAAACTTAAGCGATCATGCAGATAAGATGCTCCAAGATATTTAGCTCTTGTTGACAGGATTATCTAATCTAATGGAACGTATTCTCTTCATGAAGGAACTTAAAAACCTATGCTTTACATAGAAGCATAGGTTAATTCCACTTGGATGGCCTAGAAAAGTGGGGCTCATTCTGCGTTACTTGGTTTTCGGACTCTCTGCTTGCCGGCACTGCAGTTTCTGACGCCCTATTCTAGTGTGATTTTTTTACAATGTTCTGCCCTAGGGTAGATCGTTCACTGCAATTATAGCATTTTCATGATATGTTTTGCAGCTTTACTAGGAAAATATTATATGTGTGACAGCTTTCCGTTGCTTTCCATACCGATAGATAGCCTACTGTTAATGATGACCAGATAATGTTCAGGAACCTCATGGGCCTCACATCTACATGACATTTGTCTTAGAGATGAGGAAAAAGCCCGGGAAAAAACTTCACCCAGAAAACTTGTCGCGACCGCGAATCGAAGCCGCGCCCGCTGTGTGACAAGGCAGCACGCTACCTCGAGACCACAGCTGTGGACTCTAGTGTGATAATATCCACTATTTATTACCCAACCTTGAATCATCAGGCGAATATATCTTGCCGCCGAAATGGGTAGGGTTAAAGAACCACAGCCCCATCTCGACAGTCACGAAGATATTAGCTACCAAGAAAGCCCCGTTGCCTACAGTATGCAGCATGCTGGACGGTCTTTGTTTTCGATCTTCAATTATATTATATAATAAGTAGCCTTGATAAGTTGAATAGCCTGATAGTGCATGTAATGTATGCAGGTACGGTGGGAGGTATGAGCGCCCGCGTGTGTATGTGTGTGGGGGTGTGTGTATGTATATGTGTGTATATTTGTTTTCTCTCTCTCTCTCTCTCTCTCTCTCTCTCTCTCTCTCTCTCTCTCTCTCTCTAAATTTCTTTTTTAGCTTTTTTTTTTCAATTATTAATATACAGAATGAGAAGACGTTTTTATATCTATACACATGGTATTTTCATGGATGAGTGTAGATGTGTATTTTTGTGTATGCAGTGTAGACATAGATTATATATACATATATATATATATATGACATGATAAGAAAAATAAATGCCTGGACGGGATTCGGACCCGAACCTCTGAGTTGATATTTCAGTGCGCTACCACTTACGCTACTAGGCAAATCCAGAACAAACTTTTATTGTTCTTATACGTATTCTCTATTATTACCAGATGTAGCGGGATCTCGGTCTCCACTGTCACCTAGTAGCTACTATAACAGGTAAGCAAATTAAAGATAATATTTTTACTTTATAGCAGTGACGCTTTTTCGATGTTATATTTTTTTTGACATTGAGCAATGCAAGCTTAATATGACAAAAAAAATTAATTATAACATTGATAAAGCGTCACTGCTATAAAGTAAAAATATTATCTTTAATTTGCTTACTTGTTATAGTAGCTACTAGGTGGAAGTGGAGACCGAGTTCCCGCTACATCTGGTAATAATAGAGAATATGTATAAGAAAAATAAATGTTTCTTCTGGATTCGCCTGGTAGCGTAAGTGGTAGCGCACTGAGATATCAACTCAGAGGTCCGGGTTCGAATCCCGTCCAGGCATTTATTTTTATTATCATGTCATATTAAGCTTGCATTGCTCAATGTCAAAAAAATTAATTATAACATATATATATACACACACACATTGTTTTGATACTGGTGTGTAGCCATGTAGGTATTTGTTTATATTAACATTTATTTTATTCATGGAAAAATAATGCACATACGGCCAAACAGGCCCTTGCGCAATGTAAATGCATACGTATTTCCGTTCTTTTGAAAAAGGCAATAAATTCCAATCATTCATTCACTGAACGGCACCATCACCGTCACAACTATATCTTTGCGGTGTTCCATACACACACCTTCGGTGACGCGGCAGACAAAAATATTGTACTTCAGTACAAAATGCTTTCTGTTTTAACAGTGAGTGTCATGTTTAATCTACTGTTATGGCTGCCCTCGTGCGGTAAAATTTACAAGTTATTGCGTGTTGTCAATTACATATTTATGTAAAATTCGACAGAATCTTTATCTTCTGATACAAATATTTTCGTCATGTCTGTCGGGGCTACTGTTCTATATACATTCGAAACTCTGGAAATACCTGCCGTGAAAGTCTACAATTTTACATCAATAATTTTGATTATAATATTTATCATTTTAAAAAAGAATAAAGATAAAAAATTATGGGAACTGCAACTGAATTACAGGTGATACTCCGGTATCTTATCATATGAGATAGTAAGTCATACTACCAAGTACTTCTTTGATAGCTATTTCTTGTTGCTATCTTATAGATAATAATTACTACCTACCTACCTAGATAGGTAGATAATTACTAATATTTCTAAAATGAAGAGGTTATTGGCCCTCACGTCCACAAATGAGTTTAAACAGCTGATCTTGAACCTTCATATCATGAAGTCTCAATCAAATTGGTGAAAACTCAAAAGAGGCAGAGGATAGAAGTGATGCCTTCAGAATCCAGTCTTATGAGAATCACAGAATAGTAAAAGTAATATCCAATTCATTCATATAAATTACCTCATAATGTTACTTCCCATTGTAAATTTTTATTGAAGCTGTACATCTTTTATTTTAAGACTGTAAGGTCCAAGTTACTATTAACTTTTTTTTTTTAAATTAGACTGAACAGTCGTGGAACCTACTAATTTTAATTGTAACTTTATCTGAAAAGCATCCACTGCTGTGGTCTCGAGGTAGCGTGCTGCCTTGTTACACAGCAGGCCTGGGTTCGATTCCCGGTTGGGACAGGCTCCTAGGTGAGAGGTTTTTTAGGGTTTTTCCTCATCTGTAAGACAAATGTCAGGAAGCTTAGGGCCCAACCGTTCCCAAAAATCATCTGGCCATCATCATCATCATCCTTATCATTATCATCACCATCCTTCACCGTTGTGGAAAGTAATGGGAAGCTACTACACCTAGTAAAGCTGCAATGCATAGCATGAAAATGCTGTGATTGCAGTGAAAGACCTGCCCTCAGGCAGAATTACTATGGATGGATGGATCTGAAAAAAAATATTGAGCTATTAATACACTTTGTAGTTTAGTGGACAATTAAAAAATCAATTGATTTTAAGTTTAAGTCAAGCATTAATTTTAGCATTTTAAATTTGAGACTGATTATTCTTATAACTTAATAGTTCAGGTAACAAATAGACAAGTCTAGAAACTGAGATACGCTATTTCATGGAGGAAAAAAAATTAAAATAATTCTAACTATATTTGACCATTATTATGGTAAGATTAGATCTAAAATATAATTGCACACAGAGTTTTGAAATATTTCCTAGAATTAAATACTTTTTTTAACATCTTGTTTCTCCAAAATAACATGCTGGACTTGGTCTACTTGTGCTCTGAACCATACAATTGGCATCATCAACTTCCCTCTTTATCTTTTATAATGGATAATTTGTTTGTGCTTAATGTTGGAAAGTGAGGGCTATTCTCATTTCCCTGGTTTATGTTAGGAAGCATACACAAGAAATGAAATTATTATTATTTTTCATTATTATTATTATTATTATTATTATTATTATTATTATTATTATTATATCTATAATGGCAGTCCAATGTTGGTCCATAGCCTCTGCTTTTTTAGAAGTTACTAGATCATGTTAATTTAGTTATGGTTCTTTCCCTAAAGATGTCATGAATGGTATGGTGTTAACATACTGACTCAAAGAGACATCTAGTAAGCAACTAGTGTATTACTAGGATGTAGGAGGTCGGTAAATTTTGCAAAGAGGTGTCTTTATTCACGCATAAGGATATTTTACGAACATAAAAACCTTAGGCTATGTCCGTCCCGGAGGACATCCTCCGTGGATTTTTCCATCTACAAAAATACATCAACCCCGGCAAGGTTTGAACCCGTGACTCTCGGGACCAGGGGCAAGGAACATAACCACTAGTCCACCGCGGCCGACTATTATTAAAACATTATTATTATTAACTCCACCATTGCCGGTCCCAACTCCGGATGAGAAAGGAGGAGGGGGAGGAGTAACACCTCGTTAAAAACCCTAGGTTCAGTTGACCCGACTGATAGTACCTTGTGAAGGTCCCTAGTCAGAGTTATGGTGAAGACCCCAACGGCGGATGCAACGCAGTAGGAGACCTACGGTATGGTGCAGACGGCGGATAAGGCAATAAAGGTTGGATCAGACTCTTAGCTGAAGTGAAAGCAACTGATCTATGGAGCACTCCAGAAAAAGTATCTGGTCCTCCAGGTTGGGAGTTGATGCTATGGACCAGCTCCTCATACATTGTGAAAAAACTTAATGCTAAAAACCAAAATATATAGATTGTATATTTTGGTTGAGGATACCGTACATGTAACAGAAAAAAATCCTGAAATAAAATTTAAAAAAAAAAATAATAATAATAATAATAATTATTATTATTATTATTATCATCATCATCATCATCATCATTATTATCATTATCATTATTATTATAGTTGTGTTCTCGATTTTTGTTATTATCGTAGAATTCTAATTTTAGTTTTTTGAGCAATTGTTATTGTGGAGGTCTTTCTGGCGACTATTTTAGCATTTTCTCTATGTATCTGGATAAACCACAGAAAACCGAGATCAGAAATCTGGTCTCGGGACCTTCGCCAAATGTGGCATATGTATGGCAGACTGTCAGGAGTCCGGGCCTGCTTATTTATTGATTTGAGGTGATTAAAATTATTAAACACGTTACACTTCCACATATCTTTATTCAAATTTTAAAATTCAGAATAACGTAATGTATTGTGATGTTGAGTGATTCCGGGTTCTGTGGCCGTGGTCCATAGTTGGTGTTGATACCAGACGTTTCGCCCTCAACTGCGGAGGGCATCTTCAGTGGCGAGTGCTTCTAGGCGTGTTTCCTGGTCGGAAGCTCTACTTAGAGCTCTAGTAGAGCTTCCGACCAGGAAACACGCCTAGAAGCACTCGCCACTGAAGATGCCCTCCGCAGTTGAGGGCGAAACGTCTGGTATCAACACCAACTATGGACCACGGCCACAGAACCCGGAATCACTCAACATCATGATTACCGGCCGTGAAAGCCTGCATTCAACGTAATGTATTGTTCGTTATATTAGGAATTCAGCGCCCACAAAGAATTGTGCTATTCTAGGCAGGCATTGCGTTGATACAACCTCCGAGGAGCTATAGTGTTTCTACAGCCATCAAGAAACAGAGAGGATGGTAAATCACAGGCACGTGTAACAAATCTGGCAGAGATTCCCTTGGGAGGAAACACGTCTTTGAGTTAAGTTTCTCTGTCATGCCTACAATAATGATTAAGTCATGTACCTTCCACCATTTCTACTCACCCCTTCTTCCTATCTCTCACCACCGTTATTTCAATAATTATAATGCCATTAATTTTAATTTCATTTGACTGACAACGAAGGGAAGTAATATTAGCCTACAATACTTATTAACCCGAGTCCTTTTAGTAGGCAACGAGTTTTTTTTTCTTTTACGGAAAGTCCTCTATCACTACAACTCATAGTGCATTTGCACCCCCTGTCGTGAAAGAAAATATACAGAAAAAATTAAGAAATATTAAAAAAATTAAGAAATATTGTTTTTATTAAGTCAATGTTTGAATAAAATTCATCCCCCGTCGGGAAATAAAACATACAGATAAAAATTAAGATTTATTTTAAACTCACTGTTCGATAGTTCGACCATTTACCGTATATAGAGCAGAAACTAGGGCTGATACAACAAAAAATTTAACAAATAATAAGCACATGTGAAATGAAAATCTTAAGAACTATTCAGGGGAAATCATTATTTGATAAGATACACAACACACAAACTAGGGACAAATGCCATATTCAAGACAAAACCAAATAGATAGACGAAAATATTGGAAAGGTCATATAGAACAAATGGAAGACAACCGACTTGTAAAAAGAGCTAAATAAGATAGACCAACAGACGGGAGAAGAACAAGAAAAAGACCAGCTAAGAGATGGATAGACAGTGGATGCACATACAATACGTCTTCCTCCGAGGAGTAATTTTGGAAATAAACAGGATTAAAACCCTACAAAGTATGATTAAGAAGAAAAAGATTGTTTGAATAAAAATTCATCCCACTGTCGGAAAAGAAAATACACATAAAAATTAACTTAATTGGCAGAAAGTAAATGTAGATATATAAATCATAGTTTATTAGTTAATATTATAGTATGGAGATGCAGAAGCATCTCCCTGAAAGTAATCCTGGTGGCACCCATGCTACAACTGGAATAAATTTTCATTTATGCGAAATCCTGTTTAACCGAATACATACCCGCAATCTCCGATTGAGGGTCTTTCCACTTTTCAGCGGTTGCCCTTTTACCAGCCGGCTGCTGGCCCTTCACATCCACATGTGTCAATCACAGAGGTAGATGATCAACAGCCAGTGTAGGGGTGACATGTGGTTAGCATGTCGAGTCCCCCAGCCTTTATAGTTGGTTCCTCAACCTGGAGCCGCTACTTATTGTAGCTACCCAATTGCCTCACGATGCTGGGTGGGCACCGGTCCCATACTGGCCGAAATACCATGAGAAAATTTCTTCCCCCGTGGAGACTCGAACCAGCGCAAGTCCCGTAGCTCTGCGCCAAGGCTTCCTACCTTAACCGCTCGGCTACCCGCAATCTAAGTTTTCAAATATGTCTTAACTTATACACTGTGTGGTCCACCGATGCGGTCTCGGGTAACGTCGGTGCCTCATACACATAGGGTCCAGGGTCGATTTCTGGGTGGTGTTTTTTTTTTGGGATAACCTAAAACAAATCGCCACCAACAGTATCATATACCTATTAATTGCAAAGGGGCTTTAAATTTAATCGAAACACGTGGTGCTTAATCTAGCGATTAAAAAAATATATGCGGTACACCATCACTCATCCTAACCCGGAATCGAAAATTTAATAATTAAAATTTCAAACCACGCCTAGTATCGATCCTGGACCTGCTAGTCAGTAAGTAGCCATGCTACCCCTTGAACTAGCATTACATACTGCATATTAACTTCAAACATAAAAATAAATAATTTACATCCCACTCCGTAAAATAATTTTCGCAATAAGGAAGGAAATGCGAGAACGAAAATTTTACTTCACATAAAAATAAAAACTAAATTGTTGTGAAGTTTTCCTTCACTACCGCTGTTATATGAGGACAAAATGCCTGCTTCTCATGCAGCGAAACTATATTCGATTCAATTTAAACACATTAAAGGGTAAATATGTATATTTTCATGTTAACTTCTTGTAGGAAATCCATAGAGAAACCGCCTTCTAGTAGATCGAGAATGAGATGGGAGAATAACATTAACCACAAATTAAGGGAAATAAATTATGCAGGGGATGATTAGAACACATTATGTATGATAGGGAATAATGGAGAGATTATGGCACGCAACCATAAACCTCCGAGTATAATAGTGCCAGTGAGTTAGTACTTCATATGTAGATTTTTATTGATTTTATTAAACACAATGTGTACATTTAGAGTTTTCACCAGTCTTTTGTAATTTTGGTGAGAGGCTCAGTTCTGCTTTGGCATTTCATTAGGTGGTACCTGGAGCATGGCTCGTCGCAAAGCTTACATCTGCAGTCCTCCTTCGGGTCGTGGTATGACGGATTCTGACATATTTTCCAGTGGAAACCATGCGCGGCGAAGCGTGTGTATAGGTGGCGAAGTTGGAAGTTCGGTCCTTTCCACACATCAGTTTTCATCGTTTCTGTGTCCATTATTTCCATCGGTATTTCATTGGCTTTGTTTTCTCTCTCTTTGATGGCGTCTTTATATGCCTGGGTTTCTGGTAGATTGAAGCGAAGCTTGATGTCCTCAATGAAGTAGGATTCATGTGCTATTCTGTAGGCGTAGCTGTTTCTTGTGTACTTTGAGAGTGACAAGGCCCTCTTGAGATATCTGGCTTTGACATTCTCCAATTTCTTGAGGTTTTTCGCTGTTAGGTGAATCCAAATTATCTGAATACCGTATGTGGCCGCTGGTGCTACTTTGAGTTGGAACAGTGCCATCGCCGTTGGCAGGGACAGTCTCTCAAGCTTGGGGATGTCGAACATCGAATTTATTGCCGCTGTGGTCCTGTCTTGTATATGCATAGTGAACGTGGTTCCAGTGGTCTGCAGCGTCACTCCCAGGTACTTAAAGTTGGGGACTATTTCTAGGGCTGAGTCGCCGCACATAAAGTGGTCATTTTTTGATAATCTCCCTCCTCTTCTAAACTTCATTGCTTTTGTTTTGGAGCTATTTATTTCCATTGAATTTTCTGACGCCCATTTTCTGATATTCTTCATGGCCTCCTGCAGATCTTCAGGACTCTTGGAAAGGATGGCCATGTCATCGGCATACATTAATAGCTTTGTATTTCTTGCGTGTATAGCTTGTCCAATATCGGCCGTCATAATGTTAAAGAGGACTGGGCTCAGTGGGTCTCCTTGTAGGACTCCTCGTGTTTGAGCAATTTCTTTTGACATTGATATGCCATCGTAGATTGCTACATAGTTGGTGCTGAGAATCGATTTTATTGTCTCCAGTTCGCGACTTGACCTGCCCAGTGCGTTCTCCAGCTTGTGACAAAGTAACTTTCTGTTAATGCTGTCAAATGCTTTTGAATAGTCGATGAATATTGCATACAGGGGGGTGTTTGGTTGTGCCATGCTATTTTCTATCTCAACTAGGATTTCTTGTACTGCATGTAAAGTCGATCTGCCTGGAGTGAATCCGAATTGATTCGTGGGGATGTTTGCTCGTAATCTTAGCTCGATGCGCTCTAGTATGATTTTGGAGAATAGTTTGAACATTGTGTTCTCCAAACCGATTCCCCTGTAACTGTTTGGGTCGTCTTTCCTGCCTTTGCCTTTGTGGAGTACCACTATTATTGTCTTTCTCCATTGCTGTGGGATTGTGCTGTTCGTGAGGCATTCGTTGTATAGGAGGGCTAGCGGTACTGCCAGATCTTGAGACAAGGTTTTCAGGTGTTCCGCGAATATCCCATCCGGACCAGCAGCCTTGTTGTTTTTAGTATTGCTTATGAAGCGGGCTACATCGTCAGGAGTGATTGGGTCGTCGAGTTCCGTTCTTGTATTATGCATGTGCGGCGCTGGATCAACTGCTGTTTCGCTCTTCTCTCCTAGTAGGTTTCTGAAGTGGGTTTCCCATTGCTCCAGATTCACGAGAGGAGTTGGGTGACGTTTCTTGGAAGTCCTTAATATATTATATGGCTTAATTTCTGTTTCGGCGATTAGGATTTGTTCTAGGTGTAGATCATAGGCTGTCTTCTTTTCTTTTAGTAGGCGTTTGTACTCCCGGCGTTGTTCTGCGTAGTCCGTTAGTGCGATGTTTTCAGGTTTTCTGGCTTCGTGGAGGAGCTGTAGAGTTCTTTGCCTTGATAAGTAACATTCCTCGTCGAACCATGGCTTCGCCGTGCGTGTTGCCCTGGTTACCTTATTGGTGGCCTGTGCGATGTTCTTGTAGATTTTTGTAATTAATTCTCAGAATGTTGTATAAAATCTAAATATCAGCAAAAATTAATTTACTTATACAGTATATACGCTGTGATCTCGAGTTAGCGTGCTGTCTTGTCACGCTGCGAGCCCGAGTTCGATTCCCGGTCGTGACAAGCTTCCTGCGCGAGGTTTTTCGGGGGTTTTCCTCACTTGTAAGACAAATGTCAGGAACCTTTGAGGCCCAAACGGTTCCCGAACATCATCTGGCCATCATCATTAACATTATCATTCCTGGTGTGGAAAGCAACAGGAAGCTATTATCGCCTCAATATGATGGTTATCCAGCGGCTGGCTTTCTTTCCACGCAGCTCTTATATATAATTAAATATAGTAGTAGTAGGACTTTATTAGACAAAAAGTAAGATATTTACAATATTATTTACAAATATGGGTCGCACGGGCAGTAAGCCGTAAGTTCTGTTGACAGTCCGTTACAATAAAGTAATAATTGGTACTAGTGTAAAGAAAAATAAACAAAAACAGCAATAACATTACAATTACATAAAGAAAACACAATAAAAATATTACAATTAAATAATAACACAATAGCATTATACACTAAAAACATAAATAATTAAATATAAATATGTTAGACTACGGTCATTATAATAATTCCGCATGTTAATCATCGTCAAGCATTGTCACGCGGCTCCCACATTTATATAAACGGACAACCATCATAGTGAGGCGGTAATACCACACCTATAATTCCCTAGTAAAGCTGCAAAGCATAGCATGAAAATGCAGTGGAGGACCTGCCATAAGGTAGAACACTATAAATAAATAAATACAGTACATGTATCTTCCTTTACATGAATCCCATGTTTCCATTAACATTTTCCATTGTATTAAGGCCTATAATAAATCATCCAAGTAAATTAAACAATTCAGGTGACAAACTACATTCACAACTTACATCTATATTTATTAAAATTTATGAAGACCGTCCACATTCTGTTTCTGTTATAACCTTTGTATTTTGTATAATGTACTAGCTAATACCTGCCGTGCGCTGCTACGCCTAAATAAATGAAAATGAATATGTTTTTATGTTTAGTTGAATAAGTAAAGGGGACAATAATTATAAATTTATATTTTTAGATACCCCGTGCAGATTACCTGGCGTTGCCCGGGAATCTACTTATCCCGATCTTCTTGACATAAATGAGCTGAAATACAAAAATCAATGTGTTTTATGTTTAGTTAAATAAGTAGAGGGAAAAATTTATATCGTAATTATTTTTAGATACACCATGCTATTTACCCGGCGTTGCGTTGTCCGGAAATCTGCTCATCCCGATCTTCTTGGCATAAATGAGCTAAAAAGACAAACGTTAATTTACTTCTTATGATTAGTTGAATAAGTAAAATGAAAAATAATTATAAATGTATATCGTAATTATTTTAAGATTCCTCGTTCTGATTGCCCGGTATTACCCGGGAATCTACTTATCTCGATTTTCTTGGCATAAATGAACTAAAATACAAAAATTTTATGGTGAGTTATCCGTAAAAGAATACCCGCCATGTGCTGCTATGCTTACACAGGAATCTACGTACTTGTCTCGATGAAAGACAAAAATGGTTATTGTGAGTTATCGGTAAGAGATAAACATATATTGTAGAGGACTTTTTTGTAGAACTTTTTGAGATATTCAATTCTGTGTACATTGATGTTGTGTATTTGTTATGGTTTTATGCAGCGTAAGCCATTTAAGCGTCCAAATAGCGATTTTAAAGGGTATAGGAGTTGAGTATCACAACTCTCTTATAGCCTATGTTCATTTCGGGAATCTCCTGAATATTTTGCAAAAAGCCCCATCACAATCGGATCAACGGTATGGCCGCGCATAAACAAACAAACGTTAATTTTTATATATTAGATTATGCAGACATCTTCTAATATGATGAAAGTTAAAAATTAAATTGTACCTGTTGGTAGGTGCCGTCGTCCTCAACTTGTTAATATATTGTATATAAAATTAACTGGAGCGCTTTTGGAAGTTACCTTCCATCCTCTGCAGGTTGAGTTTCCGTTACTTGTTGTTACACCTACCAACAGGTACAATTTAATTTTTAACTTTTATCATATGACTTCACCTCAACGGAATTTGATATGAATTTTACTAGTATTGATCTTCTAATATGAACAGATATCCCTTTTTAAAATGTTCACTAATTCATATAATTTATCACAACAGATTTTTTCTTTTTCTTTAAATCATATAGGCCTATGAGTCTCTCTCAAGTTATATTATCTTCCCGTTTATATTAATTTCTTTACTGTAAAAAATAGATCGCTATACAAACGGGCCATTTTGAATGTAATTACAATTTAATGGTATCAACACTAATCCTAAGACGGTTCTAATTAAATTTAACAAAGGAAAACACTAATTGGTAATTAAAATTATAAAATAATGAAGAACATAATTTTCAATTAATGTACTCAATAACTCGATAACTTGATTAACTAATACCCCTTAATTCAAATAATCATTCTAGCTGCACCTCCATAAAAATAGTTTTACAACGGAAGCCTCCTTCTTTTAGAATCATTCCTTTACGTTCTTACTAATGTAAATATTGTCTGTCTATATCAGTGCATCCCCATGTTGAGAAAGAATACTCTCTTATGGGAGTTACTTATCCAAACTTATTTCCCTTCCTACTAATTTAGTTACGCAAGTGACAAGTAGTTAGTCCATCGTCTCAAAGAGACACGTAGTAGGCAACTAAGATGTTATTTGGATTTCAAAAGCCGATTAGATTTTACTCAGATGCGCTAATTTAGGCATGAGGATCCCAAAATCTTCACAATTTGAAGTCCATCCCTGAGGACTTGTACTTGGATTTTCCACCCTAAATATTCATTGAACCCGGTCGGATTTGAACCTCCGACTCTCGAAACCAGAGGTCTTGTTCTTCGGCTTTCCCCCACTTATAGGTTTGCCGACTTCGGTTTTCATTTATATCTATCATTCCAATCTCCTTCTTCCAAATTTCCCTCATACATTATAGTTCTGACATAAGTTTTCCATTTCCATCTTTGTCTGCCATGTTTATTTCTTCCAGGGAATGACCATTGGTATATAGTTTTGCCATATTTCATCTTCCATTCTCTTTACATGACCTTACCATTTAAGAGTTTGATTTTCAATCCTCTTAACAACAGAAGTAGGGACATTAATTTCTCTCCAAAGGAATTACTTAATACTTAATACAGGCTTTCCACTTTACAGCAGTTTGCCTTTGATTCCTGCTTTCCAGAGATTCCTATCTTCCCATTGACCAACTTTCATACCCCTCTTCATCATGGCATCATATATTCCCTCATACCATGTTCTTCTACTTCTCCCCCTCTTCCTTTTGCCTGGTACCATCCAATCCAACACCTGCTTCGGCCACTGGTCTTCCGACATCCGTTGTACATGTCCATACCACTGTAGAACTCTCTTTGTTATCCTATCGATAACAGTTTCTTGTGCATCCATTTCTTGTCTGATATATGTATTTCGAATATGTTGTAGCCTGGATATTCTCATACTTCTCCGTAATCCATCCATTTCTGTCGCCAAGATTTTCTGCATCCTTTCATTTATTGTCCAGCTTCCAAAGGAATTCATTTATTATTTTATCATGTCTTGTTTTTTGAAGGCATCTTCTAAGATAATCAAATTCAACCATTTCTGACAGTAAAATATGCCAGAAACTAGAGATCATCATCATAATCATCACTCGGTATCATGGCAGCTGCCGCAGTCTTCCGGAAACCAAACGCCATTCCTCTCTGCCCATCCATTGATCTTCCTTCAATCGTCTGATATTCATAGCTGCTAGTACCCCTTCTATCTAGGTTTTCTTCGGTCTTCCTCTCTTCCTCCTTTCTATTGGGATCCATTCCATAACAATTTTAGGCAATATTTGCTCTGATATTCTTTTGACAGAAACTAGAGATAAGGAACTTAATCCCTAGACTAAAAGAAAAATATGTTTCCCTCATAAAATGATAGTAATATTTGTTTTACACAACTTTAGCTTTTATAAAACAGATACATCATGAAGTAACAAAGTTATCTAAACCCCTTCACTGGTTTCAATTAACGTTTGAAATTTGTAGGATGAGCAATCCTTAATTAATTAATAACATAATAACGAAGGGTTTCGCAGGTAACATTATGAAACGACCCCTCACTTCAATTACAAAATAGGAACAAATGCTTGGACATAAATATTCACGCTATACGTTACAAATAAATCCAATACACTAATTCTCCTCCTATTACTGTAATAAATGTATCCGCATTCTACCACAAATTACACAGTCACTGTGCTACCTCTAACAGTCTTCACATCAGAACAAAGGGAATGAGTCGGTCTGTTAATTAATGGACACCTGATCTGCACTGTTATTTCAAGAGTCCCCTGTATTGTTTATTTGTGTGCATTTTTCCTGTTGTTACAGATACTCTAAAATTATATTATAATTATCCCTATGCACGCCGCGCTGTAGCATAGTTGGTTAACGCAATACGCTAGAAACCAGAAGGTCGAGGGTACGAGTCCCGATAAGGTCAAGATTTTTAAACTGACCAAAACCTTCTGGCGGCAGTATGACCCTGGGGTCAACTCAGTCTCTAACGGAAATGAGTACCAGACGCTTGTCCTGGGGGTAAAGCGGCCGTCACCAGGACTAACATCAAGTGCCGATTGTCTATAAAAAGTTGGAGTCTTAACCTCCTATTACCCAAAGGGTCTCCTATGGCCTTTTGTGGGATCACTTGTGAATTATGCATTATAATGACTACTTTTTTCTTTGCTTTGTTTAACCTCTCCCATTATAGTACTTTTACAAGCTCCATTCTATCTGCGCCTTATAGAGATACGACCTGTCAGTAAATGACTTTAAATTATTGATCAAATACTTTTTAGATCACACAAGGACAAGGAGGACCTCCCGGGATGAGTGATGAGCTCAATTTCAAGGTTACCTGAGATATATGCCAAACCCTCATGCATTTATAGTAAACAAGGCAAATGTCATATAGATTACTGTGATGGTCTGATAGAGTTTGGGAACTGATTGGGTCTTAAAGTTTTCTGATATTTGACTTGATGTTGAGGAAAAAAAACCACCTAGGAAACGTTTCTCGGCCGGTGGTTCTTCCAATTATATGGATGCGAATGATATTATATATTAACTGTATAGTATAACTAACATTATAGGTTATTAATTTAGTTTTTTAGTAAACAACCCAGTCACATCATTATTTAAAAACACAATTATTGAACACACAATTATCAAATGTGTAGTTCGAAGGAATCTGTTCATTATTTGCTATATTCAACGTATTTATTGGAGAGTCTGTCACTGAAAAATAATGCTCTGACCTGTTCAGAATTTTAAAAAAGGAGGAGCTTTCTTTATCACAAAAGTAGGAGCTGGTAAACAGAATTCGTTAAAGATCTAGGTGAAACACGACTGTCATTGGCTGTAAAACAAAATTCATTATAACTTAATTGGTCACTAACTCCCATTTGGGGCATGAGTTAAATAGTCAGGGTTATTAAATCTAAAAGATTCGTTTTGGTAGGTCACTTATCTCTATTGAATAACATCATAAATGTTTTTATTTTATCGAGGAATCCTTGGAGGATATATTGTTATAAAGGCTTAAGCTTAAGTGGGGGGATAATTAGGATGAAACTTAGGAAATTGAATTCTGTTGACATCAAATGGATTCATTGAACAGAGAAAAGTGAAGTTTGCAGGATCTAAAAAACACGGCACTGAAACTGCTGGTCTCAAAAACCAAACAGTCTTCTGTGAATATGTAGTTTACCATTTTCGCGGATTGAAACCCGGAAGATATTTTTTTCATGGAATAAACATTTTGAGTATCTATGGCTTCATTTGTAAGGGAAAAAGGCGTTTTGGTTCCCTTGTCCTATATTTAGGCAAATACAGTAACCTCAAGCTTGAATTAAGGACCTGTGAACAACATGTGTTGGCTTTTCATGCCCAATTTCGAATTACGGCACTAATTATTCAAGTTTTAAAAAGTTTATTTAACATATTAACTACACTTCTTAAAACCGGCGTTAAATAAACAAGCCATGGAGACAGCCATCAACAAGTATATTTGCTTGGTGAAAATTAGAGTCCGAATTTTAAAGGAAATAGCTTTTTTATATGTTATATCACAGAACATTAAATAATATATATTAGAGTTTAATTAGAATAGGCTCAGGATAGCACAAATATATTTTCCGTTTTTTATTTTATAATTTTAATGAAGCTTATATTCCCTTTTTAAGCCATGCCAGTTGTTACTGACCTATGTTTGACAGTAATTAACACATTCCCAATAATTTACGTTATTATATTACAGAAACCTTAAAAATAATAAAATTAAAGCTTACAGTATAAAAAATCTAAACTTTGTGAAATTAACAAAATGCAGCGAGTTGGAGTTAAAAAAACAATACCAAGAATCCACCTATGATTTATTTTCACTATTTAACTCATGCCCCAATTGGAAATCATTGACCAATAACGTTTCAATGAATTTTGTTTCACAACCAATAACAGTCGTGTTTCACTTCGCTGTTTATCGAATTCTGTTTACCAAAATAAAGATAACACCTCCTTTTTTTAATATTCTGAACAGGTCAGAGCATTATTTTGCAGTGACTGACACTCTAACAAATATGTTGAATATGTACAGATTCCTTCAAATTACACATTTTACAATTACTTACTTACTTACTCACTGACACTATCGAATACGTAGGTTCATGGCCGCGCGGACATAAGCTCTCCATACATCCCTATCCAGAGCTAATGCTTTCCAATCATTCCCTGTATAATCTACTTCCCTCAAATCATAGTTAATGTTGTTCTCCCACCTCATTCTTGGTCTACCAACTGGGCGTTTTCCATCTGGCTTTCCTACAAGAAGCTTCCATGCACGTCTTTCATTACCCATACGCGCAACATGTCCTGCCCATTGCAGTCTACGAGACTTAACTGTTCTTATTATATCTGGCTCCCTATAAAGACCATGTAGTTCATTGTTATGTAGTCTTCTCCATTCACCTGTCTGTTCATCTCTCTTTGATCCAAAAATTTTCCTAAGAACTTTATTCTCAAATACTCGTAATTTCCTTTCCTCCCTTAAAGTAAGAGTCCATGTTTCGCTCCCATATAACTGGTAGAATAATAGTTTTATATATTTTCAGCTTAACGTTTTTAGAAAGGAGTTGGGACATCAAAAGTCTCTGCAATGCATAATAGCAAGCATTTCCAGAATTGAGCCTATGTTTAATTTCTTTGTGCATCTCATTCCTATTTGTGATTATTGTTCCTAGGTATTTGAACTCAGCAACTTCCTCAAAATTTCCCTCATTTGTCATTAGCTGTCCATTTCCATTATATACTAAATTTCTACGTGTGACCATATATTTAGTTTTACTGATATTTACTTCCAGTCCTAATGTCTTAGTGTTACTCAATAGTGCGTGCGTGTTGGCCTTTAGTATCTCCTCGCTATCGGCCAGTAGTACTACATCATCAGCATAAACTAACAGCTTATTAATACCATTGAGTTGTAAGCCTTCCTCATTCTCTAAAGATTTAATGGCATGCTTTAGTACAAAATTAAATAGTAGAGGAGATGGTGCATCTCCTTGCTTCAACCCATTCTGGATTTCAAAAGTGTCTGAAAACCGTTTGCCTACACGCACCCTACTCATTGAGCCATTTAGACACATTCGTATAAGTCTAACTAACTTTTTAGGAATTCCAAACTCCAGCATACACATTTTACAATTGTGTTCAATAATTGAGTTTTTAAATAATGATTTTACTGAGATGTTTCCTACAATAATTAATTAATAACCTATAATGTTGGTTATAATATACAGTTTGATGTGCTTCCTTTTTTCCACTAGGGTGCATTCTTACAATATTACAATCTTAGTGGGTTGTCGCTGATTGTCATCCTATATGGCAATAAATAATATGATCAAGTTGCAGTGAATAAACATAACACATATCTGATTTGTTTTCAAACATCGCCGTTTACATTAAATACACAAATATTTTAAAATATCAGTATCTATATTTAAATAATGATTTTTTTAGTAAACAGCTTAATTTTATTCGTTAAAGAGTCCTAACAAATGCCACTCTTAACTTTCAATTCCTCTAGATAAATTGGAAATCACTCGTGGCATTACTTATGATGTTTCTTGTACAAAGACGTTCTACATTCAAAGAGACAGAATCTAACAACCAAACATATTATTTTGTTGATTATAATTAATTATACTATTCAAATATAGTTGAGTGAAAGCAGCAAAAATTATGTATTCCTTTATTATTATTATTATTATTATTATTATTATTATTATTATTATTATTTATTATCATATTATCATTATTATTATTATATAATATTATAATAATCATTATATTAATATATCATTATTATTAATAATATCATTATTATTATCATCATTATTATTAATAATAAAATCATTATTATTATCATCATCATCATCATCATTAATAAAATCATTATTATTATCATCATCATCATTATTATTAATAAAATCATTATTATTATCATCATCATTATTATATTATTATTATTATTATTATTATTATTATTATTATTATTATATTATTATTATTATTATATTATTATTATGTCCACCGCTGTGGTCACGAGGTAGCGTGCTGCCTTGTCTCGTAGCGGGCCTGGGTTCGATTCCCGATCCGGGCAGGCTCCTAGGCGAGGTTTTTTTCGGGATTTTTCCTCACCTGTAAGACAAATGTCAGGAATTTTAGGGCCCAACGATCTCCGAAAAATCATCCAGCCATCATCATCCTTATCATTACCATCATCATCCTTCACCGGTGTGGAAAGAAGCGGGAAGCTACCACACCTAAAATTCCCTAGTAAAGCTGCAAAGCATAGCATAAAAATGCTACGATTGCAGTGAAAGACCTGCCCTCGGGCAGAATTACTATGAATGGTATTATTATTATTATTATTATTATTATTATTATTATTATTATTATTATTATTATTATTATTATTATTATTATTATTAATAAAGTCCTCGTTTGGAAATGTTTTCCTTTCTTGTTTTTTTAATTATCATTTTCCCTTTAACAACCGATCTCTAGTGGCTATGTAAGAATAACACTCAAACTAGTTTACTTAATTTGGTCTAATTTCAAATATGAATTCTAAAAAGCTAATTTTTATGTAGAAAGAAGAAATAGACGAGGTTGAACTAGGATAAATTACAAGGCGGCGGATTTCAACATGATAGTTAAATAACCCCATTTGCTTGAATGTGTGTGTGGTATCTATGTGTGGTGAGCATTATGCAGATATGAGGCAGATGCATTTCGATTCTTTATTCGCATCACGTTTCATTTAGTAGTAGTCGTTTGGAAAACTTCCATCTTCTTCAAGCAAGGAATCCGTCTTGTTCACTTGAATTTAGAACACCTCAACTTCCTAAACCCCGTTCCATCAAGTAAATTGAGTAATATCGTGCCCGTTCATTCCAAGTGCATGTCTAATAAGTAATTTTACTGTGTGATATCTTCAACTACACGTTTACTCAAATATAGGTCTATATTAACATACGGAGAACTAAAACATGTCCTTGTGACCCAGAAAATTAGAATAGTTATGTCTCGTAAGATGCGATGGCCAGGACATGTGGTATGAATGAAGAATGAAAGAGTTCACATTTTTGAATGGGAAATGATTATTATTAATTAGAATAGTAAAGTAATAATTTTTATTTGACAGAATATCTATATCATAAGATTTAACATTTTTAATAATAACATGAATACTTTTTCATAACCGTCTTCCTCAAACAGAATGGATTTTTGTTTTAAAAACTTCTTTAATTATTAAAATCACGAAGGTCTTTGAAAAACATGTTTCATCTTCTGCGTGCTATTTGGTATTTAAAAATTGATCATAGGATTTGTATTTTTTATCTCTTCTTTAGTAATTCTTTATAGAGATGAATATATGCATGATGATTTATATATTAATCGATTTATTTTTTCTTGTCCTCTTATTTGTAACTTCTTGTAGGAATACCACAGGGAAAGCCCCGCCCCCGGTTGGAAGGTCAAGAATGAGATGTAAGAAGAACGTTAAAATTGATATGAGGGAGTGAATTATACAAGGTATGATTGCAAATCATTATCCCAAGATAATGATGTATGGAGAGTATATTATTATGTTCGAATGGGCATAAACCTCCGAGGTAGAGAGTGTCAGGGAATTTGTTAGTTAATGAGTGTTTAATACTAATAAAATTCATTGTTAAAACCGGTGAGGTGGAGAGTCATAAAATAAAATAAGTTAAAATATATACCTTCTTAGGTAAGATCCGTCGTCCTAAACTTATAAAATATGTATTCTTTATGCCTGTAGGCCTTTCAGAACATCCGTTCCATCTTCAGCAGGTCCTTCTTCGCTACAATATCTAGTATGATGGTTGATGCTGCTGGTCCTAATGTGGTGTTGTCACGACCAGCAGCATCAACCATCATACTAGATATTGTAGCGAAGAAGGACCTGCTGAAGATGGAACGGATGTTCTGAAAGGTCTACAGGCATAAAGAATACATATTTTTATTAGTTGAGGACGACGGATCTTACCTAAGAAGGTATATTTTAACTTATTTTACTGAGTGTTTGTCGGGGAGGTTATGTGTCTGTTTATTTAAGTTTGTTTGGTGGCTTTTTTTTTTTAAGTTTAAAGGACGAAGTTGTAATTCAACCAGAGATACAAACGAAGCGGTACATGACATAGTGGTGTAAGTCAGTTTTATTTTACAAAAAAAGTACACGGTTGTAAAGAAGAAACTGCATACTGTATTTCAGATACATAAACAATTAATAATATGGCTTAGGACAATATATCTCCAAGATTTCAATATTAGCCTAATTTGATTATTTGTATACTGACAAAAATACAGTTTTTCTCAAAATGAAAAAAAATGGCTTGCACCACTATGCCATACACCCCTTCATGTATAGGTGAATGGATGAGAGAATATTTTGTACTGTTATTTTTATGGATGGCCGTACATGTATGTTCGTGTGTATAGGCTATATTGTTAGGTATTTATATATTTGTTATACATGTATTGCTCTTTAATCATGGGACAGGAACAGGCCTGTACCTCCAAAGTGTACAATGTCATAGGAAAATGTTAATACATGTCCACCGCTACAACTACCAGTAATAGCACTTCTGTTATTGCTATTACTATATTTATAATGTGCCCTCCATAAAGGGTGTAAACTATTTAAACCCAAATAATTACCCAGTTATAGAGCAGTTGTAGCGGCATGCCGCGCCCAATCTTAGGGCACTATGCTACAAGCCGGAAGATCATGAGTTCGATTCCGGATTGGGCAAGGATTGTTAAACTAACTCAAATAAAATGAGTACAATGCATGTTTCCTGGGAGTAAAATTGACCTCCAAGTAGGGTTGACAACCCGGCTGACATCTCATATGGATTTTCTAAAAAAGCTGGGAGCCTTAACCTCCTACTACCCCAGTGGTATAAATTTACCTCTTTCATTAAAAGTTGTAAACAAACAATTTTAAGTAGTGAACCCAAGATCCAAACGAAATATATCCGAGTTATCAGTTATTGAAAGTAGTTTGCATCTGATTATCATACTCTTAAAATAATAAAATCATTATCTTAAACAAGACGAAGAGTGTTTCCATATAGAAAGTGATAGCAATAAAGAAGACAAAACTCAAAACAAATATGCGAAGAATACAAAGTAGTCAAAAGCTACCATTTAATTGAAAGCCTTTTATAGAATTAAGATTACTATTGAACTGTAAATATAATGTATAATGCACATTTAAACCTATATTGGTTGTACTTTATTAATGTGGCCTAAATATGGACAGAAACAAAGAAGAATTTAATTAGAACTTAAGATGAAGTTTTTTTAAGCGTGGTTGCAAAAACCAGTATAGATAGAGTACGGAACATTATATAATAGAAGTTTTGATGCTGGATAAAATAAAGATGAAATGGAAAATAGTAGAATAAGATGGGATGGCCATATTAAAAGAATTAATACTGAAAGGATATTCAGGCAAGCACTTGGATATAGATTAGCAGGAAAGAGACCAAGAAGTCGGCCGAGATATAGACGGGGAGAACAAGTTAAGAAGAATATCTAGATAAGATTAATTGAATGGATGGTAATTATGGAAAAGGAGACACAGAATGACCGAGATAAAACCTGGTTATGACACAATATGTTGTGACCCCTGTAATAAGGCGATTCCGTGAAGCTAGTGGTTAAAACTCGCTGTCCCCCACTTGGTCTCGATCTCTCAATATGGAGTTTATGGATGAGAATTCTGAGCCAGGGCTCTTTTCCTTTTTTTTCTTTTCAGAAGATTCTCCCATTTTTTCCAACAAAAAACTTAATTCCCCAAACCATTTTCTATGTCTGAGAACCTTGTAACAACATAAAGATAAATGGATTTTAAGCAAGCATGAACAGAAAAAAGTTAATATTTTATTTAATGGCGCTCTTTAACGGTTGAGATCATGGTCCCAATTAACACCTGACCATGAAAGGACGAGAAATTTTGCTCACATGCCTCTTATATCAGGCTTCAGGTTCTTTTACAAGCTGTAAGTCTAAGCCATGGAACCAACAGATTTACTTCCCCTCCGAATAAAACAAAGCTCAAGGTTCCCGAAACCATATGGCCATCGCAATCTCATCACTCATATTCATCTTAGATTAAGCTTAGGATTAGGGAGTCTCCTGGCGCACCATTATCATCATCACCCATCATATCATCGAGGCAACGTAACCCCGTCTTCCAGGCGCCCCAACCTCAGAAGTGGGTTACAAGTACGCCATGCCAGGAGAGAACACCAGGAATGTCGAAAGACAACCTGGGGCATTTTCACAAAAAAAAAATGTAATACCCATAAAAATCTATCGACTCAGCCGAGTTTGAATCCATGAACCTCGAAGACAGATATGATCATGGTAATAACTGGTCCACCAGAACCGAAATGAAGAGAAAATCAGAACAGAGGGAAAAGTGGAAAATGTTCCGTTTGCAGTTAAGGACCTGCATTTGGTTTAAAAAAACTATAAATGAGTGAATGGAATGATTTGTTACATTTTAAACTTTCATCACTTATAAGTAAAGGAATTACAGCTCAAGTAATAGAAAACGTTGTTCTAGGAAAAGGATGAAATAGATTGACAGAAGAGGAAATGAAGAAATTCGCCAGGAATCTTAAATATGTGTCTAGGGAAGAAAAGGATAATGTGATGAGAATGAGAAATGAAAGTATATCTGAGAAAACCTTTCTTTTCGTAATCTTAGAGGGATAGGATGTATGTCGGAAGACTATGCGGAAGATAGATTCCACTTTTGTTTTGCTGGAAAGGGTTATATAATCCAAATACTCAAGAGGAAGATGATGATGGTAATGATTAATGTAAACGTTTTTAAATGCAGAAATTAATATTACAACACTTGACATGTCTCCTTTGTTCTGTATATTCTCAAACTTTATTTTTTAAATTCCACCGCACAGTCAAATTCAAAACCTAATCAATTTCTCGCTAAAATTACAATACTTAAAAAATTCTCTCTTTCTCTCCCTTTCCCTTTCCCTTCATCATTTTTATCCTTCCTCTTTCCATCTCCGTCTCCGTTTTTCTCTCTTTCTCTCTCTCTTTCTCTTCCTCATTCTCTTTTTCTCTCTTTCTATTTCTGTCTCTCTCATTCTCTCTCTTTCTTTCTCTCTTTCTTTCTCTCTCTCTTTCTCCCTTTCGCTCTCTCTGTCTCTCCCTCTTTCTCTTTCTCTCCCTTTTTTTCTCTTTCTATCTCTCTTTCTCTCTCTCGTTCTCTCTCTCTTTATATTTCTCTCTCGTTCTCTCTCTCTTTCTCTTTCTCTCTAGTTCTCTCTCTCTCTTTCTCTTTCTTTCTCTCTCACAACTCTCTCTAGCTTCCTCTCTCTATCTCTCTCCCTCTTCCTCTCTCTTCCTATCTATTTCTCTATCTTTCTCTCTCTCTCTTTCTCTCTCTGTTTATCTCTCTCTGTTTATCGCTCTCTGTTTCTCTCTCTCTGTTTCTCTCTCTCTGTTTCTCTCTCTCTGTTTCTCTCTCTTTCTCTCTCTCCTTCTCTCTCTCCTTCTCTCTCTCTCTCTCTCTCTCTCTCTCTCTTCTCCTCTCTCTTTCTCTTTCTCTCTTTGTCTTTCTCTTTCTCTCTCTCTTCCTCTCTCTCTCTTCCTCTCTCTCTCTTTCTCTCTCTTTTTCTCTCTCTTTTTCTCTCTCTCTTTCTCTCTCTCTTCCTCTCTCTCTTCTTCTCTCTCTTTCTCTCTCTCTTTTTTCTTTCTTTCTCTTTCTCTCTCTCTCCCTCTCTCTTCCTTAGTTTAACCTTTCTCCTTATATCACTTGTACGTCTTCTACGCCACATGGACTTTACAGAGACACGACCTGTTGGGAGAAGTATTTAACTCTGGATCACATACATAGTTTTTGAGGGCAAAAGTCCATGGTGAGGCTGTCTAGGGAAGTGGCCAATTCAGTTCCGGGGCCACTTCCTAGAAAACTGATTCATTTAAAATAAGACACGCCAGTAGCTTATATACTGATAGTAAAAAAAATGTGAATATGATTTGGATTTGGGCTTTGAGCTTCCTAACATTTATTTGTAGGTGAGGAAAAAAGTAAATGAAAAACCTCAGCCAGGAGACTTCTCCCGAATAGAGATGGAAACTGAACCCACGATGTCTGAGGTAATAACATTACCGCTACATCATAGAGGTAGATCATAATAAGTTTTCATAAGTAATGCCACGAGTGATTTCCAAATTATCGATAAATTCACGGCTCACGAAGTGAGGAATGAAATTATCTAGAGAATTTGGAAATCAAGAGTGGCATTTATTAGGACTATTTAACGAATAAAATTAAGCTGTTTACTCACAAATCATTATTTAAAAATATAGTTTTTTTTAAATATTTATATATTTAACGTAAACGGCGATGTTTGAAAACAAATGAGAAACGATTGGTACGCTTCATTTGCTTCTTTTGTTCCTCACTGCAAACGAGATCATATTATTTATTGCCAAAGGAACGCAATATTGTAAGAATGCACTCTAGTGCAGAAAAAATGAAACACTTCAAACTGTATATTAATTCATTTCTGATGTCCTATGATGTAAATATGAGAATTATATTTTTCTGGGAAAAAAAATACATTTAAGAAAGTGCAAACAATGGTTTCTTTTTTTGGTGGTATAATAAATTGCTACGAATGTTTTTATATTAACTTCCGCATGCGGTATGTGTTGACATTCATGCACTATATATACAATCTGGTAGCCGTATTTCTTAGTGAGTCAGTCACTGCAAAATAATGCTATGACCTATTCAGAAGGTTAAAAAGATGTGCTTTCTTTATTATGATAAACTTTAGTTGGTAAATTCTAGGCGAAACACGACTGTGATTGGTTGTAAATAAAAAATTATTGTAACGTGATTGGTCATTGACTCCCATTTGGGGTATGAGTTAAATAGTCACCATAAATATATAATTATTACATACTTCCAATGTTATTCGTAATATGATACGCTTGTGATTGGACAAATTATTTCACTCTCCAGCTGAAATAAACTTTTTGGTTAGATAAAATAGGATAATAGAAACGGTATTTTATAGCCTAATTATGTATATAATAAAAATGAAAATTGTTTTAACTGTTGCGGTCGGTTAGTGATGTGGTGTTTACAATAATTATATGTAGGCCTATGTGGGTATGTATGACCCGCACCGTGGTTAAGTGCTCTAAGGCATCATGGTGGTATATTTTTGTATCATGGAATTTTGGTCACTGTACGGAATCTACTACTAATACACACATGCATATACACAAACAAGCACAAAACACACAGTCACATACACACACATTAACACACGTACACGAACACCCGAATTGTACATTTATTATGAATTTCAATAAAGATTAGATAAGGATAGGGACGCAGAGCAGAACCGGGGATAAGGGCATCATGCCCGAGTAACCCGGGGGTGGTGGTGATGGGGCTATAAATTAAAAAATGCATGCTTACCCAGCTTCTTAAAGAATTTGCTTAGTTGTGATGAGTAGGAACTCTAGGTTGAGGAAACCAGTAATGACAGATGAGAGATCCGACATGTGATTGCTTGTCACTCATGATAAACCGTATCACAGACCGTCTTATTATTATCATTATTGAAGTTCGCTACCGGTGTAATGTAGGAGATGCCGGTCAATAGCCTCTTTCAAACAAAAATGAACAACATTTCTAAAAGCTCTACTACAGTGTCGCATTTAATGCAATATTACAAGCTACTTTATAACTTAATGTTAAGTGGTTTTAATTAATTTTCATCATTTATAGAAAATTGAAACCTGGACAGTAAGTAGAAAACAAGCTAACACGCTGTTAGCAGTAGAAATGGATTTTTGAAGACGATCGACAAGAATTTCAAGAAGGGATAAAGTCAGAAACAGCACAATAAGGAAAATTACGCAAGTTGAAAAATATATATAAAAATAGAAGAAAAACGTCGAAATAGTATGGACACCCCATAATAATGGAAGGAGAGAGACTACCAAAGAAGATCCTTGATTGGAAAGCTAATGGAAGAAGTGGAAGAGGCAGACGTAGAGAATGTTGGATATATGGAGTGAGGAGAAGTATGGAAGAGAGAGAAGGTTTGAGAGAAGAAGATGCTTTAGACAGAAACCCCTGGTGACAAATCACTTTGGGTTGAAGGAGAAACACTGTATTGTAGAATATTCCTTATAAAAATTATTCATAGACGCTTGACCATGTTCGGGATAAACTTCCTTGAATTCGATGTAGAGGGCACGAATTAAATCGTCGATCGGGACATGTTTCCTGGGTGAAAGTTATTTTTCGAGATTTTTTTCACACCTGTATGCAACAAACGTCGAGAAAATTGAGATTCAAATAGTCTTACTTACTCACTGGCACTATCGAACACGTAGGTTCATGGCCGCGCCTACATAAGCTCTCCATACCTCCCTATCCTTAGCTAATGCTTTCCAATCATTCCATGTATAATCTACTTCCCTCAAATCATAGTTAATGTTATTCTCCCACCTCATTCTTGGTCTACCAACTGGGCGTTTTCCCTCTGGCTTTCGTACAAGAAGCTTCCATGCAAGCCTTTCATTCCCCATACGTGCAACATGTCCTGCCCATCGCAGTCTACGAGACTTAACTGTTCTTATTATATCTGGCTTCCTATAAAGACCATGTAGTTCGTTGTTATGTAGTCTTCTCCATTCACTTGTATGTTCATCTCTCTTTGGTCCAAAAATTTTCCTAAGTATTTTATTCTCAAATACTTGTAATCTCCTTTCCTCTCTTAAAGTAAGAGTCCATGTTTCGCACCCATATAATATAACTGGTAGAATAATAGTTTTATATATTTTCAGTTTAACGTCTTTTGAAAGGAGTTGGGACATCAAGAGTCTTTGCAATGCATAATAGTACGCATTTCCAGAATTGAGCCTATGTTTAATTTCTTTGTGCATCTCATTCATATTTGTGATTATTAATATAAAATTATAGAATATTCACCTGAAAGGTCCGTCTCCTCAACTTTCAGGTGAATATTCTATAATTTTATATTAATTTTGAATAAACCTCAACGGAACACATCATGAATCTTATAAAAGTTGTTTGTGATTATTGTTCCTAAGTACTTGAATTCAGCCACCTCCTCAAAATTTCCCTCATCTGTCATTAGCTGTCCATTTCCATTATATAATGCATTTCTACGTGTGACCATATATTTAGTTTTATTGATATTTACTTCCAGTCCTAATTTCTTAGTGTTACTCAATAGTGTGTGCGTGTTGCCCTTTAGTACCTCCTCGCTATCGGCCAATAATACATCATCAGCATAAACTAACAGCTTATTAATACCATTGAGTTGTAAGCCTTCCTTATTCTCTAAAGAGTTAATGCCATGCTCTAGTAAAAAATTAAATAGTAGAGGAGATAGTGCATCTCCTTGCTTCAACCCATTCTGGATTTCAAAAGTGTCCGAAAACTGTTTGCCTACACGCACCCTACACTTTGTGCCATTTAGACACATTCATATAAGTGTAACTAACTGTTTAGGAATTCCGAACTCCAGCAGGATGCTATATAACTTCCCCCTCTTAATTGAATAGTCTACGGACACCATTTGACCATCATAATTACCCTATCATATTCGCCTTAAGTATGAACATAGAGTGAATGGTATTTTGTCTTCCATGTTCATGTTGGCTCACAAGTGGTCCTGGCATTAAATTGAGGTCTTACATGTCACTGTGTAGTCAAAAATGTATGAATGTGATCAGAGTTTAAAATCCTCTCCTGATGGACAATGCACCTGCAGTCCTGAGAGGGGTGGAACACATACGATTACCTACAAAGAGAGATATTAAACTACAGAAAAGAAATATATTTATAGATGCTTTAAAATCTAGAATCTTTGCATCAACTTGTATACTGATATTATTAAATTGTGATTACGATGAAATGAAAATTGGCAATGAAATTCCAACGCGCGATTTGCCATGATGATCGAGGAAAACCAGGAAATAGAAACAGGCTCGTTAGCATTGGGGTTTGAACCCAAGACCTTCAAAATACGGATCTTAAACATAACAGTCAAAACGTTGGATTTAACTTATTTTTGTTTTTATTGTATAATGAAATGGTTATTATGATGAAATATATGCGATAATGAAATTTTAACCTTGCGTTAGCCTTGGCGGTCCCGCGCCGTAGCCGAGAAGCCTTGGCACAGAGCTACGGAACTTGCGCTGGTTCGAGTCCCATGGGGGAAAAATTTTTCCCATAGAATTTCGGCCAGTATGGGACCGGTGCCTACCCGGCATCGTCAGGCACATGGGTAGCTACAATATGTAGCGACTCCAGGTTGAGAGGATCAGCTATAACGGTATCTGACATACTGACCACATGTCACCCCTACACTGGCTAAATGACCGTCTACCTATGTGATTAACACATGTAGATCTAAGACCGGCAGCCGGCTGGTAGGCCAAGGACCTTGTAGGCCTGTTGCGCTTGGATTTTAAAAAATTATATTAAATTACATGTTGCGCTTTTACATTCTACACAGTCTAGTTTGTATATTATTGGTCAATTTTACTGCGCTCTAATGTCATGTGATTAATTAATATTTGAACAATTTTCAGTTTTACTGGATTAATTAGTTTTAGTTAATGATATAATATGTAAATTTTAATTATGTTATTTTTAAATAACCTTTTTTTCTGGATCTAACAGTATATAATTGAAATGAACAGTTGACAACAATTTTTTAGATCAAATACATAATAATGAACAATAATTACAAACCGAATTAGGTGCAAAAAATATTAAACATAACCTCAACTTTGAAAACTTATTTTATTATGCATTACAGAGATTCTTGTCAACCCAACTTCTCTCAAAAATATGTTAAAGTAAAAATTAGTTATATAAAACGGTTATTTTTCCATTTAATAAATAAACTATCAAAGTTTATATGATTTTCATAAATATCTATTTCATTTAACATTCATAACTGCTGTTTCTTACACTGCATCTTCATCAGATAAATGTCCTAAACATATATAAAGTTTCTATTTATGTGTATAGTCAACTATGAATATAGAACATTTATTTATATTTATGGCATTCATCTCATGAAAATAGAGTGTATTGAAACAGCTGCTTTGAATGTTAACATGAAATACATATTTATAAAAATCAAATGAAATGTTGATAGTTTTATTTATTAAATATATAATGGGTTTTCAACAAGCACCAAATCAATTGATGGTTAATCTTCCAGTTTTATTATTAAGATGCGAAACATAGTATTTTTAAGGGAGAAGAAAAGATTACAAATAGGCCTATTTGAAAATAAATTACTTACGAAAATGTTTGGACTAAAGAGACGAATATACAGGTGCTTTGTTAAGGCTTCGTAACAACGAACTACATGATCTTTATGGGAAATTATGTATAATACAGATACTGACTCATAAGTAGCGTTTTTTTAAACAAAAGTTTTTATTTGGAATGTTTATGACAAGAAATGAAACTACTCTTCAAAGAAGAGAGCATCCATCAGATTCTACCGTCCTGAGCCATATTTCAGTGAGGTTTATTATCACACTACGGTACCAATCTGTGGTTCTTGATACGAAGAATTCGTTGAGACCCATATCCACTACTCTTCAAGGAAGAGGGTATCAGAATCAATGGTCTTCAACCATCTATCATCACACGATGGTACCAGTCTCTGGTTTTTGATGCGAAAAATTATTTGAGGCCCATTTCCACAGCTTCAATGTTTTCAATATTTGCGAAATTTCGTGCAAGAAATGGGTCATGGTTTGAAACAGATGACAAATCTGAAGGCGCAAAATCAGGGCTACATGTTGAGTGTGGTTGCAGTTCGATTCCTCCGAATTCCTGATTTTTTTTGTCATTATTCGTGCAGTATGGAGTCTGGTCAAAGTTTTATGAACTCGTTCTAACTGTTGAGAATACAGATCCGCATCAACTTCACGCTGCTTTAGCACCAGGCACAAACATTACGTTAAAAACCAACATTACTTGTAAGAGTACCTAGTAAGAATAGTTACCTCTCACAAACTGTGATGGAGATTACATGTGGCACGAATAAGGAATGAAAGAGAGGCATAAAAACTTCTACAAAAACCAGAGAAAAATCATTCAGTAGTAGACAAAGAGGGAGATGAGAGAATAACAATCATGATTTGAGGGAAATGAATTATACAGGAAATGATTGGAAAACATTAGCTCGGAAAAGGATGTATGGAGAGGAATATCCGCGCTGTAATGAACTGCGGATTCGATATTGCAAGTGAATTAGTTATTATTTTTTAGTTACGATTAATATGTTATATATATATTACTTCTAGCTGAATGAAGAGAAAGTAGGTAGATGGGTAGGTAAGATTTTAACAGATAAGCTTATAAGAGTTGTCAAAGCTGGGAGTGAAAGAGCCAACAATTTTTTCTTACAGACTTCTTTAAGGCATCAGATAATTTTACGCGCTGACTTTACTTCCTATCCGAAGGAAGCCACAGATTTACTTAATATTTTTACGCCCTGAAAAATCGACCCCGACCTAATTTGAACCCGAAAATATCGAAACCACAATACAATAGGGTAATAACTAATTAATTGGGTCGAAATAGAACAGAAAGCTTAAAGGCCTAACTCAACATTGAAATAAATAAATTTAATAATAATTTAATTAATTAACAAAGAAGATCTTAGAATGGGTACAACCAGAGAGAAAGAGATTGAGATGACCTGAATGCACTAGGATGAATAAAAGGAGGAGGATTGGAAGAGAAGGACTATTTAGACAGAAGGAAACTGAAATTGTAAACCTACGAAACAGGACCAGTTGTAAAACTGTTTGGAATAATATTTAATTAATTGATTAATACGTGTCCCGCGCCGTAGCCGAGCGGTTAAGGTAGGAAGCCTTGGCGCAGAGCTACGGGACTTGCGCTGGTTCGAGTCTCCATGGGGGAAGAAATTTTCTCATGGTATTTCGGCCAGTATGGGACCGGTGCCCACCCAGCATCGTGAGGCAATTGGGTAGCTACAATAAGTAGCGGCTCCAGGTTGAGGAGCCAGCTATAACGGGTGTGGGACTGGACATGCTAACCACATGTCACCCTACACTGGCTGTTGATCATCTACCTCTGTGATTGACACATGTGGATGTGAAGGGCCAGCAGCCGGCTGGTAAAAGGGCAACCGCTGAAAAGTGGAAAGACCCTCAATCGGATTAATACGTTTTAATTTTTTTTTTAATTTAAATTTTATGATTTATTGTGACTATTTAACTCATGCCCCAAATGGGAGTCAATGACCAATCACGTTTCAATGATTTCTGTTTACAACCAATCAGAGTCGTGTTTCACGAAATATTTATCAGTGTTATAATTACCATATATTAAACAAAGCTCCTCCTTTTCAATATTCTGAACAGGTCTGACCGTTATTTTGCAGTGACTGAGCCTATAAGAAATACGGCTACCAGATTGTATATATAGTGCATACATGTCAACATTTGTAGCAATTTATTATACCACCAAAAAAAAGAAACCACTGTTTGACTTTCTTAAATGTATTTTTTCCCAGGTAATAATCCAGAAAAATATTAATTGTAATATTTACATCATACGACATCAGAAATGAATTAATATACAGATTGATGTTTCATTTTTTCTCCACTAGAGAGCATTCTTACAATATTGCGCTTCCTTTGGCAATAAATAGTATGATCTGGTTGCAGTGATAAACAAAAGAAGCAGTAAAGAAACGTACCTATCGTTTCTCATTTGTTTTCAAACATCGCCGGTTAGCATTAAATATATAAATATTTTGAAATAACTACAGTTAAATAATGATTTGTAAGTAAACAGCTTAATTTTATTCGTTAAATAGTCCTAACAAATGCCACTCTTGATTTCCAAATTCTCTAGATAAATTCACTCCTCACTTCGTGAGTCGTGAATTTATCGATAATTTGGAAATCACTCGTGGCATTACTTATGACAAATATATTTTTCCTCTAAATCTATCCACGCTTTTTTTTCTCTCTACATTTATCCAGGAGAGATAAACTGACAGGCGAATGGAGCAGACTCATAACAATGAGCTACATGAATTTTACAGGAAATAAGAAGAGTTAAGTTTCGTAGACTTCGATGGGCAGGACATGGGGCAAAAATGGGGAATGAAAGAAAAGCATAGAGGCTTCTTGTAGCAATACCAGAACGAAAATGTCCAGTTGATAGAACAAGAATGAGGTGAGAGAATAATATTAACTATGATTTGAGGGAAATAGATTATACAGCGGATGTCTGGAAAACATTAGCTCAGGATACGGATGACCTGAGAGTTTATTGCCGCGCGGCCATGAACCTACGGGTTCGATAATAGTGCCAGTGAGTTAGTTACATTTATCCAGGAATGACATCATATTTCCGGTATATGAAAATTTCCAGACATTCTATATTACAGTAACTTTTAAACATGGAAGGGAAATGTGAAGTTGGGTGACTTATATCCAGTCAATGTTAATTGGGCAGTTAAAGCGGATGTATGGAGCTGTATGAATTGAATTGCTCTAACCGATGAACTTGCGTATCTCGGGAGGTTCTACTGCCTGCGGGGGATAAGCTGTGACTGACAGATAGATGGGTGTCTATCCTAGCAGGCAAGTAGGCCACATAGCCTCCTGGTCTCGTGGTGATGTATTGAACCAAAGCAGAATTATTCATGGGCTGTCCCATCATTCACAACGCTCGGATACTCAGTTGCAGAGCACAAAGTACTCCAACCCCCATCCTACTGGGTGTTTCGAAAAAAAATCTACCTTTTTTTACTCAATTATCCAGGCTAAAAATATTGTCAAATGCAATAACATTTGACGAGTCTGGGAAAATACAATTCACGAAGCTATGATATTTGCATATGGATGCATTATCGTTTGGAATGATATGGGTTTAATTTGCATATTACTCTGTTTTATTTACGCTTTGTTAGCTTTCATAAATGCATATACTTGTCTGTCACATTTCACTATTCTATAAATTGGATATTATTTACATGAGTTATATTTCAATCGACACTCTTAATGCGCAGTCATGTTGAACATTCTGCCTGTTCAGAGTAACAAAAACTCATTCCCATTGTATCTGCATCTGTATCAAGAATAATTTTACATGTTAATGCTCATATTTGCTTTAGTATACAAAAGAGAAAGCTACAAAAGTGACAGGAAGAATAAAAAATCTTGTTTTGTAAAAAAATTGGCCGGACATAATTTTACGTCTTAAAATAATTTAATCGAGGAATAATAATTGGTCCCTTTCAGTCCCAGTGACCTTGATCGTTGACACACTTTTTAATTATCTACCACAAACAGTTAATTAACTAAGACATAATAATTCCTTTCGCAAGAATATAAGATCAAGGTCAATCATTCGTATTATATTTGAAGAGAAAAATATACGCTCAGACGGGGGTTTGAACCCAGGACCTTTGGCTTATTGTGCCAATGCTCTACCAACTGAGCTACCTGAGCACTCAATTCTAAACGCAAATTTTATCTTCAAATATTGTTTGCCCTGCAGTGACAAGTATTAAATTAATAATAAAAACACTGAATAACTCTTATGCCTCAGTTGACTATAGTGATTTCATTTTCGCCAGAAGTTTCAAGGTCAAGTCACTATATATCCCACCATATAACACAATGCCGTTAATAAGTCCTCAGTATGTGTGAAAAGACGCCGCCCCTCTTATTCAAACCCGTCTCTCCTATTCGACCCTACGTCGGATAGGCTGATAAAATAAGACACAGCTACTCACTTATCAGTTGCGTTTTTTCGTTGGGAGTGCACCTGATGCGGGTGGGAGGGGGTCCGTCAACACCTAGTGAGCAAGTTTTAACAGGCCTAATATAACATGAACACTCACCCTCAACGTGCAGCTGTGTAGTTGTACTCATATCAAAGCAACTCTGTAAGAGTTCCGACTTACCATGCGACTGTCACGTGAGGAATTATGTTACAAGGAGTGAGAATTGGCCAGCGGAGAATATCGGACCACTTACATAGCCTTGAACCCTCTGGTGAAAATTAAATCAATACAGCCTGCTTGTGCCAGATAATTAAAAAGCGTGTCCATGAGTGCTTAGTTAGAAAAAAATATTTCAGAGACACACCTCTATAACAACTTCCAAAGAGAATTTATGAGGACATACAATAACGTATTTGGTTAAGACAATATGCTACAAAGTCAAGTTCGGGATCAGGATTTTTAAACTGGCCTAAACCTTCTGGCAGCGCTAAAATATTTGATTTCGACTCATTCTCTAAGAAAAATGTGTATGAGACGCTTATTATGTATCAGTAAGTCCTAGAATTAAACTTAATTTGGTTATTATTTGGGACTACACAATAAGCTATTGGTGTACAGTGGTTAACGGTAACTCAAGGGTTGGCAGGTATATGTACCTAGCGAAGCGAAACTAATGTTTATTATAAAAGTGAAAACTTGATTGACGTGTTAAATATGTTCAAATTTTCAAAACAATACATTTTGTTAAAAGGAATACTTGAGCCAATTTTAAAACTTCCTTGGGAAATGAATATAAAAGGCCAAGAAATTGTATTGTTAACACAGTGTGGTTAGTAGCTCATACACACACAGAGTGTGGCCAGTAGCTCCATACGAGTACATACAGAGAGGAGCCACGAGCTCCCTTATGGAAACAGAGTGGGCTAGTTTATCATATTACGAGTGTTCAGAGGAGCCAGTTGCTCCCATATTATTCCCTAAAAGTGTGAATCAATCTATCGTACGTAAAAAAAATACTAGGGAAGTCTAGATTTTCCTCAAGTAGTCTACCAGATAATATTAATTTGTTGTGAATATTGTGTTGTTCATAAGAGGTTAACAAAATAAACCCTTTTTAATTAATCACACAACGCATTGTTACTGATTATCGAATTCCTTGTCCTTCACACCAGTAGAACCCAAAAATAAGCGTAATCTAAAAACACGCCCTGAAGAGACCTTCGTGCCTCCTAAAGCCTGCTGTAATTCTGAGAGTAAAGAAAACCATCACGCAGGGCTGACAACCCGACTGATATATCGTGTCGAGTCTAGAAAGGTGGGAAGATTAACCTCTTTTCACCACAAGGGTTTCCATATGCAGGTAGTAGGAACAATTTAAAGAAAGATAAAGGAACTGTAAGTCATTTGTACTGTGTATAGAACACAGAAGGCTCCGTGGCGCAGGTGGTTGGATGCTCGTCTCTCACCGCTGGGATCTCGAGTTTGTATCTCCGTCACTCAATGCTGGTTTCGTGCTGGACGAAACGGAGGCTGGGCAGGGTTTTCTCGGAGTTTGTTCTGTTTACCCATGCCACAAATTCCATTCCACCGTTCCTCTACACTCACCTCATTCATTTCGTTCTCAATTAATTCATCTGTTCATGTGATGGTGGTCAGGAGTAGCAGACCGACAAGCTGAGTAGGTCACGAGATCAGGAGGATATATAACAATTGGTTGATATATATATATATATATATATATATATATGTGTGTGTGTGTGTGTGTGTGTGTGTGTGAGTGAGTGTGTGTGTGAGTGTGTGAGTATGTGTGTGCGTGTGTGCGCGTGCGCGTGTGTGTGTGTATGTTCATATGGTTCTGGCAATATTATTATTTTAATTTATGAGAAAATAGAGTTAAGAAATCCACGTCAAATATTTGGGGGGGGACGCCGCGCCGTGTCTCCGTGTTTCCCCAACTAAAGCAATGAACAGATACAGTTACTGAAAGAGTTAAAGTAGGAAGGTGCAAAGCAACAAATTCTTAAAAAATAAAATTTTTGTTCATAAGCGACATAAATTTAGATGTTACGTTGGCAGCACTATACAGTTTCAATATTTTTATAACTAACTCACTGGCAATATCTAATCCCAAGCTTTCATGACCGCGCGGACATAAGCTCTCCAAACATCCCTATCCTGAGTAAATGTTTCAATCATCATTCCCTATATTATACACCTCCACAAAGACATGGTACATGTTACTTTCCTATCTCATTCTTGGTTAACAACATTTATTTATATCTCTTCCAGTTGTTGCCGGAAAGGTTTATAAATTCAAAATATGATATATTGGCATGCTACAATGGTAAAGCCAAAAAAATTGGTTAAATATGGGCAATTTTTTTGACAAGACGCGGAAAATAAGAACAACAATTATTTCGTGAATAAATATATAAACAAGGCGAAATCATTAAAAATAAATCATTTTACCGCTTTGCTTAATTGCCTAATTTGTAATGTAATTGTAATGTTGTCTATTGTTTTGGTTTGGTTTATTTCATATTATTACCTGACACGGATATAAAGATGACGACTGTCAAAAGCACGTATGACTTGCTGCCTATGCAGCCCATTTGTAAATAATTTGGTTTTTACAACAGTTTTACTCTAACAAGGTTTAACTTCTATAATTTATTACTACAACTGTCTTATCTCCAATGATTCATTTTCGTACTTTCTACATTTCAACTTCAACATATCCAATTTTGTTGATATATTTTAAAATATTTGCTTTCTAATTAAAGATAAAAATATAATATTAATAAATCAGTTTATTGCAAATGAGCCCATGTAGGACTATGCAAAGTACTTGGATGCGTTTTGTTTGACTCCACATGTTCCTCATTTTAGGCTATGGGCTTTCTTTCTCTATTCTGTCCATGACGTTCCTGTTTTTTTTTTTCTTGAGTTTGTCCTCTTGCTCAACCTGCCACTTGTGCAACGTAATTTTAAAGATATCTCTGTTTATGAACATTTCTTGAGTAATTCCTGCCAAATTTAAGCCCTTTTTCACTTCATCAATTAATTTCATATCCCTATTTATTTAATGATTTTATTTAATCCTATAAATTAATTCATACCGAGTACTTCATGAATCCAATTAAAATGTTATCCCTTAAAAAATAAATCAATGCTTGCAGAACTTGATGACATAAAACATTTTATAATCTCACTATATGTAATACAGGTACATATATAGTGGAAAGTCCACCGCTGTGGTCTCGAGGTAGCGTGCTGCCTTGTCACGCAGCGGGCCCAGGTTCGGTCCCCGGTCGGGGCAGTTTTTCTGGGTGAGGTTTTTATCGGGGGTTTTCCTCACTTGTAAGACAAATGTGAGGAAAACTTTAAGGCCCAAACGGTCCCCGAAATCATATGGCCATCATCATCATCATTATCATCATCATCTTTCACCGGTGTGGAAACCAACGTGAAGCTACTACACCTACAATTCCCTAGTAAAGCTGCAAGCATAGCATGAAAATGCTATGATTGCAGTGAAGGACCTACGTTGCGGCAGAATTACTATGGATGGATGGATGGATGGATGGATGGATGGATATAGTAGGGGAAAAAAATATTTATATAATTAAAAACGTTTTCCTGGGTTTTCCGCTTCATGGATTCAAGGTCTGCCTCTGGTCACTGATTCCGACGTTTCGACATATGGGAAGATGCTGAAACATCGAAATCAGTGACCAGAGGTCGACCTTCAATCGATGACGTGGGAAACGTTCTTAATCTTACTTATATCCGCAATAACCTACAGTATAACGCGCGCGCGCGCACACACACACACATTAGTATATATATATATATATATATATATATATATATATATATATATATATATCGTTCCTGTCTAACATTCATTTCGTCCCATATGAGATAATTTTAATGAATCACAACACAACATTAAAAAGCTCTTGGTCTACAAGTCTGACAAGACTAAACTGATTTTCAGTTCACCATGATGATGAGATCTTTAGATCTGTCCATGGCACGATAGGCTTAGAAAGTTATGTTCTTACCAGTTGGCTGTTGTTCTCACATCTACACGTGGTATTTACACAAGTTGACAATTATCCGAACAGTATGGGTGTGTATGTGGTCAGCATGTCGGGTTCCTCAGCCGTTATAGCTGGTTTTCTCAACCCGAATCTTTCACTATAATTGCCACTTATTCCATAATGACTAAAATTCGATAATTCCTTTATTAAATTACTTCTCCCATGGAAATTCGAACAACTAGTATCGTAGCTCTGCGTCAGGGCATGATGCCTTATATCGGTCGGCCATGTGCAGGACACAGACAGACACAGACACACACACACACACACACACACACACACACACACACACACACTGTTTTGACGCTCAATAAAGAGTTGGATCATTACAACAACCAGGTTATTTTTATCAAAATTTTCTTTCTCTAGTCTTTGACAATCAATGCCAATCTGCAAGACAGTGGTCCGGATTGGTCCGCGAAAATTATTTAATTTCCCCTATCTGCCACCTGGAGACGCTCCCTTTAAGGGTTACAGAATCCCCGAAAGGGCTCAGATATACGTATACGGCAAGGAAGGTGAGCTATTGGAATCCCGAACTTTGGAGTGGTAATAAGTAATTTATAAAACAATATTGGAGAATATGATGCTTTACGAGGCGGAAACTTAGGCAAAAAATAGAGTGCAGGAATGAAAATTGGGGCACGCTAAATTAGAATTCTCTAGAAGATCAGCTAAAAAGTGTTATTTTCTTCTTCACTTTCTGGTTTAGGCATTGATTGCCTATTCTCTCTTTAGTAATAGATCATCTCTTCCGAGGACTCTTCTTCCTCTCGAAAATAATGTAATATTTTCTTTGGTAATCTACTCTCTTCCATTATTTCTACACGATCTTTCCACTGTTTCTTGCTGTTAGATATATTTTTTTTAAGAAGTAGATCTGCTAATCCGAGTAACCCAAATCAAGGTTGTGGTATAGAATCCCTTCGGCGATTTGGATCGGAGAACTGATGGGAAAAGGGATTCTCTGGGATGATAAACTAGAAAGTCAAAGAAAGAAAAAATAAATCATGTAGAAATAAGAGTTTTAATGAATATATAAAAAAATATAGTAGATGCAATGCACGAAAAAATATTACAAAGGTTTGAGCATGTAATATTATTTTTTTAACTTTGGATGAGGAAATCCGACAGCATTATAGGAAGTCTGTGGAAAGCAACGGGAAGTTACCACACCTATAATTCCCTAGTAAAGCTGTAAAGCATAGCATGAAAATGCTACGATTGCACTGAAGGACCTGCCCTCGGCAGAATTAATAGATAGATAGGTAGGTAGATAGATAGATATAGATAGATAGATAGATAGATAGATAGATAGATAGATAGATAGATAGATAGATAGATAGATAGATAGATAGATGAAGATAGATAGATAGATAGATAGATAGATAGATAGATAGAAGATAGATAGATAGATAGATAGATAGATAGAAGATAGATAGATAGATAGATAGATAGATAGATTGATATATAGATAGATATAGAGAGAGATATAGATAGATAGATAGAGAGATAGAAAGATAGATATAGGAAGTCTAAATAAAAAATCAATGGGTGTGTGGGAGAGAGAGGAAGAGAGAGAGAGACGAGAGAGAGGAGAGAGAGAGAGAGAGGAGAGGAGAGAGGAGGGAGATGAGAGGAGAGAGAGATCTGAAGTTCACGGAGTTTCAAAGTCGTGGATTTTTCAGGGCGGAAACCTGAATATGTTTCCTTTGAAAAGTACTAAAGCAATAAATCATGTGTCTAGATTTACAGCCGAAAAAATTCAAGCCTGATAAAAGAGGTATTTGAGCAAATGTGTCAGCCCTTTGCACATCCTGATATGAAAACGGGCACTAATGGCTTAGCGTTAAAAGAGCGCCGTGAAAATAACATACTAACGAGAGAGGGGAGAGAGAGAGGAGAGAGTGAGGAGAGAGAGAAGAGGAGAGAGAGAGGAGAGAGAGTAAACATGAATGGTGAGTGCGGAACACTCTCGCACACAACAAAGTTGAATTATTCACAGATATGTACAAGCGTTGAATAGTTTTTAGAATCCAAAATCAATTAGGTTAATTGGGGAATCATAACAACACGAATTAAATACGGTTGGTTACCGCAATATACGCCATATGGGAATGAAATTCGTGGCATGTAACAATATCACACTGGTAATGGCGCTGCACACAAGTTTTCACGAGGATCCATAAAAACACAATAAATAAATTAAAAAAACTCTTCGAGTCAGGATATTACCATGAAGACATCTGTAAAAATAATTTATAACCTTGCAATTGAAAGACACATTCGTCTCCTATAAACACAGTTTTGATTATGGTCATACTCTTTGTTACAAATATAATGTATTTTTACCCAAATACTTCAACATGTTCTATCCTTGCGTACATTTTATTTGTGGTATTCGTACATTTTATCACATTACATCGTCTCTGGAACAATTGTCACGGTTTCTATGAACCATCCATTTCTTATCCCTTCTCTATCATCCAATTACACCCAGCAACAAAAAATAAACTTTTTTTGTCTCAGAAAGAAAAATATGTGATTGTCATAGTATTTTTTTTTCCTGAATTCTAATATGATATCGGGTTTTCTCCATCGCGCAAGGTTTCCGAGATACAGGCATTTATAATTTCAAACACTTTAACATTTTCTACATTCGTAACTACATAATATTCGAACATTCGGACTCGCCTAGAAAGTAAGAAATGACGATTTTCTGTTATATTTCGCCTGTGGAGCATCCCTCTTGATGGTCCAGCAATAATCGGCCAGTATATTAGGATTTCATTTGCCTTGATAACTCTTTTCCATAGCTAAAATCTCCTGATGAAAGTGTTCCCCGTGCTCATCGCTCACTGCGCCAAGATTTTCCGGGAAGAAATCTAGGTTTATTAAAAAAATAAATATTTAAATCCATTAATTGAAATTGAAATAAAAAAACTGTGGGTGATGGAGAACTTTCGAATACATATTTGAAAACACGATAAAAACTGCATTAAGTACAACTATTAGTACTCATGAGACAAAAATCATGTTGACCAGTGTCATATATCATATCTTCGTTATACCCACTCTCCGGTACACATAATTTAGACACCCGATATCATCAGTACGCCCTGCTTTTTATCACTCCTAATCACAATACGTATGACTTACTATCTTTTTACAGCTTCACTTGTAAGATGATCGAATTCTCTATCGCCCAATGTCACATACTGTAAAATTATAAAATATAAAAAAAAACTTAAGAATAATTTAATAACCAGCTAACAGAAACGCCTCAATATTAGTATTATTTTAATAAGATATATATAACATAAGCCTTAAAGTTTTCTGACATTTGTATTACAGGCGAGCAAAAACCCCGAAAAAAAAACATCACCCAAGAAGCTTGTCCCGACTGGGGATGGAACCCGGGTCTGCTGCGTGACAAGACAGCATGCTACCTCGAGACCACAGCGGTGGACGATATGAGAAGATGGTAATATTTTATATAAAATGTTGTTTGTCGTCGAAAGGGAAATAAGTTAAAAATAACCTTGTTTTTGTGACAAAATACCAATGTCAATTTTAATCCTTCGTGTAATTCTAGCCTTCGCCTCGGTTTTAATGCGTTCTAAATAATCTGTAAAAGTACAAGAACTTTCTTATTGTTTACTAAATTGTGTTTAATTGAGGAAAATTATAGCAGCAGGAAAGTCACTTCGGAGAAACTGTAGAATACACTATTGGATTATGAAAAGGACAGAAGTATAAAGGAACAAATTAAAGCAGACACACTGTTAAACACAAGACTTAGAACTCACTGCCCTATATGTCAATTTATTTCACACTACGTCTCATTTCTCCACTATGTCGTCACATGAAATGGTGGGAAAGAGGAACGTTACAATACCTGCATTGTGAACTCGTATCCGGCGTGATTTCGGATTCAGGGATGTGATAAGATGAAGGCCCACTTATAGAATATCTATGATATACACGGATTTCATCTGACCAGGTCTATCGCCTCATCAATTAGGAGCCTACATCGACCCTCCATCATCTCATGGATTATTTATGTACCCCGATCACATTTCTCCATTATTCCACGAATTGTCATGGTTACATCTAAAAGAGAGAAGAAAATCGCACTGTTTAATTCTCTTATATAAGATCCTACATACCTCGATTCCCAATTATTTATTATCCCGTTTCCAGTATCTATCCTCAAACCATAACTTAAACACGCTCACAACATAGTGCATTGCTTAATATACCGCAACATAGGACATCACTTCATGTCATATACTATCATCACTTCTCGCAATTGGAATTCCCTACCACAAGAAATAGGGGGCTGCCGGACATTGGCATCTTTTAAAATAAATCTAAATTTATATTTGCTCTAACGTCGACTTCATCATTGCCCAGTATAAGGTACATATATTAATTGGTGTTTCTCGTAAAATTTATCATATTTATATTATTATTATTATTATTATTATTATTATTATTATTATTATTATTATCGCAAGTATTATTATTGTATAAAATCTTGTTTGTATATGAAATTTACATTGCTACATTTAATATATGTTTTGACTTTATAATTAGTACAGTGTATATCTATATTTGTCAAATATTTATTTGTATTTGTGCTGGTTGAGTGGAAGAGAAGGCCTTATGGCCATAACTCTGCCAGAATAAATAAAATATTATTGTTATTGTTATTATTATTACTATTACTATTATTATTATTATTATTATTATTATTACTATTACTATTAATTATTATTATTATTATTATTATTATTATTATTATTATTATTATAAATATTATAGTCCAC
This sequence comes from Diploptera punctata, assembly GCA_030220185.1. Classification (NCBI taxonomy): domain Eukaryota; kingdom Metazoa; phylum Arthropoda; class Insecta; order Blattodea; family Blaberidae; genus Diploptera; species Diploptera punctata. The sequence goes on along the minus strand of JASPKZ010001609.1, from coordinate 31,084 downwards.
CGCTGTGGTCTGGAGGTAGCGTGCTGCTTTGTCACGCAGCGGGCCTGGGTTCGATCCCCGGTCGGGGCAGTTTTTCTGGGTGAGGTTTTTATCGGGGTTTTTTCTCACCTGTAAGACAAATGTCAGGAAAACTTTAAGGCCCAAACGGTCCCCGAAATCATATGGCCATCATCATCATCATCCTTATCATTATCATCATCCTTATCATTATCATCATCATAGTCGTCATCCTTCACCGGTGTGGAAAGGAACGGGAAGCTACCACACCTACAATTTCCTAGTAAAGCTGCAAGCTTAGCATGAAAATGCTATGATTGCAGTGAAGGACCTGCCTTCGGGCAGAATTACTATGGATGGATGGATAAATATTATTATTATTATTATTATTATTATTATTATTATTATTATTATTATTATTATTATTATTATAATAGTGAGGTTTTCATCGGGGTTTCCCTCACCTATAAGACAAATGCCAGGAAAACTTTAAGGCCCAAACCGTCCCCGAAATCATATGGTCATCATCATCCTTATCATTATCATCATCATTTTCCTTCAGCGGTGTGGAAAGCAACGGGAAGCTACCACACCTACAATTCCCTAGTAAAGCTGCAAGCATAGCATGAAAATGCTATGATTGCAGTGAAGGACCAGCCTTCGGGCAGAATTACTATGGATGGGTTACTATTATTATTATTATTATTATTATTATTATTATTATTATTATTATTATTATTATTATTGTTATTATTATTATTATGTTCAGCCCGGGGATATGGGTGCTTCCTAACGGGAGTTTCATTACAAAACTAATTTAGTTAAGCTTATTTCCTGGTAGGAAAACCAGAGAGAAAGCTCCCAGTCGGTAGACCAAGAATGAGGGGAAGAATAATATTAAACATGATTTGAGGGAAATAGATTATACAGGGAATGATTGGAAACATATCAGAACAGTGATGTATGGAGAGCTTATAATCGAGCAGCCATAAACCTACGGGTTCGATGGTGCCAGTGACTTAGTTACTCATTTCCCTATAGAGGTCGATGAGTGATATGTAGTCAGCACATCGCCCCAATGAGACATCTAGTAGGCAACTAACATATTATTTGGAAGGCGAAAGGCGATTAAATTTTAACCCACCACTTTCCGGATTAAAGGAACATGAGCACTAGAGCATCAAAAACTATACGTATTAAATTATAGATAAATATTATTATTAGTATTATTATTATTCTCTTCAGGAAATTAGGCCTTTTGACTGTTTTCAGATCAAGTAGGATTTAATGATTCTTCCCATCTAGTAAATGGCATCCAACACTTCTATATCCTATTGGTTTGTACTTTAGTAATTAATAATTATTGACAATTTTATTATTAATTTAACACTTCTCACTGAAGGATAAATTATAATTATTATTATTATTATTATTATTATTAATGTTGTTCTTTCCTTATCAACTCTATAAATTATGTAGTCTATGCCTATTATGTATAATTAATCAACATGTAGATAATTGATAATTGTTATTACGTATAATTTAACCCTGGTGAAGTGGAAGAGAAGACCTTATGGTCTTAACTCCATATGGTAAAATAAATAAATCAAATAAATACCCCTGGGTTACTTCGACTAATTGCCCATAGACTGCTTTTCACGAGCTCCTGCTCTACTTTCATTCTGCCGCCAAATTTCCCGAGCCAGTCTTTAGCACGGTTATTTGGTGAGCCTACAATAGGCCAGTACGCTCAACACCTGGTGACCCTACAATTGGTTCACGAGTTCATTGGATTTAACCGGAAGAATGCTAAGCACTGTCAATTCTTGGCAATTATTTCGACCTTTCCCCCTGTCTGCCATCCAGGGACATATCCTGTCGACGTTATGCGACCAGCTAGAAGCCTGCCATCAATGCAGGCTGCTCCACAATACTTTTCCTTTAATTATTTCTGGATTAATAAGTTTTATAGCTGGCCTTGGTTCTAATTTTGAATATGATTTAAAGAAAGTATTGCCCTTTCTAACTTAAGACAGTTGGAATTAATAATGAATATTTTATCTTTAATATTTTGCTGGATTAACATTTTTTTTTATTTATTAGCTCATGCTTTATTTAAGGCATAGTTATTCATGTGTGCAGGAGTAGTAATTCGTTCATTGAGAGACTCTCAAGATATCCGTTTTATAAGAAATCTGCATTTTCAAATACATCTAACTTCGTTTTGCTTAATAATTTCAAACTTTGCATTATGTGTCCCAAATTTGATTAAACATTTAATACAGTAAATCACAGTATGAGCATTTTAGTAAACCAGGGCGATCGACTCCTGGCGACCTCACAGATGGCCACAAGACCTTTGAACTGAGTCGGGAGACAGCGCAGCTCAGCGAAACCACGTAACTCCATCGGTTGTGCCCGATCTGTCAGCCGGAAATCATCACAGGAATACATGAAACGAAGTGATGGAATTAATTTTTGTTAGGTGAACATGGGAAAAACGCTGTAAAAAACTTACACTGGCTCCAATTCGTCCTCCACGAATCCTGCACGGGGCAACGACGCGTTAACTTGGGACAAAGATATAAAGGAGGAGTGACTAACCACTTGCGCCAGGGTAAACAGTTATGTATTGGAGTATTCAATAAAATGGATGAAAGTTCCACTAACTTATGAATAAATCACGACAAAGTTTATTCACTCTTGTCATCTTACTTTCATGTCGTAGACTTCAAAGGACTGTTTTCGGTCTACAGATGTTGTCCCCAATACTTCTCTTCCTACGCTCATCGCAGCGATCCTTTACCATTTGGTTGGTAATTTAAAATTGTCTTAGGAATTCTGGATCTGGATATAGGGGTCACACGTTGAGGACAATTCTATTAATACTGATGGATATTATATATTATGTACACCATATTTAATTACTTAATAATTATTTCACATAATTATTCGCAGTTAGTTTCAAGCAAGTTTCATTGTAGACCCTGAAACATCGGACTCCCTCTATTTAATTACTTAAGAATATAATTTCTTCTGTGATCAAACTGCTGTGCAGCTTATTAATATCATGTTACTAGCTGTAATTCTACATTTTATCATTTTTCTTAGGATCCATGCCTCGCTCCCAATGCAGGAATTGGCTTTTCCAATGTCTTACATAGTACGTTTATGTTTTTAGACCAAAATAGGTTCCATTATATACTATGCAAATGACTCGAGTAATGTCCAACATTATCGCATAGTCCTCGAAACTCACCAGAAAATATACATTTGTCTCATTATTAATTTCGGTTTTTTTCTAAATACTTTCATGAAATCAATATCAATAGTCACATTCCTTTAAAATCCTCTGTTATGTGCCACCAAATGGGAAGAATACAATGCAAAACACAAAGTAAGAGAAATTTTGAAGTTATCAAATATAAGTTGAAATGAAGAATAGTGGAATAAAAAGGTATATCTGCATAAAAGAATGAATACAAGAAGGATAGCAAGACAAGTACTGGAATTTAGATTAGAAGGGAAGAGACCAAAAGGCCGATAAATGGAAGAGAAGAATAAGCTAAGAAGAATGTCAAGAAAAGAGGGGTTAAATAGATAGAAATTATTGAAGAGTAGACATGGAATGACTAAGATGGACAAGACTTTTGTCCAATACTCTACTTAATGTAAGATCACCTCTCTGGGTATAAGTATTACAGGCTGTAAACTATTGTATTAGACAATATTATACATATTGGAACACACACACTTTGCAGGCCTACTCACAGCAATATGTTAACTGCTTTTAAAATATGTGTTCTGTATATTAATGATGGAAAAAGTTAAGAGTCATATGAATGTACGAGAGGTGTTCAATCAAGAACATATATTTTTACTCATCCTCAGAATGTTGGTGGTCCTCAATAAAGTCTTCTTTAGACGTAATGCATTTGTCTTAGATTTTCTAAACAATGTGCAAAGATATGCCGGGACCATTTCTTGACAGGACTTTGAAAATCGCTTCCGGAGCCTTCACTACTTTTCTGCAGATGCAAACGCCTCCCACGATAGTATTTCTTCAGGTTATGCAAAAATAAAAAATGTCACAAGGTGTAACTTAGGGCTATAAGGAGGATGAGAGACGCACTTAATTTTGATTTTTGCAAATATATTGAGCAACAATATTTGTGATTAGCTGTCTGGCATTATCGCAGTGCAACATCCAGGGAGTTGCACGGAAATGTGGCCTTTGTGTCTGATGCGGCCTTGCAGAGTTTTCAGGATATCTCTATAGCATTGCCAGTTACTAATGTGCGTGCAGGTACGACATGCTGATAAAATATTCCATGAATATAAAAAATGAAATGACCATAACTTTCCTAGAAAATTCCATTTTAGCTTTTTGGGAGGTTGGTGATGAAGGTGTTTCCACATAGAGCTGTGCTTTGCTCTAAGATCGAAATTATGTAGCCAAGTTTCATCAGCAGTGATTACTTTTGAAAGAAACTTTGGGACATTCCCATTGCAACCATAAGCGGTACTGAATATGTCTCAGCCTGCACACCACACACAGACAGGAAAGGGTGAGGTGATCTTGAAACTCGGCGCATTAAGCTAACAAATACCGTAAAACCAATTTTTGCGTGTTGAATTATGGTTATAAAATATAATGACTAATGACCATTGTTTATTAAACATTCCTAATATTTTGGCATTGTGAGCACGATACTTACTCACTGGCACTATCGAACCCGTAGGTTCATGTCCGCACGGATATAAGCTCTCCATGCATCCCTATCATGAGCTAATGCTTTCCAATCATTCCCTGCATAATCTACTTCCCTCAAATCATAGTTAATGTTATTCTCCCACCTCCTTCTTGGTCTACCAACTGGGCGTTTTCCTTATGGTTTTTCTACAAGAAGATTCCATGCACCTCTTTCATCCCCCATTCGTGCCACATGTCCTGCCCATCGCAGTCTACGAGACTTATTATATCTGGCGCCCTATAAAGACAATGTAGTTCATTGTACGTAGTCTTCTCCATTCACCTGTCTGTTCATCTCTCTTTCGTCGAAAAATTTTTCCTAAGATCTTTACTCTCAAATACTCGTAATCGAGCAAAATAAAAAATACTTTTTATCAGCACCATTAGAATGTTTCCTTGTATACAGTCATCGCATACCTATCTGTGTGCACATATCTCAGTTTGAATACCACTAGGTAAACAATTATAAAAGTATTTGTACACGCACAACCACGTACTTTATACACACAAATATATGTTATATGCAATGTGTATATGTGTATGTGAATTTTCGAATGTCATCCACTGCAATTTTCGTTCTTCGGAATCGGTGCTGAGGAAAGAGATGGCGTTAATGGGGTCTGTTTCTAATTTACGCACCACTTAGGCAGACCACTTTATGTAGAAGTATTCTCGTATTGTGTACAGAGAGGAGTATAGAATGAGTGTATGTTTTGTGTGTTCGTATTATGTAAAGTACGTTGTGTGTGGGAAGACGATAAAGATAAGGGAGAATGTGAAACCCGGTGCCAGTCCGTAGCCTACTCCCGTCGAAAAGTACCAAGGAGACTGCCAAACTCAACATTCCCAATCGACTGACGAATCGCTATGAACAGCACCACATGCCTTCTTAACTTATGTACTGCGGAGGGACTTGCAATTTATCACAGGGATCTGGTACACAAACTAGCGATTACAAATTGCATACCATCACCCCTTTTGGCCCCGAGATTGAAAATTTTACAACGAAATTAATGAATTTCAAAATTAAAATATCGAACCCGGCTCTTGTTTGTCGGGAAACCGGCATATTACCATCTAAGCCACCGCTCTGGACTTTATCTGTAATCGAAATTTATATTTTTGTACATAATCGATGAAAATGGAGAACATGAATGTATATTTGAGAGGGTTATATGTTACAAGTTAGTTGCAGGAAGTCAATGTTATCCATGAACGAAGTTGTTAATTAGAGACCTATGTTACCAACGTCCAACACATTTGTTTTTCTTTTTTTATTTTCCAACATAACAGTGTTGTTAATTCAACCATTTATTGTGTTTATATCTGATTCATCCGACCATTCCACTCAAAAAGTTCCCTTCAGCAGATGTAATGCATCATTCATCTTGAATAAATATAGTATATTTCGCAAGTATTAATATTTGTTAGGAATTTCCTTCGTAAACATCTCAAATTGTTCGTAAAACCTCATTTTCAATTCTTGTAACAACATTAACTATTTCAAGTAATCTAGAAAGATACAACGGACACAAATCACATAGAATACAATACATAGTAAGTCCACACAATCAGCAGCACTCACTCACTATTTCATTACAATGTTAAGTAAATTAATTTCAAATTTAAATAATGAATTCGTAAGAGCTATAATACAATTTGTATTTCCATTGCATCAGCCTTCATTATATTTGTTTTAAGAAGTGAGTTTTTAAATGTTTAAGTGCCCATTAATAATTAATTATCATTAATTCATGTTAATAAAAATTATATTTATGCTAATGCAGATTTCTGTATATGTTTATGATACTACAATTTACAGTTATTATTGTCCTCAAGTGTCCAAAATTGTATAAGTAAATTCAAGGCGTGTTTAATAAACAATGATTACACTGGTCAACATGATTTTTGTCTCATGAGTACTAATAGTTGTACTTAATGCAGTTTGTTATCGTGTTTTCAAATATGTATTCGGAATTTCTCCATCACCCACAGTTTTTTTTATTTCAATTTCAATTAATGGATTCAAATAATTATTTTTTAATAAACGTTTTTTCGTCAATTTGTCCGTTGAGAGATGAGCACGGGGAACAAACTTTCATCAGGAGATTTCAGCTATGGAAAAGAGTTATCAAGGCAAATCGAATCCTAATATGCTGACCGATTATTGTTAAACTATCAAGAGGGATGCTCCAAAGGCGAAATATAGTAGTAAATCGTCATTTCTTACTTTCTAGGCGAGTCCGAATGTTCGAATATTGTGTAGTTACGAATGAAGAAAATATTAAAGTGTTTGAAATTATAAAAACCTGTCTCTCGGAAACCTTGCGTGATTGAGAAAATCCGATATCATATTTGAATTCAAAAGAATAAGTACTATCCGAATCACATATTTTTTCTTTCTGAGACAAAAAAAAAGTTTCTTATTTTGTTGCTCAGTGTTATTATAAAATTAAATTAAAATGCTTCATACCTCACCTCATATCCGGTCTTCTAATTAGATCGCGGTTTCAAGCCTTGGCGGCTTCATCTTCAGTACTTTCTCGTCGACTGATGTTATGTCGATCAGAATTACTACTACTTTTCCCTACGTTTGTGGACCGATACACCTCCGGATTCAGTCAGAATCCGCATTCAAAACAAAAAGAAGAAAAACTTATGAACTTCGAAATTCCCGCGGATTCTGACTGAATTCGGAGGTATATCGGTCGGCCAACAGAGGGAACAAGTAGTTCTTCTGATCGACATAACATCAGTCGACGAGAAAGTAATGAAGATGAAGCTGACAAGACTTTGAAGTCGAAGTCTAATTAGAAGACTGGATATGAGGTGAGGTATGAAGTATTTTAATGTAATCATAAATTAAACCTCATAGCGATATTTTTCCTATGAAAGTTCAAAATTATCTTCACTCATCCACATAAACTTGATGGTGCTCCTCAAAATGGTATCCTTTGGATGCAATGCAGTTGTCTCAATGTTTCTCCCAGTCTGCAAAAAATGTAGGAAACTGTTGTTTGACAGGTCTTTCAAAATTACCTCCGCAGCTTTCACCATTGCTTCTGAAGTTGAAAAACGTCTCCCGTGAAGATGTTTATTCAGGTTAGGGAATTAAAAAAAAAAGTCACATGGGGCTAAATCCGGACTATAGAGAGACTGAAAGAAGCACTTAATTTTGATGTTTGAAAGATATTCAGCAACAACATTTCCTGTAGGCAGTCTCGTATTATCATGGTGAAGTAACAGGCTTTCTGCACGAAAATGTAGCCTCCTATTCCTGATACTGTCTTGCAAAGTTATCAGGATATCTCTAAAGCATTCCCTTGTTACTGTTGTGTGTGAAGGTACGACATGCTGATAAAGGACCATAACTTTCCCAGCAGAAGAAACCTCATTAGCTCTATCACATTAGTTGGTGATGGAGGAGGTTTCCACATAGCGAGGTACTGTTTTCTCTCAGGATCGAAATGATGTAACCAAGTTTCATCAGCAGGTGTTGCTTTTGAAAGAAACTCTTGAGTCACTTTCATTGCAGCCATTAGCGCTACTGAACATGTCTCGACCTGCACACCACACAGACAGCAACTTTTACCTTGTGTAAATGACGCTAACTAATAGCGTAAACCAAAATGTTTGTGTGTTAAATTATGACTATAAAAATATAATGACCATTGTTTATAGAACAACCCTCGTATTTTGATTTTGTGAACACAATAGAAAATTATCATTATTTGACTCTTAATTCCGAGATGATTGGCCGTGATCCAGTTTTATTTAAACTCGATATTTGATCTACTACTGTGGTAGACATCTTCAGGAGATTTTGTCTGCCTTCTGTGACTGCAGAGGAGTTCAGACAGGGCACGCAGAATCTCCGCAGCACTAGATCAATCGTTGAACTTTAAATAAAACTGGACCACGGCCAAACTGTCCGGAAGACCAAATTAAGATCAAGACATCGGCCGTGAAAGCCTACAATTCTACATAATTATGTATCTGCATAATTGGAATTTTTCTTTGTATGAAGTCATTTGAGGGAAGTAGATTATACAGGGAATGATTGGAAAGCACTAGCTAAGGATAGGGATGTATGGAGAGCTTATGTCCGCACGGCCATGAACCTACGCGTTCGATAGTGCCAGTGAGTAAGTAAGTATGGAGTCACCGCATACCTGTGTGGGTATACATATATCAGTTTGAACACCACTGAGTTAGACAATAATAAACGTATTGGTACACACACACAAAGTTTGTGCACATAGAAATACGTTATCTGCAATCAAAATATGCATTTTTGTATGAATGATAAGCCTCATATGAATGTACATTTGATAGGGTTGTTATGTTACAAGTTAGTTACAGGAAGTCAATGATATCCATGAACAGGAGTTGGTAATTAGAGAGCTGTGTTAATAACTTCCAACACATATTGTTCTTTTTTATTTTTCAACAGAAGCTAGCTTGTTAATTCAACCATTTATGATTTATCGTCTTTACATTTGCTCTTATTGGTGCTTTTCATGTAAACTGAAGAGCTTTACATGATCATTTTAATTCGTTTCATATGTTTCTCTTAATAACAACAGATAAATTGATGGATGGATAAACCCAGAATGCTCTTACCTATCAGCAGGCTGTTGAGCTCACATAACATACGGATGATACAAACCACAAGTAGAACAAATCCAAAAAAAAACTGTGCTAGGCCTCTTTTATGTAAAAGTCCGTCATGGAGGAACTGCGTAAATTAAGCGAATTCCTCAGCAAATCGGATTTTACTAGATTAAGAAATATATTTTTCTTGTCTTAATTAACAAATTGTATGGATTGCAAGAAAACAAACATGAGGGCTGCCGGAGTGTTTTTATTTATTTTTTATTTTTATTTTGTTTCATATAAACTCTTACTTCTAATGGTCGCGATTTACTCATTTTTGTTAATATCTTTCTATTTTTTTCAATAGCATATACCGAGTTTTGTTGTGAAAAATCGAAAATTTCAGCCGGTAAAGTGATTTTTAAATGTTTGCTTTAGGTTAAACTCCACTCCAATTGGTCCGATTTTGCTAATTAACAAACTGGACCTCACCTTACTTAAGTGATTTCTATATGTCGATATTGGTTTTGAAAATAAATGAAAACAAACAAAAATTCATTTAACAAACACATATTCAAATATATATTTGTGATAGTCATTTTCATGTCTACTTGATAAGATCAATATATATATATATATATATATATATATATATAATAAAGAAATATTTTCGTAACAACTTCAATGCCTTCATTCGTCGGAATTCGTGAAATCACTGTAAAATATTTGAACTATTATAATTTAAGATAAAATTTAAAGTGTAAAACATGCATAATTTTTTTATACTTCCTTGAAATAAACATGGATTAATACGATAACGTTTAACATCGTGTCTCTTTAAACATGACATTCTAACATTGTATACTTGTACTATAAACCATCTATATGTCAATACCAGAGAACGAATTTTGGAGTGACATGTGGCCAGCATATCGGGTTTCCCAACCGTTGTAGCTGGTTTTCTCAATGTGGAGCCGCTTCTTATCGCAGCTACCAAAATTTATCACGAGGATGGGAGGGCATGGGTCCTATACTGGCTGAAAATTCCATGAGAAAATGTCTTCCTCCTTAAGGATTTGTACCAGCGCAACCCCTGTCTCTGCGGCAAGACGGCTCGACCATGATGCCGAACAGTACCATCAGATATAGAAGATATAACAATAATAATAATAATAATAATAATAATAATAATAATAATAATAATAATAATAATAATAATAATAATAATAATAATAATAATATGAATACAGAGAAAAATGGAACATAAAATAAAGAAACAGCAAAAAGGATTAGTAATGGAAGAAAAACCAAAGAAATGTTAAACTCTATACTATGGAGTAAAAACATCATTAACAGAACAAAACAACTAATTTATAAATCCATACTAGAAAGTATAATGTTATATGGATCGGAAGTTTGGACAATGACACAACATGTCAACAGAATAACTTCAGTTGAAATGGATTTTTGGGAGAAGAGCTGCCAGAAAATCTAGACTGGAAAAAATTAGAAATACAGAAATTAGAAAATGGATGAATTCAGAAAGAAATATAATGGATGAGATTGAACAAAGAAGGCTAAAATGGTATGGACACGTAAGAAGAATGCAGGATGGAAGACTACCAAAGGCCGTCTATGCAAGGAAAGAAGGAACAGAAAAGGAAGGCTAAAAACAACATTCTTAAGTTCAATGAGGAAATTTGGTGTAGCAGATGAAGACACAGAGGACAGAGAACGATGGAGACCTTTAATTAAGGGAAATTTGTGAATGTTTGTTGCAAACTGATAGTCTATAAGCCTGTAGAAGTTTATATTTATTTATTTATTTTTAATTAATGTTATTACTAAGATTGGTTGGAGAAACCCTCAATGATGAGGAAATTCTCAAAATGATTGAACGAATAATAATAATAATACATTTATATATATAATGTCATCAAGTTGTCATTACAACATTTTTGGTATTCACTCTAGGCATGGCGTACTTCACAGGTTGGAGCGCCTGGAAGACGGAGTTACGCTGCCCCGATGATATGAAAAGCAATGACAATAATGCGGAAGGTGAAACGATGGTAAAGGTGCGCCAGGTGAGGCCTTTAACTAAAGTTAATCTAATGAGGTGAATTTGATAATGACGATCAGATGGTGTTCAGGGATTGTTAGGCCATTAAATTTCCCTGACATTTGTCTTACAAGTGAGGAAAAACCCAGAAAATCCCCATATCCAGGAAAACTTGTCCCAACCGGGGATAGAAACCGGGCTCGCTGCATGGCAAGGCAGCCACGTTACCTCGAGACCACAGCGGTGGTCATATAATAATAATAATAATAGTAATAATAATAATAATAATAATAATAAACAATAAACAATAATAGTAAAGTCAAAACGTATCCAAGCTTTGGATATTAAGGTCATGCTCTATTGGCAGCTTCCTGCCACGACCGACTGATATGTTGACTATACACCAGGCGTTCATATCAATGCCCGGCACATCGGTTACTGTTGGTGAGCGAATTTCTCGCAAAACACCTGTCCTTCCACAGTCACCACATTCTCCAGATCTTGATTCAGCAGATTTCCACCTATTTACAAAGATGAAATGTTTACTAAAGGGGTGGCGTTATGCATCAGCCGAAGATGTGAAAATTTATGCGACGCCCTCTCCGCATGAAGTGACCAAATATGGAGTGCAGGAATGTTTGGAGAAGAGGAGTGGACACAGGCATAAGTGTGTTACTGTTCAGGGGACGTACTTTGAAGATGATGATGTGTAAATGGTTCCATGTTATCTGCAATAAAGGTATCTACACAAGTTCGGATATATTTTTAATTTACTAGTAATAATAACACTAATACTAATAATACCGGCCATAGAATGAACTCAATAGAAGACACCCTTACAATAGTACACAAAGAGGGAAATCCAACCAGAATAAACCTATTGGAAGACCTGGAAATTATCAAGGAAATAGACAACAAGCTTTTGATAAATGAAAGCACTCCCAGACTAAACAACCCACTATACGATATCGTCAGGAAGAAGCTTTAGTCACAACATAGCCACATTAGGACCAGCAGCTTCAAACACCATACTGGATGCTGTAGAGAAGAATGAACTGCTGAAGATGGGACGGATGTCCTGAAAGGCCTACAGGCATAAAGATTATACGTTTTATAAGTTGAGGACGACGGATTTTACCTATGAAGGTATATTTTAACTTATTTTATTTTATAAAGTAAAGTGATCCCACAACAGGCCCGGAGGCCCTTGGGGTAGTAGGAGGTTAAGGCTCCCACTTTTTCTAAACAATCGGCACTTTATGTCAGCCGGGTTGTCAGTCCTGCATGACGGCCGACTTTACCCCAGAACAAGCGTCTGGTACTCATTTCCGTTAGAAGCTGAGTCGACCCCAGGGCCATAGTGCCGCCAGAGGGTTTGGGTCAGTTTAAAAATCCTGATCCCAACGGGACTTGAACTCTCGACCCTCCGTCTTGTAGCTCAGTGCCTTAACCACTACGAATAATAATAATAATAATAATAATAATAATAATAATAATAATAATAATAATAATAATAATAAAAATAGGCGGAGTACAAATCTACGTACCGCCATTACTTGAGTAGATGAAAGTACAAACTAAACAAAATATAATTGCGAGATTCAGTTTCGAAAATTAAGCTGTCACCAACAGTTATCGCGATAAAGAGGACAAAATGAATACAGATCAGCTGAGAGAAAGAAGAGACACTGTAGATATATTAATATTATTTCAGTATTCACTGTTATTAATAATCATGACCAATTAATTCAGAAAGTGGCCTAAATAGCATATTATTAAATGTGTGACACAATGTACTATTATGTTAAGCCTGGATATAATACAAAGATACAACTAAAACCAATCTGATGCAGATTTTTTGTTGTAGAGTAACAAAAGTAAAATAATACAGTATATATTCGATGGCCTCCATTCTATTTCTTGCTTCCAAGTACAATATTAATGAAGACTGATGCCAAAAGTTTAGAAGATGTTTTATGAGACTATTTAACTCATGCCCCAAATAGGAGTCAATGACCAATCACGTTTCAATGAGTTTTGTTTTACAATCAATCTCACTCGTGTTTCAACTCGATATTTTTCTACTTCTGTTTATCATATTGAAGAAAGCTCCTCCTTTTTAATAGTATGAACAGGTCATGGAATTATTTTGCAGTGACTGACTCTCGAACAAATACATTGAAAATAGCAAATAATTAACAGATTCCTTCGAACTACGCATTTGATAATAGTGTGTTCAATAAATGTGTTTTTAAATAATGATTTTGCGGAGTTGTTTCCTAAAAAAAATAATTAATAACCTATAATGTTGGTTATAATATACAGTTTTGTGTGTTTCATTTTTTCTCCACTAGGGTCCATTCTTACAAAACATTTCAATCATATTTTGCAATAAATAATATGATCTAGTTGCAGTGAAATGAACAAATAAAACAACCAAACATTTATCAATTGTTTTCAAACATCGCTGTTTACATTAAATATATAAATATTTTGAAATAAATATATTTAAATAATTATTTGTAAGTAAACAGCTTAATTCTCTTCGTTAAATAGTCCTAACAAATGTGTAACTCTTGATTTCCAAATCCTCTAGATACATTCACTCGTCACTTCGTGATTCGTGAATTATCGATAATTTGTAAATCACTCGTGGCATTATGATAATCTTCATTCAAAAGTTAATTATCCTCTTTACATAACATGCAAATTTGAGTTCTGCATATAGATATCTCACTTAGATGAGAACCCAAGAAATTATTAGGGGGAAGAAAGTCACTGATAAATATGGCACTACAGTTTTAATTAAGGATTACTATTATTCAGTCATAGTATCAACCGTCCATTTACCGTCAAGAAACAGGGACTTGGGTTCAACTGCAGCAAAATTTTCCGGAGGTAAAATAGTCCCCCATTTGGTTCTCCAGGCGGGGACTATTTCAGGCAATCCGTGGCAAAGACTCAAACACAGGACACGTTCCTAAGAATGTGGAATATTAGGACATTATATAATAGCGGGACACTGTAAATATTAACGCAGGATTGTGATAAATCACCCTTGGTTGTAGTTGCTTTACAGGAAGTCAGATGACCAGGACAAGGTATTCAGGAATCAAGAAGATTTGCATTATAGGCCTAACTGTGAGGGTACAGTGAGATCTGAATTAGGAACGAGTTTTTTAATCCAAAGGAGGATCTTCTCCGCTATCCGACATGTTAATTTTGTCAGTGATAGGATATTTGTACGTACTTCAGAAATATTAGTCACAGAACCAAGTGCATTAGATGTTGAAATGGTGATATAAAAATTAAAGATTTACAGACCACCAGATTCAGATGTGATCCCAGGGAAACTAATAAAATCAGGGGGAGAAAAATTGATGGACAAGTGGGTTGCTTAATATGATTTGCGATAAAAGGTCTTCCAAATGAATGGAAAGAGTCGTTTATTGTAACAATCTATAAGTAGGGACAAAAAACTGATTGCTACAACTATAGGAGTACCTCGTTATTTTCAATTTCCAGATTTACTCTCTATGTTGACGACGTAATAGGAGATCAGCAATGTGGATTTAGAAGAAATATGTCTATAATAGAACAGAGTTTTAATATAATACAGGTTTTTGAAACGAAATCGTAAGATAATTTCACTATATGTACTCTTCAAAAAGGTAGGCCTATATGATTCAATTAAAAGGGAGAAGTTCGGAATTCCTATAAAGTATCTGAAAGGTACAGAGAGTCAGATGCGTGTAAGCAAACGGCTATCAAACACTTTTGAAATTCACAATGGGTTAAAAAAAGGCGATGTACTATCTCCTCTACTATTCAATTTTATAATAGAGCATACCATCAAATCTTTAGGGGATGCAGAAAGACTACAACTCGGTGGTAAATAAGCTGCTAGTTTATGCTGATGATGTAGTATTATTAGGCAATAGGGAGATACGAAGAGCCAACACGCATACTCTACAGAGTACCACTAAGAAATTGGGACTGGAAGAAACATCAATAAAACTAAATGTATGGTCACACATAGAAATGCATTATACAGGATGATTATAAAGGTTGCGCACAAATTTCAGAAGCTTGTAGAGAGGTCGAAATACAACAACTTTTTATTAGTAACTTATGGTCTGGAAAGTAATCCTAGGTCAAAACAAGACTGGGAATGTCGGGAACATCAATGCGGGTCTAAACTTACTTTTCAGAGAGGCACTGGGTTCGAAACACGACTTTATGAATTTATGAAGACGCTTCGTCTGTTGTCATATTGTTTAGTGCAGTACAGTACTTGTGTACTCTTCTGTTCACATCTGAGAGTTATTCGTGCGCTCTGTAGGTTGTTTTCATTTTCAGTACGGTATCTGCAGTGTACGTAGAGGTTCACTACAGCATTACTTTGAAGATTTGTGATTTTTGTGAAATAGAATACAAGTTGTCAGAACTTCGAGACATGCATTTCATGTATGGTAAAGCAAATGGTAATGCACGCGAAGCTCAACACCTGTACAGCGCACAATATCCGAACAGACGTCAACCACATCCCCGAACGTTTCAAAACTTTCACCATCGACTAGGGAAACAGGTTCCTTGCGTTCATGGTATCATGTAGTCGCTATGGAAGAGGAAGTTCTTGCTCACGTGGAAGAACATGCCTGTATTCAATGTGGTGGTAGGCATTTTGCACACCTAGTGTTGTAAAACCAAATTGGTGAATACATTTACATTTTCTTAAGTGTATGCACAAAATAATTTATCTAGACATTCCAGGGCTTGTACTGACCCAGGATTACTTTCCAGACCATAAGTTACTAATCAAAAGTTGTTGTATTTCGACCCCTCTATAAGCTCCTGAAATTAGTGCGCAACCTTTTGAATCACTCTGTATAATGGAAATGGACAGTTAATGACATATGAGGAAAATGTTGAAGAAGTGGCTGAATTCAAATACCAAGGAACAATAATTACAGACAGGAATATGGTGCACAAAGTAATTATACATAGACTCAATTCTGGAAATTTAATACCATTCTGCACTACATTGACTCTTGGCGTCCCAACTTCTCACGAAAAAAAAAACATTTAACTGATATATATATGAAATTGTTATTCTCCCAGTTATATTACATGGATGCGAAACATGTAGTCTTACTTTAAGCGAGGAGAAAATATTACAAGTATGTATTTTATAATAAAGTTCTTAGGAAAATTTTAGAACAAAGAGATGAATAGACAGGCGAGTGGAGAAGATTATGTAACAGTGAGCTATATGGTCTTTATGGGAAATAGATAAAATAAGAACAGTTAAGCCTCATAGACTGCGATGGATATGACATGTGGCATGAATAAGGAATGAAAAAGGGGCATGGAAACTACTTGTAGGAAAACCAGAGGGAAATCTCCCAGTAATTAAGTCAAGAATAAGGTGGGAGAATTACTTTAATATTATTTGAGGGAAGTATATTACACAGGGGATGTTTGGAATACATCTCAGAATATTATGGAGAACTTATGTCCGCGCAGCCATGAACGTAGGGGTTCGATAGTGTTTCTGAGTTATTTATCAACCGTTCATTTGACTTTGCTAATATTTTACGAATGCTGTTTATTATAATTTTCGTGAATAGAAAAGTACAAATGGTTTGATGAGGAATGTGCCGACATTGTAAAGGAAAGAAAGCTAGCAAAAATGAAATGGTTACACGAGCCAAATGAGGTAAATTTGGAGCAATTGGGTAGTATTAGACGGGAAACCACCAAGTTACTAAAGAGTAAAAAGAGGGAATATTTGAGAGAGAAGATTAATGATCTTGAATTGAACGCAAAAAATAGGAACATTAGAGAATTATATCAGGGAATTAGTATAGAGAAGAAAGGGTTTCAGGCTAGAACAAACATAATTCGGAATGAAAATGGGGATATGATTGCAGATTCCAGGACTATATTAAATAGATGGAAAAGTTACTTTAATCAGCTATTAAATGTACATACAGAACAGGACATTGAGGAGGATAATTTACAGACAGCAGAAATGCTAGTCGCAGAACCAAATGCAATAGAGGCGATTGAAAAATTGAAGATGTATAAAGCATCAGGTTCAGATGAGATTCCAGCAGAACTGATAAAATCAGGGGGAGATAAATTGATGGACAAAATACGCTGGTTGCTTAGTATGATTTGGGAAAAAGCAGCTCTTCCAGATGAATGGAAAGAATCAATTATCGTACCAATTTATAAGAAAGGAGATAAAACTGATTGCAACAACTACAGAGGCATCTCATTACTTTCAACTTCGTACAAAATTCTAACAAATAAGTTATATTAGTAAGCAGACTTACTCCCTATATGGATGACATTCTAGGAGATGTGCATTTAGAAGAAACAGGTCTACAACAGATCAGATTTTTAGTATAAGACAGATTTTAGAAAAGAAATGGGAATATAATGGTACTGTACATCAACTGTATGTAGACTTCAAAAAAACATATGATTCAATTAAGAGGGAGAAGTTATTATAGTATCCTGC
This sequence comes from Diploptera punctata, assembly GCA_030220185.1. Taxonomy (NCBI): domain Eukaryota; kingdom Metazoa; phylum Arthropoda; class Insecta; order Blattodea; family Blaberidae; genus Diploptera; species Diploptera punctata. The sequence continues at coordinate 13,147 of JASPKZ010001609.1, read as the reverse complement.
GTGGAGTTCGGAATTCCTAAAAAGTTAGTTAGACTTATACGAATGGTGTCTAAATGGCACAAAGAGTAGGGGTGCGTGTAGGCAAAAAGTTTTCGGACACTTTTGAAATCCAGAATGGTTGAAAGCAAGGAGATAAACTATCTCCTCTACTATTTAATTTTGTACTAGAGCATGCCATTAAATCCTTAGAGAATGAGGAAGGCTTACAACTGAATGGTATTAATAAACTGTTAGTTTATGCTGATGATGTAGTATTGTTGGCCGATAGTGAGGAGATACTAAAGGACAATATGCACACACTATTGAGTAACACTAAGAACTTAGGACTGGAAGTAAATATATCAATAAAACTAAATATATGGTCACACGTAGAAATACATTATATAATGGAAATGGACAGCTAATGACAAATGAGGGAAATTTTGAGGAAGTGGCTGAATTCAAATACCTAGGAACAATAATCACAAATAGGAATGAGATGCACAAAGAAATTAAACATAGGCTCAATTCTGGAAATGCGTGCTATTATACATTGCAGAGACTCTTGATATCCCAACTCCTTTCAAAAAACGTTAAACTGAAAATATATAAAACTATTATTCTACCAGTTATATTATATGGGTGCGAAACATGGGCTCTTACTTTAAGGGAGGAAAGGAGATTACAGGTATTTGAGAATAAAGTACTTAGGAAAATGTTTGGACCAAAGAGAGATGAACAGACAGGTGAATGGAGAAGACTACATAACAATGAACTACATGGTTTATAGGAAGCCAGATATAATAAGAACAGTCAAGTCTCGTAGACTGCGATGGGCAGGACATATTGCACGTATGGGGAATGAAAGATTTGCATGGAAGCTTCTTGTAGGAAAGCTAGAGGGAAAACGCCCAGTTGGTAGACCAAGAATGAGGTGGGAGAATAACATTAACTATGATTTGAGGGAAGTAGATTATACAGGGAATGATTGGAAAGGATTAGCTCAGGATAGGGATATATGGAGAGCTTATGTCCGCGCGGCCATGAACCTACGGGTTCGATAGCGCCAGTGAGTAAGTAAGTAAGTAAGAAAAGTACATTTCCTTGCGGTCACTGCAGTGTTATAGTACTATTCTTCGCTAGTGTATCTGCTACTTCATTGACATATTTGGACCAAAGTGGGAGACGAACAGGGAAGTGATTGGAGAAAACTTCCTAACAATGAGGTAAATTAATTATCTTTATTAAACCCAAATATAGTAACAACAGATAATTCTACAGATTGTGATGGACATGGTATGTGTGATAAATGGTTAACGAAAGAGGAGCATGGAAACTTCTTGTAGGAAAACCAGAGGTACAGCGCCCAGCAGGTAGAAAAAGAATGAGATAGGAGAATAATAATAACCATGATTTTAGGCAGATGAATTATACAGGGAATGTTTGGAAAACAGTAACTCAGGATAGAGATGTATGGAGAATTTATGTCTGCGCGATCATGAACGTCCGGATTCGATATTGCCAGTTAATTAGTTTAGTGTGTAGGGACTAAATTTCCATGTACTTACATAATCTTTCCCAGGACTTAAATTTATAGATTTATACATTATTATGTATATGAATCATCACATTTTTAATTTGTTGACAAGGTTTTTACTTGAATATCTGCATATTTTGTCAATTATTATAAATGCAACATTGTTTTCAAAAATACAAAGCAAGTAGGTCTAAATTATAAAAGTTTTTTTTCCCGTTTTCAATTATATACCTTCTTCCTAAACATACCTTTGCAAAAAAAAAATATTCCATGAGGCAGCTACAGGAGACAACCAACTGTAGAAAAATTTAAACAATCAGTTATTGCAAACTACAAAAGAAAGAAACAGTTAGAAGGATTAAATGTGAATACTTTCTGATGCATTTTAAATTTTTATTACGGTAAACACGCCTTTATTTTAGAGCATATATTTATCATAAGTAATGCCACGAGTGATTTCCAATTTATCTACAGGATTTGGAACTCAAGAGTGGCATTTGTTGGGACTATTTAACGAATAAAATTAAGCTGTTTACTTACAAATCATTATTTAAATATATTTATTTTAAAATATTTACACATATTTAATGTAAACGGCGATGTTTGAAAACAAATGAGAAATGTTTGTTGTGTTTCATTTGTTCATCACTGCAACTTGGCCTTACTATTTATTGCCAAATAGAATCGCAATATTGTAATAATGCACCCTAGTGGGAAAAAATGAAACAAGGAGGAGCTGTCTTTATTTCGGTAATCAATTCGATAATTATCGAGCTGAAACACGACTATGATATGGTTGTAAAACAAAAAGCATTGAAACGTGATTAGTCATTGACTCCCATATGGGGCATGAGTTAAATAGTCAAAGTAATGTGTTTATAACGTGTTTCTTCAATAAATACATGAGTGCTGTGTGCGTATTTCTTCTTCTACTACTACAAGGTTTAGGCTATGTAGCCTGTTCCGGCGAAGTTAAAATTGGAGTCCATCTTCTGCGTGGTCGGCCAACATCTCTTGTTCCTCTGGGATTATACAGGAAGGTCATTATTGGTATTCTTTCGTTGTTCATTCTCATTAAGTGTTCTGTCCATTTCTTATTATTTTCGCTGATTTTATCTTCAATTTTATATATATTTAATTCTTCTCGTATAGATTCATTCCTTATTCTATCCGCTCTTGTACACCCTTTCACATTACGTAAAAACAGCATTTCCGCAGTCTGTATCCTGCTTTTATCCCTTGATTTCATTATCCAATTTTCACTTCCATACAACAACAAAGGAAACAGCCATTGTTTATATAATTTAAGTTTCGTATCTTTCCTTGCTTTCCAACCTAAGGTTCTTTTTATGGTTCCACAAATAGCCTGAAATTTATTTACTTTATTTTCTATATCTGTATTTTCTCTATAAGTTATATCACATCCTAAATATTGGAAATGTGTTACTTGTTCTATTATTTCGTTATCCAGTACAATTTTTTATCTAATTCCATATTTACCAATAAATGCCATTACTTTTGACTTATTTATTGATATTTTACAATTATATCTATTGGCTATTAATTTAAATTTATATGCTAACATTTGGAGCTCATTTTCAGATTCTGCTAAAATTACAACATCGTCAGCGAATAATAAAGCATTTATTTTATCTTTATTATCAATTAATATTCCTTCATTAGTTAAAACCTTCTTCCATTCTTTTAGGATATCGTCCATATAAACATTAAATAATATAGGTGAGAGTGAACACCCTTGTCGTACTCCTTGGTTTATTTGAAAAAAATGTTTTATTTTTAGTCAACTGAGGGTCAATACAAATATTTGTTCCATAGTACAAGCTCTTAACAGTTTCTATAATCTGAATAGGGAGGCCTTTTTCTTTTAGGATATTCCACAATATTTCCCTATTTACTCGATCAAATGCTTTATCTAAGTCTATGAATAACAAATGTGTTTCTAGGTTTTTTTCTTGTCTTTTGTTTATTATCTGATTCAGGGCAAATACTCCATCGGTACAAGATCTTCCTTTTGGGAACCCATTTTGTTCTTCTGCTAGTGTTACTTCAGTAATTCGTTGTATTCGTTTTGCTATTATTCTAACATATATTTTATATCCACTATTTAGGAGGGTAATGCCTCTGTAATTAGATGGTTGGTTTCTTTCTCCTTTCTTGTAAATTGGTTTTACTATACCTTGCCTCCATGTTGCTGGTATATTATGATTCTCCCAACACATATTAAGAAAATTCAAGAATCTTAATTTTAAAAATATATCTGCATATTTAATTAGTTCTGAATTGATGTCATCTGGTCCGCTAGCTTTTCTATTATTTGTTAATTTGAGCGATTCTTCCAGTTCTTCCATTTGTATTTTATCCACTTTCAAATTCTCACATTTTGGTTCTTCTTCGTTTTCATTCTCGTTGTACCACAGGTCTCTGAAATATTCTATCCAATGTTCTTCTGATATTGATGTAGGTATATATGCAGCTTCTTTTCTGATTTATTTAAATATTTAGTTGTTCTATAAGCAGTCCATTGTCGTCCATGTAGATCATGTTCTAGATTAGATACATATCGATCCCAACTGTCTTGGTGCGTATTTAATTTGTATAATTTGGAACTTTTTTCAAGCATAACAACATACATATTTAAAATAATATAGAGCATATAAATCCAGTCTCTAAAGATATCGTAGAAATTCATCATCAATATCACAGCTGCCACGCCAGCCTCTTTGGACAACTGACTTATTATGAAGTTCTTGTCAAAAAGTTTCTCTAGTGAGTCTTATATATCCAGAGCGTTCACATCCTTTTATATTCCATCTTCCCACCCAAATCTAGGTCTTCCCTTGAGTCTTTTTTCTTCCATAGTTGGAACAACTGTTTTATATAAAGATAAGCCCCTGACAAGGAGAGGCTATGGCTATGCCATTATAGATAGAAAATGAACACTACATCTTATCAGACTGCCCTACCTGTTTCACTTTCTGTACTTTGATATACATTTACTAACGTTCACATCATTCTAAAGATCATATAGCTACTTGTTATATCTAGTATACTCCAATAATATTTATTGAGCCAAGTATGATTCTCAAAATTATCCTTTCGAAAATACTTATAACGTTTACATCATTTTGCTTAGGTTAAATGTCTCAGATCCATAAGTATGTACAGTTTTATTCAGAATTTTGGGAAATTTAATTTTACTCTTGATGTGCTGGTAAGTATGATCTTAATTGTTTTCTCAGTCCGTGAACACATCTGTTAGATAGACTATTTAACTCATGCCTCAAATGCTAGTCAATGACCAATCACGTTTCAATTAATTTTGTTTTACAACCAACGACAGTCGAGTTTCAACTCGTTCTTTATCGATTTATCTTTATCAGCTCCTGCTTTTGTGATAAAGAAAGCTCCTCCTTTTTAATATTCTGAACAGGTCATAGCATTATTTTTCTCCAACAAATACATTGCATATAACAAATAATGAATAGATTCCTTGATTTTATTAAGTTGTTTATTTAAAAATTAATGAATAACCTATAATGTTGATTATAATTTACAGTTTTGATGAGTTTCATTATTTCTCCACTAGGATGCATTCTTACAGTATTTCGATCCTATTTGGTAATAAATATTATGATCAAGTTACAGTGAATGAACATAACCTCACATTTCTGATTTGTTTTCAAACATCGCCGTTTACATTAAATATATAATAATTTTAAAATACCGGTAACTATATTTAAATAATGACTAATCTTCTAGATAAACTGAAAATCACTCGTGACATTACTTATGAAAAATAGTTTTATTTCTTCTGAATGGTCATTTAATGTTTAAAATTATTTTCAGAATTAAATTTAGCAATCGGATAGTAGCAATTAGTTAAAAAGTCCTTTTAAAGCAATAGTATTACTGTATTGCAAAAAAATAAAGATGAGCCTTACAAACTGTGTCAGTATCTGTAGTGTGATACATAGCGCTAATCAAAATTGATTATCAAACTGAATTGATATTACACATGTCTAGGTTAAACAACTTGATTAATTGCACCAGTTCCGTGATATAATTAATCACCTAATTTGAATATTACAATTAATTATTTAAGTCGGAATTTGCAAACAACACGATTGTTGACTTGCAATCAATCATATCGCCCAGGTGAGCGCGCGAGCAGGTGATCACGGTATACAGCTCTTATGTTTACTCAGTTCAAAGATACAAAGTCAACATCAGAAGCAAGTAAAAGCTTACACATATACTGTTTTCCATTTTATAATAAGGACTAGGATTTTTATGAAATAAAATTTAAGATTTTGAAATCGTACTCTTTACTTATTTCATTTAAACAGTGTAGAGATAATTGTAAATCGTTTTCTGTATTTTGCATTATAATAACATCGTCATTCCTGGGTAACAAAAGGAGGATTTCGAGTAGAATACAAAGTGCAGAAATTACTTTTCTAAGAAGGACCAAAGGATGCATAAAATTGGACCACAAATTAAATGAAGAAATAAGAAGTGAATTAAAAATATATTCAATAAATGATAGAATTCAACAACACCGTGTAGGCTGGGAAGAGCAAGTTCAGAGAATGGAAGAAACGAGATTGCCCAAGATAGCATACCATTATAAACTAAAGGGATTAAGGGATGTAGAAAGACCTAGGAAGAGATGGAAGGAATGACTGTGAATTCGGAATAGGCGAATCACCTAAACCTTGGAGTGAATATGATGACGAAAAGTTAAGATAATATGAGAAGTAAGACTTCTCTCTACTTGGTTCCACACACAAATAACTTATTAATTGTATATTTTTTCTACTTATATTATTATTATTATTATTATTATTATTATTATTATTATGTTTTAAAAACTATATGTTCTGCAAGTTGTTGAAGAAAGAAGACTGAAATGGTTTGGCCACGTAAAGAGGATATCAAATGACAGGATACCTAAGATGATATTAAATTTTGAAGCGGAGGGCAACAGAAGAAAGGGGAGACCAAAAGATCTGTGGGTTCAAGGTGTGCATAGGAGTATGATGTCGAGAGGATTAACAAAGAGTGGTGCAGATAATAGGAATGTATGGAGGAGTAAAATTTATAATGGGATGTAGGAAAACGACTGTATTATAGAGAAATGTTAATAAAAACCATTATTATAATTATTAGTATTATTATTAATGTTTAGTGTATGAATATATAATTGTAAATCTGTATTTCTGTTGGTTCAGTGGAAGACAAGCCCTTTTGGTCTTAATTCTGCAGGAAGAAACAATAAAACATTATGTATCATCATCATTATAGTCCATTCACGAATTTATGCCAATTTTTTACCTGTTTCAGCTTCAATAGAAATGCCATCCAGAAGTCTTTTGAGTGGATGTCCTGGGTCTTCTTCCAGCAGGTTAATATATAATATAATCGGTATCCTGAAATCCACCATTCGATGAGCATGTTTCATCCATCATGACTTAAAATCAGATATTTTGTTTTCCAAAGATTCCACATGTAATTCATATTTTTTACGATCTAGTAGTCTGTAACCAGCAGTCTTCCAAAGATATCTCATTTCACCAGATCTAAGTGTCTGTACATCCTTCTATTTCAATATACATACTTCGCTACCTATAAAATAGTTGGAATAACCATTGTTGTGTATATATATTATCTTAAACATTTTCGGACTAACTATGGCTTGAAAATTTTGATATTTTGGCATTTATATCGTGTTCTTCTCCACATGAGGTATCACATTCTTGATATGTAAAATTATTCACTTGCACCAAAATATTATTGTCGAGTACAATTTTACTTCTGACAGGATCTACGCCTTGAAATGCAATGACGTTTGTTTTCTCTGTTGATATCTTCAATCCACATTCTTCTGTAATTTTGTGAAGTACATGCAGATGTTTCTGATATTGGACAGACCCATCAAACTTTGGATAGAGACCGTTACAGACCGCTAGGTCTATCACATGAAAGGAAGAAGAAAATGATGATGATGATGATGATGATGATGATGATGATGGTGGTGGTGGTGGTGGTGGTGGTGGTGGTCGTGGTCGTGGTCGTGGTGGTGGCGGCAGCTGTGTCGGCGGCGGTGGCGACGACGACGATGATGATGATGATGATGATGATGATGATTATTATTATTATTATTATTATTATTATTATTATTATTATTATTATTAAATATCGGATTTCTAAGCAAAGAAATTATATTATTTTCTACACTTTTAAAGGGAAGTAAAAAATATACTTCGTAATACACACCTAGATAAAAATTATAATTCAATAAACTTTCAAAAGACACTTGAATTAATAAAACAGTAGACAAAGGTATACATTAATATATAAAGCCTACAAAATATACTACTCATATATCTGAAATATATTCCTCGCAATTTAATCTAAGTTTTCGAAGCGCCAAAAAAATAAAATTTTATCTATTACATTGTAACTATATGGTTGTGAATGCCGAACAGAAACTCAAAAAACAAAACAAATCCATGAAACAACCGAAATGAAAGTTTTAAGGAAAATCGTAGGAAAATCGCTGAGAGAGAAAATTCGCAGCTCTGTTATTAGAGAAAAATGTGTAATTGGACCTATAAACCTCCGAATAAATGATAGAAGACTAAACTGGAACGATCACATAGATAGAATGGAGAACAGTAGATTAATGAAGAAAGTACGTGACTGGACACCTCAGCAGAAAAGGCCTTTAGGAAGACTACAACTACGATGGAAGGATGTCACCATACCCCGTACTTGTAGTGAATGAACACGCAACAAGCTGCCAGCTTTCATCCGTAGAGGAAGAAGAAAGAAGAAGAACATTATAATTAACTAACTCACTCACTGAATTTATAGTTAATATTATTCTTCCAGCTCATTCTGGTCTTCTTAGAGGGCACTTCCACTCTCATTTCCTTATGTCCTCCTTTCATTCCCCATTCATGATAAATGTGCTCCCCATGACGAGACTTGCCTGTTGTTATTATCTGGTTTCCCATATAGATGTAGCTCACTGTTATATACTCTTCTCCATTCATCTGTCAGTTTGTCTCTCTTTGGTCCAAAGCGTTTCCTATTTACTTTATTCTCAAATACTCATAATCAATTACATTATCACATGTCTAAATTTAAAATAAAACAGGCCTAACATAAATATTTGATAATATTAAACAGAAATGCTGTACGCAGCATATCCGGGACGAATTCCCGGTCGGCACAAGTTTCCTCGGAGCTTTTTTTTACTTTCGGGATTTTTCCTCACCTATAAGAAAAGTTTCAGAAAAATTAGTGCCCAAATACTGCTCAACATCATTTGGCCAACCTAATCATCCTATCACAATCGCCTTGTTAGTATGAATGTTGAGCGATTGGTCTGTCTTATCTTAATGTTCGTGGTGTCTAGAAGCTAATCCGAAATTAGACTGTTCCCTCATCGGGGGAGGCTCTGTACATCCTAATGTGGTTAAAAAAAAGTGTGTACGTGATCCAAAGTTAAAATATTCTCTCCCTACAGGTTATGTCACTATAACACCCGTATGGCATCAACTAAAAATATCCAAAAAAGGAAAGGTAAGAATAAGAACGAAAGTAGCAGTTCATTAATTCATTCTGAGAATTTTCCTCATCATTGAGGGTATTCTCCAACCAATCTTAGTAATTAACATGAATTAATATATATATATATATATATATATATATATATATATATATATAGGGTAATGGGGGATAAGAGTACGCAGGCGGTTAAGAGTACGCAGGGAAATTTTATGGTATTGGCAGTACTGCAGAACATGCTGATTATTACGTTTCAGTTTAGCTGTTACAATGGAAGATCACGCCGTAGTATCATTGACCTGCTTCATTTATCTTCGTTCTACCAGGTAAAATTAACTTTCCTTACTTTTCTATGTAATTTCTGTGTGATATAGCATAACTGTTTTTTACCTTAAGGAGTAAAAAAATATTTTGTAAAGAGATATCATATCAATGTGCATTTAATATCCTACAACATGGTGAAGATACCATTTACCTCTCTGTTACGTGCTGGAATCTATTGGTGATTTTGTGAAATATGCCAAGTGAGGCAAAGAGTACGCAGCAGCTGATCACTGCGTATCTTAGCCTCCATTGGGGGTTACCATTGCTACATTGTTTTTTTTATTTATGGCTATTAAGTGGAAAACTGTGTTTTACTCTTAATATATAGATGTATATTATATTGATACAAAGTTGTTATAACTTATCATAGTTTTGTATTTAATCGTAAAGAAATACAAATAACATTTTTATTTTTATTTGCAGAGCAAAGAGCTGGAGAAAATGAAACAGTAGGTTTATCAGAACAAGAATGTAAAATTAATGTTAGTATTCATCTAATTCTGCCGCTTCCAGAACATAAAGAACAAGACCCTATGAACCGAAGAAAGGCAGAGACCAGCACACAAATCAGAAATCATGACATCATCACCTTTCAAAAACCATTTGGAAGAAAAAAAAGAGAGAAAAGAATTAGAGCAGGCTAAATCAGAAAAAAAGTTTTTAAAAATAGGAAAGACAAGTAATATAAATGGGCCTAGCAAACAGGAAATCAAATACGAGAAGAGAATTGATGTTTAATAATGACTCTAAACCATCTTCAAGTTCAGCTGAGTCGAAAGCCTTCATTGAAGAAGAAGAAAAATATGACGATTCAACTGTCTGTCCAGGATGTCGGGGTTCGTACCCTGATAGCTGGATTCAGTGTGGAATTTGCAAAGAGTGGTGGCAAGAAGACTGTAGTGCTTAAGAAGGCAGTGGTCCATTTGTTTGTGACTATTGTTAGGCAGGCCCTAGTGAGTACTCTTAACCACCCTACCCGCGTACTCTTAACCTCCCGGTAGGCCAAGAGTACGCAAATTACATTTTTTGCTAATTTATTATTCATGCCTGTATTTTAAAATGTAGTTGACTGATGATTTTTTTAAACTATTTGTATTTGAATAAAGAATATTTTTAAAAAATTTGAACTCTGTAGTTTATTTATTTTATCAAATATAACTGAAAATCCACTAAGTGCGTACTCTTATCCTCCTTTACCCTACATGACTACGGACTTAGACTATCAGTTTGCAACAAACATTCACAAATTTCCCTTAATTAAAGTTCTCCATTGTTCTCTGTCCTGTGTCTTCATCTGTTACACCAAATTTCCTCATTGAATTTTGAATCTTGTTCTTCCGGGTTGTTCTTGGTCTTCCTTTTCTGTTCCTTCTTTCAGTTTTCCATGCACAGATGGTCATTGGTAGTCTTCCATCCTGCATTCTTCTTACGTGTCCATACCATTTTAGCCTCCTGTGTTCAATCTCATCCATTATATTTCTTTCTGCGTTCATCCATTTTTTAATTTCTATACTTCTAATTTTTTCCACTCGAGATTTTCTGGCAGCCTTTCTCCAAAAAAGTAGCAGTAGTAGTATTAATTTTTCACAATATCATTATAATATCATAAAATGATCCATTATTGAAACGGTGTTAAAAAAACAGTATTGGAAAATGTTAAATAACATCATTTACTGCTTATAAAAGTGGTGATGTAAAATTCTCAAATATAGATACTTCTAAACGAAGCCGGCCGTTGGCGATGGTAGTGACAATTACCTCACAGCAGACGAAACGAGAATTATAGATTTGTATATACGGAAAGAATTGTTAATGTTTGTGCCAAGTCTAGAATTGTGTAATGAGCTGCACACTAGTCTGGAGAACTAGAGGTCCAAGGTTCAATTCCTGGTTCAGACATTAATTTTCCTTTTCACAAAATCATTATAATATTATAGTAGTAGTAGTAGTGTTAGCAGTAGTATTGATTTATCGATGCTCATCAACATCTCAGGTCAAAGTCGAATTTCAAATTTGGTCGTAAAGCTGCTCTTATTTCAGGCATGAATTATTTTACGTGTTCTAAATCGATAGCTTTACTTCCATCTAAAGGAAGCTATATTCAAGATTTTTACACCCATAAAAATTAATAGATTAAAACGCGTTTTGAACCCGCGAACTTTGGAAACAAATGTGAACATGAATAATATTAATCCACTAAGTCAGATAACTAATTACGTTGTGAGTACGTTTATGAAGATATAATAACTGTTATTCTGAGTATGACGCTAGAAAAAAGGAACAGTTAATGCATTTTCCTGTGGTTGGGATGTAGTTTCCAATCGCAAGTAGAAGAGAATCCTTTGTTTGTCATTCCAGGATTAGCAGATAGATTGCCTGCAGAGTCCAGCTTAATCAACTGGAGTGTTGACCTTAGAGATGTGTCACAAAACCGTTCATAGCTTTATTTGGAAAAATGAAGGTAAACAGAAAGCTTTCTAACACTCTTCAATAGAGTAGTTACTTTTCATCTTCTTTCTTCCTCCCCCTCTACCCCCTCTCTCTCTCTCTCTCTCTCCTTTTTTGTTATTATTTCAATACATGCGGAAGGGAAAACCTTATGACCATAATTCTTCCAGTTTTAGTAAATTATTTTTATCGATATTATCATTATTTTTATAACTAGTAGTTATACTCCTTGCCTCTTGTCCCGAGAGTCCAGGGTTCAAACCCGGCCGGGGTTGATGGATATTTTCGGACGGAAAAATCTAAGGAGCAAGTCCTCCGGGAGGAACATTTTTAGCCGTGGGTCCCGAGTCTGAAGATTTTCAGGCTCGTAAAAGATCCTTAAGCCTGAATGAAAGGTCTCTAAACAAAATTTACCGACTTTTCCCGTCCTAGTACTACCTTGGTTTCCTAGATGTCAGTATGAGGCGGAACACTGACCACGGACCACTCCAATGACATCTATACGAAAACAAGTGTAACTAAATTAGTATGGTTCAAATTCTCCCTCTAAGTGGGGAGGGAGAGCGCCCTTCTAAGACTCTAAATCTCTGTTAAAGGAACAAAAGGGCTTCTTAAAAGTTAGAATATTAACGATTTAATAATATTATTGTTATTAAAGGAGGAAAAATGAAAAGACCATGTGAATAGTATGCGGTGAAGATCGAATCCCGAAATTTACAATGAACTGCAAAACACCACACCACGACAGGTGGGAATATCCTCAACTCAATGGAAACATAGTTGTTCACCATTAGAAAAGGCCGTTGAAAAATACATAACTGTTCTAAAGTAAGAGGAATGTTACTACTACAACTACCACCACTACCACAACCACCGCCGCCAAAACCAACACCGCCGCCACAACCATCACCGCCGCAGCAACAGCCGCCGCAAAACCTCCGCCACCACCGCCACCGCCACCGTCACCACCACCGGCGCTCGGTTGCGGTGGTGGTGGAAGTGGGTTGTAGTGGTGGAAGTGGTGGTGGTGGTGTGGAAGTGGTTGTAGTTGTGGTGGTGGTGGAAAGTGGTTGTGGTTGTGGTGGTGGTGGTGGTGAGTGGAAGTGGTTGTGGTGGTGGAAGTGGTGTGGTGGTGGTGTGGTGGGGGTGGAAGTGGTTGTAGTTGTGGGGGTGGTTGGTGTGGAAGTGGTTGTGTGTGGGTGTGGTGGTGTGGTGTGTGGTGAAGTGGTTGTAGTTTGTGTGGTGGAAGTGTTTGTGGTGTGG